>JAOTQQ010000052.1:24963578-25027988 GCA_026546715.1 Gallinago undulata | reverse complement strand
AGAGCCCTGGAAGAGGCTGCCCAGAGAGGTGGTGGAGTCTCTGTCTCTGGAGACATTCAAAACCCACCTGGACACGTTCCTGTGCAACCTGCTCTGGGTGGACCTGCTTTGGCAGAGGGGTTTGGACTAGATGATCTCCAGCTTTCACTTCCAACCCCATATCATTCTGTCATTCTATAAATATCTTACTTTTAATTCTCTATCTTTGAGTGATAAAGAATAAATCATCTTACCAGAGCAGTCCAGATTAATATATTGATGACAAAAGCAACTTGACAGACTCTGGATGACACAAGGCAATCTGATGGGGAAAGTGAGAGTTTCCCAGTGAAGCTGGAGTGCTCTGTACCAGCATGCACCTGCTGGAGAAACACAGTCTTGATTCCACTTGTCTGTCCTTAAACAGGTATTACTGTACATGTCAAATACTCCACGTGCTCATGGTCACCTGCTTGCTCTTGTCTGTACTTGAGGTTGGTGGCTCAAAATAGTTGGTTTCCAGACGTTGTTAGAGTTAAAAAGAAAGAGGCAGTTTGTAGGGCTTAACGTGAGGACGTAGAATCTAATAAGCGGGATTTATTTGCCTTATGTTGCAGCCTGAGCATCTCGGGAAAGCACAAGGTTGTATTGTCCATCCTGATCAACTGCTGCGGGGTTGTTCCCTCTGATGTATTTGTGGTTAAATCATTTAGATCATGGAGTTTACTTCTCTGATAAGTACACAGCTGATAATTGAGTTAGAGGATTACTTGAATAGTTTCTTTAAGGGAACACGCTAATTCTGAATTCTCTTGCCGTGTCTCTCTCTGAATGTCTCGTAGGGAAATGAAAGTCAAAAGTAACATCCAGGGACCCCCAGCGGAATTAGGTTCACTTTAAACATGACACATGCTCTATATCCCTGGGGCAGGCACTTAATTTTGTAGTGTTTCAGACTTTTATGACATGATGATTGATTTTGTAGAGGTGGAGTTGCTTTAGTCATTAGTTAAAAAGCCTGATAAAGCTGCACAAAGATATCAAGTTGTTATCAATCATCAGTGTCTTTTTGTTCTCCCCCAACCTTTACCCCCCGTTTCAGAGGGAAGGAGGGAGACAGGCAAGAGCCGTCTCACTCTCAGTCTGTCAGGCTTTTATTAGATCCTGGCTCTCTTGTCAGAGCCACTGCTGAAACCCAGGTTTGCAGCAGATGATTAATGGGGAGCAGCGTGCTCCGAGGCTCACGCCAGGCTCCTGCTCTCCAGCCTGAGCGACACAGCCTGGCCAGCTGGTCCTCTGCTTCCCCATCCCTGGAAGCGTTCAGGGCCAGGCTGGATGGGGCTTTGAGCAACCTGCTCTAGTGGGAGGTGTCCCTGCCCATGGCAGGGGGGTTGGAACTAGATGATCTTTAAGGTCCCTTCCAACCCAAACCATTCTATGATTCAGCTTAAAATGCCTCCTTGCCGAGGCTGCCTGCCCCACTCCCTCAACTGTGATTGCCTTTGCAGATGTGCGCTAGCCTGCAGTTGAAAACAGTAGAGTTTTAGGCTATTAGTTTCCTTTTCTCCCTTTTTCTGTTCCCCTCCCTCTCCCCCTGGCAGGATTTAATTGGTTCTTGGAAATCTCTTCAGCATATGAATGGTAGCCCGAGTCCTCCTGTGAGTTGAGAAGCTGCCCAGCGCACACACAATTGATTCTTGCCTTGATTGCATGGGGTTCTCCCAATTTTTTTTAATTATATAATTTCTCTGAATCACAGAGGTATTTTTCCTGATTTCTAGTGGTCGATTTCCTTTGTCATTTCTACCATCAGTGTGCTGGGGGTTGGCTTTTTCATTCTGAATTTCTTTTTTGTCGTTGCCACTTGCGCTTACAGATGATGGGAAATCCTCTCTGTACCAGCTTCTTGTTTGGTTGTGGTTGGGAGTGTTGTTCGGGTTATTGTTGGAAGAATACAAGTATGTTTTGTGGCTAGGATTTTCCAGCCAGAATAAGCATGTATCCTTTCGACATGGCTAACAACGGGATAGTGCAAGGTATGGGTGGATAATGACTTATGGAAGGTGAATGTCAGGTCACACAGTTGACAACAGTAAATCTATGCTTCATCTCTCTTATATATATATTTTTTTTAAAATGATTCCTGTTTTTTTTGGCCAGCCAACCAAAGCTGGTAAGTGCTTCAGATGGTTTGCTGTAGCAATACTATTGTAGTGGACTTAATTGGGGGGCAGGGTGTATGTATATTTTTATTTTTCTCTGGGCTTATGTTTTGATTCTATATTTCATGATGTGGAAGCATTTTTCTCATTCTGCTTGTAAGACCCCTTCTGTATCCAAGTGCATCAGAAGAGATCTGTGAATGTGTTGAAAGGACCTGTCGTACTTACATTTTTTCTTCTAGAGGCCTTTCACTGCAGGAACTCCACTGAAGGGTTCTTGAGTGGTACACAGATAACATACTAAAAGCCAATTTAAATCTGATTTCCCTAAGTTCTGTCTTTTTTTTTTTTTTTCTAACAAGAGTGACATATATCAGACCAAAAATGGCTACCTAGTCCCCTGTATCCAACAGCAACTAGACTGACAGCCTGGAAAATAGCACCAGAAGAGGGCAAGAATATACTGGTAATCATCCTAGTGGCGTTCCAACCTCAAAGACTTCCCTGAGTCAGAGATGACATCTTCAGATATTACTTCCAGTAATTTTTCCAATTGCATTTTGAACCTGTAGGCTTCTTAGCGTTCTGTGGTGATGAGTATAACAAGATATTGTATGAGAGCCACTTCCTCTGCTGCTTGTGAATTTGCCACCTGCAGGTTTCATTTCATGCCCCCACTTCCTTTTCTGGAAGGCACAGTGGACACCGGGCTGATCTCCAGGCATCTTCTCTGTGTCACTTCACATTCAATAGCCCTTGTCCGTGTCCTTACTTAGTCATCTCTGTTTCAGGCTGAAAGTGTTTTGTAGTTCAGCTGCATCTTTCTTCAGATGGTAAGAAAATACAATCTTACTCTGTATATAAATCCGTCGTAGTTACTATTCCATGTTTGCTTTTCTGTTCTTAATTCCTGTCACTCTCTTCACTTTTTTGACAGTTAGGGAGCACTGACATTTTTATTCAGCAGTCTTCTTAATTCCCAAGGTTGGCTTCTGAAATGACCAATTTGTAGTCCATCACTGCATATGTAAAGTTAGGATTACATTCTCCTATGTGCATGATTTAACATTCTTCTACCTAAGTTTCATCTGCCCTTTTATTCCTTACACATTTAGTGAGGTCTTGTCTGCAACTCTCTGAAATTCTGTCTTTCCTGTCTTGAAATATTGGTACCTGTGAACTTTGTGTTATTGGTCATCTGTTTTCATACCGTCTGGGAATATGTTGCCCGGGAGAGAACCCAGCACAGATTCTTGTGCGATTTCCTGTGTGCCTTTGTGCTTTTAAGAAAAATAACTATTCTTATCATTTGTTATCTGTGTTTAAAGCAGTTATCCTTCCCCACACCCACTGAAGCTTTTCTTTTGAGGTAAATTTTTGTCTGAATCTGCAGTTTCCACTTTGAAAACACCAATCACAACAGGTAAGAGAGACTCTATGAATTCATAGAATCAAAGAATGGTGTGGGTTGGAAAATCCTAACGATCATCTAGTTCCAACCCCCCTGCCCTGGGCAGGGACACCTCCCACCAGACCTGGTTGCTCAAAGCCCCATCCAACCTGGCCTTGAACCCCTCCAGGGATGGGGCAGCCACAGCTTCTCTGGGCAACCTGTTCCGGTGTCTCACCACCCTCATAGGAAAGAATTTCTTCCTAGTATCTAATCTAAATCTCCCCTCTTTCAGTTTCAGAATTAATTGTAAGATTTTATTTCCAGATATGCAGGCAGAGCAAGGATCAACTTTGTTGCTCAGATGGTCTCTGTGATAAAGAAGCTTTTAAAACAGGGAAGCCTTTAGTTTTTTAAGCATGAAAACAAGTATGAAGAAGAGGTGATAAATACATATATGTTTCTCCTACTGATGTTTTACAGGTTGCCTATACTTTATCTGCTATTTATACATCACATAAATCTATTTGCCATATAAGTAGATTGGAGAATGCCAGCTTCTTGTCTCAAAATACACTGTTAAATTTAATTTAAAATCCTAAGATGGCTAATGTTCACTAAAGATGCAGTAGAAAAGCAAATATTTATAGCTAGAAACGTGAAGATTTTCTCAGGATGTTTATGATCCTCTTGCTTTCACCACCAGTATCCACATCCATATTGGCTCGCTGTGCAGCACTGTTCAGGAATAAGGCTGATCAGTAGCTTATTGATTAAAAAATAATGCCAGTGTTCACTGTGAACCGAACAGTTTTCCAAGTCATTCTGCTCTTTCTGATTTCAGCAAACGTGACATTAATTCACAGCGTAGTTTGAATAAGCAGTAGAAATAGCTCATTTGAATTATTTTCTCTTTGGAATTGGTAGTGGGTGAGTGGTCTTGCAAGTTCGGTGAGGGTTTTGCTCTCTTCTGATTGCATGATTTAAATTTCTAAAGGGAGGAAATGAACAACTGAGAATAATGAACATCAAGGTAATAATGGGGATTCTTGTTCTTGCACAAACACCCTTTCAGCTCTGGAGAAAGCAGCCATTTCCCTAACATTTGCCGAAACAAAAAAAAAATGGTTCAGTTGAATGTTCATGAATAATAATAAGGCATGAATATTATCTGTAACAGCTGTTTGGTGAGAGCTAACATGTGAAGCAGTGTTTGGGAGCTTTCACCTCTTTGTTCAAGAGCATGAAGTTTTTGTAAAAAAATACGGCCGTAAAAATCATAAAGCACCGGTGTCCAACAACAAAGACAAATAAACGGGGGAATGTTTGAGGATTTTGATGCTTTCTTAATTTAAGCATTTTCTCCAATAACCCACGGGAGCACGCACACCTGCGCACAGGCATGGCTGTTTTCAGAAGCATAGAGACCTCTGCACAGACTCCTTTTGGGGAAGTTCTTAAAGCAAGGAGGAAGCTTTGTAAAAAACGGTTGCAATTTGTAGCTGGTGGGATGATTCTCAGAGAACAACTGCTGTTTGCACATCAGACCAAAAGCTGCGTGTGTGCAAGGGAGAGCAGTGAGTGACGCGGATGGTGGCACTCGTAAAGCCGAAGTCAGGAAACGTTTAAGCGCTCCTGGGTGGGATTTAAGGTATGATACCAATCTGTGAATCACCAGTGGGATTTTTGTTGTTGGGTTCAGGTTTAATTTCTCACTGCAGCAAGCGAGCACCGTTTCAAAGGAATTACAAGCATGTGAAGGGGTGAACAAATGGGACTTGAAAGTGCCAGTTTCATTTAAGAGCACTTTGAATATTGGAAGATGTGGGTGAGCTGTCAGTTTGATTACATGTCCATCTTGATGACCATCTACTCCTTTTAAATACTGTTTCCTGGACAGCCAAAGTGAGACCCCTGAGGATGCTGCAGTGCAACCACTCAACAGCCTCCTCCTTGTCAGAGTTCGCAGCAGAACATGTTTGGTCTGGGACAGAGCGATTCCTGGGGTTACACAGCAGACCTGCTTTCTGGTAGCGGGCAAGTGCATAGATCAGGCTGGGAACTGTAAAGTTGAGAGAAGCTGAGAACTTGCAAATTGCTTATATTCTGTTTGACTGGGCAAAAGAGTTTGCCTCTTACCACCGCCACCATATTTGCAGAGTAAGAATGAAGTAATGTGTGCAACGGTAACTTCTCTTGCTGGAAGTTTTATTCAAAAGATTGGTCAAAAGCACATAATTTGGGAGTACAAAGGGAGGCTGATTTCTCCCCTCTCCCCTCCGTTCATTACGTGGTGCAGTTCAAGCTTGTTACCTCCCCGTGTAATCTGTTCATTTTCCCTTGTCAGGAGGCGCTCGCAGCGCTGTGTTTACAGCGAGGGGATTAGGCTGGCAGCTCTCCAGTGATGCTGAAAACGGCCTCGGCGAGCCCCATTTCAGCTGAGGTTGTCAGCACTGATTGATTTTCATGGTTGACAGCATTTGAAATGCTTTGAGATTGTGATTTCTCACTGGGCCTGATGCGGGGGAGGTATTTTTATTATCATTATTAATAGTAGAAATAGTATTATCTGGATACTTATGCAGGTAGAGGTTACGGGCACAGACTGGCATGAGCAGTTGGTGTCAAGCTCCATGTTGGCAAGGAATAATCTCATCGAGACTTGCATTGCAAAATGTAGCTAGTTCATGGGCTTTCTAGGGAAATGAAAATTCAGCATAAATTTTCATAGATAATACTGGTTTTGTCATTTGTGCTTAATAATCAGAGTTTGCTGCTTCTGTGGAACAATCCACCGTTTTTTTTTTGTAACTTTTAAAATTGTAAGTTCTTACTTTGGTGGAACAAAATTTACGTTGGTTTCAAAGGTGGGTGTTTTAGTGAGGTTTTTACAGAGCTGCTTTTGAGCTACTTCTGTACAAAGGATCTGCAGGCTGACAAACTGCAGGGTGACTGTTCTTAGAAGGTGTAGCACGTGCTTCCTTGTTTTCTGTCCTGGAGCATGAATCTTTGTGATTGTCCCTACTTTATTGACTTATTTGGGAAGAACTGTGAATCCAAGTAGGGATGACCTTTTTGCCATTTTCATCCACGCCTGAGCATGGGATGGCATAAGCTTTCTAAGTCTGGTTTGGCTGACTTTGATACTGTTTCTCCTTAACATTCGATTAATTGCTGCATGGAAAACTGGTGTCCTGGGCCTTGGTTTTTGTGTGCTGCCTAGAGATAAATTTAGGAAAGGAATTCTTTTGAATCTTTTTGTGAGTTTCCAAGCAATGTACTTTGCCCCACTTGCAGCATTACCTGGGGTGGCAGGAGAGCGTGTTCCAGCTGAACACATTTGCGTGGCTGGATGCAAGCCATGCTTTTCCTTACCTCATCCTCAGCATCTTAACTTCTTTAAAGTATCTGGCCAACAGCTGCCGGCTTCCATCTCCTGCAAATATGGGCACCAAGTGGTTTCATTTCATGGAGTAACGTGCTGACCTGTGCCCAAGTGGAGCTGACCATGGGCCATCCTGGGGAAGTGCTGCATAGGGCAGCTGAGCTTGAGCTCCAGAAATATGTTGTTGGAACTATGCAGAGCTTGTCTTGCAGTTCTATCAAACATTACAACCCCAAGTTGTATGTAACATCGAAGTTGGAAGTATTTGAGCCGTAGCTTGGTGGTGTTTGCTCACCCACAGCCCCTCCAAGTGCCACAAGGGGGAAAGCACAACCTGATCTGTTCCTTTGAACCTTGCTCATCATCAAGCATTATCTTCAGACATACAGATGCAGGTTTTCTCGTTGTCTGGTTTTAGCTCAGTCTTCAGAGCAAGCAGGTATTTTTTTATTCTCACATCACTTTGGGATGTCACTTTTTATGTGACAAATGTCTATCCAGCTCCTTTTTCAGTTACTTGCTGTTACACTGCACTCTGAGCAATCCCACCTCAAGAGTGTATCCAGATGAGCATTTGATCTGCTGAATCCTCAAAACCTGGACCTCAACCCAGGTTTCTCCTGTGTCTTGCTAGAAGAACTACTTATCCCAGTGTAATTTCTGTATAAGTTATGTAACTTCCAAAAAGGTATGAAAAAATAAAATAATAAAAAAAAAAAACATTGAGGGCAGCATAAGAATAGCATTAAGATTTATTTTTAACATCTGGAACAGCTGTCAGTTTTCTGCTATGAAGACAACATATCCTAATGCTTTGAAATTAGCTTTGTAAGGATAACAATGAAAAGCGCACACACAAAAAACCCCAAAGGATGTCTGTTAATAGCGTTGCTCTGAAAAACAGTCTGATCTTTGTGGGAAATACATTACTCATGGAAATAGGAAATCACAGTGGCTAATGAGAGGAAGTTTCAGAGTTGGATCAGTCTGCTCATCTTTGTTTGAAGGGAACCCCCCCTTAGCCAGAGAGAAAGGTCTTTTGAAGTTCAAGGCTGAAGTATGCTACTGTTCATGCAGTATTTTTTTTTCCTACAGTAGAAACATTAAGGAAAAATAATTCCTTATGAACATCCGAGTTTAGGGCTACAGTCTTGAGGATTTACATATAATGCATGCCCTGTATCACCCCGAGGCACACTGAGGATAAATCTATGACCTTACTTCACTTCAGCAGATGTTTCCCGTAGTGCCTGTGGACCAAGAATCCCTCCTGTAAGTCACTGTATAAATACATACCAAAGACCAGCTGCCCCTTCCTCCAAGCCTCTAAGTACTAAACTCAGCAGTAAGACCCTTACACATGGTTCTAGGAAGTGGTGGTGTTGGCTGAAAAATGAAGGCATATGTTGTCATGAAGCATATTCTGTAATCCTTTGGCTATATTTATGCAGTCAGTGTTGCTGTTGACATCGCAGTGCATTTACAGGAGACTTGTTTCTTAATTGCAGAGAATCACGTTTTGGCTGCAGGTGGTTTCCTATTTTATAGATCTATGAATCTGAGATAGATAAATGTTGAGTGAATCATTCCATCTCCCTTTTTTGCGTGGAAAAATCCAATGGTAGAGCAAGGTGCTGCTCTTACCAGCACTTGCCTGTCAGGAACTAGCTACTGTCTCAAGATTTATTAAGATATTAAAATATTGTGTATATCTTTAAAAGAGGAAAGTAGTTGTCTATAGAGTGACATATGGTTAGGATCTGGCCAATTCTTCCAAATGTCTTTGATAACCTTTAGGCAGTTTAAACATACAAATTCTTATCTCACCCAGATTCTGGGCTGCTTTCCTCATTTAAGAAGGAAAAGCAGAGCTGAACATTATAACCCTGCTGGGCACATAGATGAGGTGGGTGGATTGCCACATTGAAAACAGGCACTGTTTGCTTGCTTTGAGAGCCACAGAGGATTGCTCACAGGTAGGTAGGTTGTTGTTCTGTTGTTTGGGTTTTTTTAAAGGATATGTCAAGGGACTCTCATTACTTGTTCTTTATTGGATTTCACCAGCTCCCTGCAGGGGAAGTCTGTTGCACGCTTTAGTCAAAGTATTCTTGAATTCTTGCAGTCAGCCCCAGCTCTCTCAAACAAGGTGGGCTAAGTTCTGCTCTTTCACACTGAGAGATTTCCCTGTATCAGATATAACATTTGGTAAAAATATTGTTTGGACTAATTAGGGTCACATCTGAGTTTTTGTGAACTGGTTTGCTTGTATGTGGTAGTTCATTGCACCAGAAAGTTCAGAGAAGTCAGTCTTGGCTTCTCTGAATTTAGATTTTCCTTCGTAGAAGTGGTACTGTTTAATTAGAAAGGTTCCTCCTCTATCCTTTTATACTGAGACAGTAAATTAATCATTATTCTTTGTGTCTTTCATTAATCTAAATAAATGCTTTTTAAAAAAACCCAAACTTTTTAATACCTTTATTTTTGCAGTAACTCCACACATAGAATTTATCCCTTTTATGTGTGCATTGGAGAATAAACAGGGTTTGCGAGTGGTAAACTCATACTCATTTTGGTTGGTGCTGTGACATTTTATGTAGTTTTACCTGAATTGTACATCAAAAGGAATGGTCTGCTCTTTTTTGTTGCTATAGACCCTGTTCAAAAGTAATCATACACTGTATTATTGGCTACATTTGTTTATGTATTTCAGACCTTCACTAAAATAACTTTTGTCTCTCTCACTGAGCTTTTCTAAATGTTTTTTGATTTGTAGAAAATAAGACCCCATCAGAGAGCAGTAATCGTGTAGGGGACATGTCGCTGACTTACCCAGTCGAGCATTTTCAATTTCATTGCCATCCATTTCAGTAGTGTTCACTCCGTCTCTGCAAACTGAACAGACCGCTGCCCATCACAGTGTCCAGATCTTGGTTCTGGAATGCTGATCCATCACAGCATAAGCCGGGAGCCACAGATCTTTGTGGGTATTTTGATACCTGTCTTCTAGTACTGCGTGTTCAAGAGGTCAGGTTTTGTGGAGGGTTTTTCTTCTGGTTAGCTAGCTCTTTTCCTGAAGCTCCTCTTTTATTTTTTTTCACTTGGGATGCTAAGTCTGTTGGTCATAAGGAAAGGTACGCTAAGGTTCACTGCTGTATTCCCCCTCACTTGCAGATCTTCAAACACCAGGCAGAACGTTATTGAATCCTGTGGGGATATTGCCACTTAAAAGAATAGAGGGGTTGAGCTCAGTATCCTTTTTGTGCTGTGGAAAGCTCATTTAAGAGGGTTTTTTGTCTCCTGTTTATGCCTCCCATTGCTTAGGTTGTGACAGGATCTTCTCATTCTTAGTTCTGTGTTACTTTAATGGCCCGTTAGTGGGGACTTCATGAAACTTTCATTGAAAATTTATTTAAATTATATCCTCTTGTGCTTATTTATCTGCAATACAGATAATACTGTTGAAAGTAAAATATTGTGGTATTAAGCCCGAAGAGTATGTATGAATTGCAGCTATAAAATAGAAGCAGATTATGATGTACACATTTATATTGGCTTACTATCTAAAAAATGTCACACGGGTTGTTTGTAAGACTTTTACCACAGAGATACTCTGTACTCACCAATTGTAAGTATCATAGGAATGGGGAGCAGGAAGCCAAAGACAGAATTTTATCTTTAGACTCTACTTAAACTCTATCATGAATATAAGTGTGTCAAGGTCAGTTGAACCAACATGAAGAACAGTGCTTAAAATGAAAACCAAATGAAAATCAGTCTGTCTACTTTGTCATTCTGTGGGTGGCTAATAAAGCACATGTAAGCATTTCTTCACGTAGGATAAAGCTGGGTTTCTGATTCCTCCAAAGAATAGTTTTGGCAGCAATTATGCCTATCAGAAACCATTTATTTTTCCCTGCTTGCTCAAGGGATATACTTAAAGGGGAGTGGGGAGAAAATAAGCTTCTGTAGTGATTTCCACTGTCAGAGCAATTCATGTTAGAGTAGCAATGCCAGATCCTATGCAGGAGTGCTTCTTCCACATTTCTGTCTAATCCAGAGTACATGTAAGTGAGGTTCCAGTGCTCACTGTGAGTCAGCGTGTCCTGAACTGCCCTGATTGACTGAAGGTCTCTGCAGCTGATTTTGTCTTACGGCAGGTTTCGTTCTAGACCTGCTATCTACTTGCCTCCTGTAGGTCTTCACCTTGTAATATCTTTTATTCTTTCAATTGGCTCTACTTTCTGTGAAGAATCCTCCCTCACAAATTAGTCAGGCTTTACTGGTTGTCACAGCACAGGTGGTGATAATGGAGCTCAAATGTTCTTTTGGGTAAGGAGTATGTACCCCGTAGTAGATTCAAAGTCAACTGTTGTATTTAACAATTAAAAGAGTAGTGCACTTGCGTGGTGAGGGGATGTTGCAGAAGTATTTCTTTGTGTGGGTTACTGTATCTCCACAGGCTTTGCCTTCAGTTAGTCACCTTACATGAAGGATGTATTTTTTGGTTTGGCTTTGCTTAAGGAAGCTGGAAGATAACTCTGCTCTGGTTTTGTGGGGAAAAAACAGAGGTGAATGTGGTGCACATACTGCCAGCGCTTTGGTCCTAATGAGCAGCGCAACCACAAACAGTCAACAGCCAGAGTTTATGTAGAGGAACTCTTGCCAGAGAAATCCTATTGTTTCATTTGCTAATTTACAAAATTAGTGGCTGGAGGAATACAGTTTCAAGGCAGACATGTGAGATCCACAAGGAGGAGAGTGATTTACAGAACTAGAACAGGAAATCAAGGAAGAGGAAAGATGAGAGGATACTGGGGGGAAAGAGGGGAAACAGCCTGAGAGTGTAATCAGTTAATATTTGAATAGTGCTCCAAACTGATGCATAAAGCTTGTCTGATGTAAATAATACTTACTATACTGTTGGGAACAGATTTGTAACGTGAGAGACACAGTGTCAACTGATTTAGCCTGTTTAATGTGTAGCTGTTGTTTTGCACAGGTAGGTTTGTTTTTGCCGGGTAACTGTTAACTTGTGAAAGCCCAGTTACTGACCGAAAAATAGGAGCTGTTTTCCGTTTTGTCAATCACAGCCTGTTTAAACTCTCCTGCCAAAACAAGCACCCACTTCACTTGGGGTGACGATTTTCACACATTACATTCGGCATTACTCTGTCCAATGGGCAGAGTGAAATGAAAGGCTCAGGATGGTTACACAGAGCGGTAAGCATGTTGTTAATCCAAGATGATGCTTCAGCCTTGAAGAAACCTTTAGATGGAATTGCTAGAAATCTTACAGAAGGAACAAAAATCAGCAGCTGCCTGGCCTAGCTTTGAACTTAGCAAGTCCAGACCTTACATTCTCAAGGAACTTCAGCCAGGTGCAATTCTAATATGCCTTGAGGTGCTCTCTGTTAGAACAGGAGAATATGGCTGCAAGGGCTACACTGAAAAGTGAGTCCATATTTCTTTCATCCCATGGCATGCCCTTCCAGAGATGCATTTGCATTATTGGTGAGGCAATATAGATTTATTTTTTTTTCCAGTAGCCTGTAGTATTTAACTAGATGAACACCTAACCCTTAAGACGTTACTGATGTTGTATTTTAAAAGTCTGGGTAAAACTTTCTAATATGCTTTTATCTTTTGGCAATGCAGGTCTTCAATTTCTAAGCAGACAGATACGCTAAAACACAGTTTCACCGCCATTCCTTGCTGGTTTTCTGCTGTTTATTTTCCTTTAGTAATAGAAACTTTTCAAAAACACAAGCTTTGTTATATTAGCTTTTTTTACTTGTTTTCCTCAGGATAATGTATTTCATTTAATGTCACCTATAACAGTATAATCAAATGCATGTTTGAGTTCCATATCCAAACCAGGTCTACATCAAAACCAAGAGATGAATGAAATTCACATAAATTGTCATACTTGTCTTAGGGCAAATGTCCATTTTTATATGTGAGGGAGAGGACAAAGAACAAGATCAGAAGCAGAGTATATTAAAGCAACACTTAGATTTACTTAGAAAAACAAAATCTCATCTTTCAGGAAAGTCCAAGAGCTTTTGGCTACTGACTTGTTTTGAAAACCTAACCCGGTGAGGTTTGGTTTTGTTTCTTAAAAAAGGCATATAATCATCCATTTTCTATATTCTAAGCAGTTAAATGTTACCTTTTTTCTGAGCATTAAATGAACTTGTGCTCTGTTTGCCAGGAGCTCAGACGTGCGCTCAGTCAGTTTCTGCTTTTCAGTTGGGGCACAATAAATAGTCACGCTGCAGACTTGGTTACTCAACTTTTAAGCTAATGTTGCAGTGAATGTTTTTTTACAACTGAGGAGTAGAGAGATGATGTGTGGGATTAGTCTGCATTCATTCGAAGGCCTTTTTTCTTATTTATAAGCAACTAGAAGACAATATATTGAAATAGCAGCAGTCTTGCAGTGATGAAAGTCTAAGGGTATATGAGTTTCAAAGACAGATGATATCTTTTGTTACCCTAACTGATACGCATGGGAAAGCAGGACAAGCTTTTGATGGCAGTTATTTAATCGGCTGAAATATCAAAGCACATTCTCTTATCTCTACACTGTGGAGATCGTATTTTCTAAGATTTTTCATGTTGATTCAGTAGTTCTTTAAATACGCCTGTTAAAGTGTCTTTAAATCAGCCAGTGCAAATGAAGAATTACAGTTTTCACCACAAGAAGGTGAGTGTCACGAACAGACTCACTGAACACGCTTGGTAGATGTCTGAAAGGTTCCTTCAGTACATGTTTTTGGAGTATCACTAGAGAAACCAGTTGAAATTCAGTAGCCTTTCGTATGCTGGGGTTCTGCGGTGATGTGCTCATTTCACGTTGATGAATGGATTCAATGAGAACAACGTAAGGGTGGTATGGTGTACGGGGGAAAGAAGAGCTCTCCTGCCTGCCCTCGCAGGTTTGGCCTTTCTTTTAATGGCAAGCTGTGCGAGCCGGCTGCCAAATGCATTTCCCCAGTGTGGCAACAGGATGTATAGCGTATTCCCATCTAGGGGCTTCACTCGGGCTGTATTTCTGTATTATTATGAGGGCTTCTGGCTGTTAGATCTATGGCAGAAAAGAAGCAGTGTCTCTCCGGCAGGAATGTTTAGCATCTGATAAAATGATGGCACGATTAGCAGCCATTTGTAATGTGCCTTCTTTTCAGATTGAGTTGCTCTTAGGAACAACACTGAATGTTTGAGAACTCGGAAGTATATATATAAGTATATAATACTTTAGCAGTCCTATATTTCACTGCATACCTTCAATTTTCTTTTGGTTTCTCTGTTTGGATGGCATATAAATACTGCATCCCAGAAGGTCCTGTTTAAGCTGGGAAATTGAGTTGACTTATTATCACTGAGATGAGAATTACAATAGGAAGACCAGTATTAGCTCGGGGTAGCACAGTCTAACCTCGCTCAAATCCCAAAGCTCCTCATTCTTCACACCAATATTTTAAAGGAACATCAGCGACTTGGAACCAATCTGTCTCAAGCTCTTGTAGAGTTTCTCTTTGTTAGTGTTTATGGGTTTGTACTTGTTTTCCCATCTAATACCTTTTTCCCTGGTGCATAAACTATCCGCACAAACAGCAAAACTGACAGACTGCAAAAAACAGAAGCTGTTCAATGCACAGTGCTCAGAATTAACAGGTGTGTAATGAGCCGATCTCTGTGTAAGCTCTTTTTATGGTCTCTAACTGGTGCTGTAGGGGGGCTTCACTGGAGTGTTGGTCCTTTGCTGGATCTCTGTGCATTTTTACTTTAAAAGAAGTTCACTGAGGAGGGGAAGAATGCGTGAGTTTTGTCCCTGATATTTAATTTATAGTAATTCAAGGGAGTTACTGTAACATTTTTAATAAAATAAAAAGACTGCAATACTATCCAAATTAACATGCAGTTTCATGTACATGCTGTTTCCCCATGGGGGTTGCATTGTTGTGCTACCCCTTTGTCCTTTCTCATCACTGTGATTTTATATTCACCCACCCACCAAAAATGTAGTATCTCTCTCCACGCTTCTTGCTTGCATATGGTAGAGGGAGAAACACTGCTTGCCAGCCTGACCCCCATGAAAAACAGCTCTTTATGAAAAACAGAGACTGGTGAGAACTGCTGGCCTATTCCCAGTTCTGTGGTAGAAGGTTAAGGTCCATCAAGCAAAACCAGAAATGCTCTAGTGAACGCTTTCCTTTAATATCACTCACACAGAAGTCACTTTGGCCTACTGAAAAGGATTTTTGCCAAAGGGTCTTTCTCAAGACCTTTCTCTCATGCCTCTGGCAGTTGAGGCCTTGGAGGAGATTTTATTTAAAGCCTTTGGCTTGGAGACTGGGCTATAAGTCACAGGATCTCTTCTAGCATCTCTGTGTACATCACACACCTCCGAAACAGGGACTTTTAGGGATATCAAGCAAAATCTCATCTAGACAAAGTTGCATTTTTTAAATCAAACCAGGATATGTCAAATGGATTACATCAAATAAAAGTCCTTGAGTTAGGATGCCTGAGCCAGACTTACCATAAGCTGATGTAGTGTGATTTCCTGGGCAGAATCTGTCTTCTCCAGCCTGGTGTCACAGCAGTTCCTCTTCTCCGTCCCCAGTTCCCTTAAGTCTTGCACAAGGAGGTTTCTGTTGTCTCCCTCAAAGTGGGCTCTTTCAGTAATATTGCCTCATTTGATTCCTGGTGTGCTGGTCAGAAAGCTTTACTGCAAATACCATTCATTTCTTTGTCTTTCAACTTGGAAAAGAAGTTTCAGGAAGCTGGGAAGAATGAAGCATGTAAAGGGATTGTTAAAACAAGGCAAATCAAATTTTCTCTGTATCATTAATCATCCTTAAAGACTTTTCTAATATTGTCAGAGCAGGCAGAACTTAAATATTCCACTTTCTGTCATACAAGTGGAAGGAGAATAGTTGGATGAGTTCAGTGCTGGATGAGAGAACCAGAAATGACTCTTTGCAGTCACCCCTGTGATCCAGGACAGCATCCTTCTGTCTGTACAGTGTCTGGTTCAGTCAACTTAGTTGAGGTCCATCTAAGATAACTGGAGATCTCTGTCTTGGGTGTCCTTGTTAAGAGGTATTCACTGTAGGGATTGTGAGTATAGTTCACAGAAACAGAATGACACCTCCTAGTGTGTGCTTCAGATATTAGGCATCAAGCAAGTTTCCAAGTTAGGCTTCTTGAGTGGATGGCTAAAAGTCAGGTGGGACCATTTGGGGCTCTTTTCTTTCTGTATTGAGAAATGCTCTTTTATATACTTTTTGTTTGTTTGCTCACACAGCAATATAATTACATACTTTGCTCTCTTTTCTATAAAAAAAAAAATATAAATGTAGAAATAAGAAAACATTACAGGGGCATAGTTCTGATGCAAATGATACTTTAAGATTGCAAAACTATCCCAGATTCCTTTCAATTTCCAAAAAGCAGATTTAGGACTCCACAGAAGAACAACTCCCCCATCTGCCTTCCCCTCCCCTTGTCCCCCTCTTCCAATTGCTTCCTACTTTGCTTGAATAAGAATAATGATTTTTATGTCAGCAACAATTATGTTATATTTCCCTCTTAAATACTATGCATGACCCTATCTTTCATGTTAACAGTTTCCACGAAAGACAATACGGAGTTGAAACCAGTTTGGGTTATGGAGTAGAGAGGGAGAGTTTCCCTTGGGCAGCTTCTATGCTTTTTCTAAATTAAATTTAATCTTATCAAATTAGTTAAGGACAGTTTCTCATAAACCTGATCTGATCCAGCTGCTTAATGGAAAGTCAAGTTAGTTTTGTTAGTCTAAAGGAAAGCAAACTATTCCTTTCGTCTTTCTTCCTGGCTTTCTGCCATGAAATGAACACCAATCCTAACCAAGGTTGTAGGGACAGGAAAAGAGTGACACCAGACCTTTTGTACTACAGTGCTCAAAAATGGAATCTATGAGATTTTGTAGATTTTTAGATGTTCAGAATGCTGAATAAGTTGGCCAGCCTGTTGAATCCCCCACCAAAGTATCTGGAGTAGCGAAGTCTGGCAAATTCCAGCCAAGGAGGAGTAGTCACCTTAAAGAGAGTAAGGTCTAGAAAGTATAATGAAAGCCGGCAATGCCATAGAGGAGAGAGAAGCAATAATAGGTTAACGTCCTGGCATCGGGGAACGACTGTAGAAAAAGTCTGAAATACAGTTGGTGTATTTTTAATTGGAATTTTACCATTTTTCAGTAAGGGGAGTAACTGATTGCTTTTTGCATCTTATGTTCAAGGAAACAATGCAAGAAAGTTGAAATGTGTGAATTCTCTCAGTAAGAAAAATTATCTTCAGTCATTTTGCATATCCAGTTCCCTACGAGACTTACCATTGGACTTGATGGGAAATCACACACAAAGTCTAGTCCTAGACTATAATGGTTTGAACTGTTATTTAATTCACCATTCTCCTTTTTATTCAGTATTTATTATCTGTTCCGTAGTACAGAGAAGATGGAAGATTGTTATGGGCACTGAAATGTACATGCGATTTTTTTTTTTTTGTTCGGGTTGGGTTTTTTTGGAGGTTTTCTTTGTTGTTTATTTTACAACTATTCTCAATTCTAGAAGCAGTGTCTGAATTAGCTGTCTCTTTAAAATCATCATCAATGATTTTAAAATAGGGGTGGGGTGCTTGCTGGAGATGGGAGAAAGGAAGACACTGGCATCTGCTGCCTGTTAAGTCCATTAATTGAAAAGAAAATACTGCTGGTGCCAGAATGTACAGCCCTGCTCCTAATTAAGCCTAGGGAAGCAATGGGCTGGTTTTAATTGGGAACAGCATCTCCCTTAATGGTGCCAGCAGTTAAAAAACGCAAATAGATTCAAAGCATGGAGCACATGCAAGTCAGTGGTGGCTCTTTATTTATAGGGTCACTTGTGCCACACTTGGAAACCTGCATCCCAGCACAAGACTTGCAGGAATAATTGGGTCCAAGCTACTGGTGGAGTCATCTATACTTTTCTAGGTCTGAGAGCTGGGTGTTTACAACACAAATTAGCAGTAGTCATTAGTAGTGTGTCCTTTTCAGAAACAGTTAAGGAAGTATTTCCTGGTGGCTTTGGTGGCAGGAGGAAGAGCTGCCATGCCTTTCTGTGCATGTGGCGGTGTGGTTCCAATTAGGGTAGTCTTCATACTTGAAATGCTTTCTGCCTAGGTCGCCCACGGGTTCAGGCGTCTGGTGTGTGCACCACATTTCAGTCCTGGATCCTTTAATTATCCCTACTTATTGCAACAGAGTAAAAAAAAAATTTAAAAATAAAAAATTAAAAAAAATCATTCTGAAATTATCAGCTATTAGGAGTTTTGTGCCAAAAAAGGTCCTAAGCCACTTTTAGCCTGTTTTCTGAAGGGAACGAGACTTACGTGGTTGTATTGTCTGTTCTCATGCTTGTCATCCCTGTTCTAAAAGCTTTTGAATCCACCAGGCGATTTCAGCTGAAAAGTCCAGTGAAAATTGGTAGCCAGGCAAAGCAAAGAGACACAAATTAATCCTCCCCTTGAGGGAAGGGTTAGGGGTAAGCTGGGCTCCATTATTAAACACTAATGAATCCACATGGGACACATGCCCCTGCTTCCGGAGAATCTCTGAGTAGAGCTCCCACTTCTGTTAGACATGGGATAATCAAACGCCAGGCCCTGGGAAATCACTCTTCATAAGTCCCACAGCTCACTTGCTTGCTTTGATAGATCAGGCTTTGCCTGGGCCACTCTGGAAAAAGTCTCTTCATTTCTCCAGAGCAGAAGGCTTGTCCTTTGCCCAGCCATCTGTTCCCCTTCCATCCCTGTACATGGAAAAACTGCAACATTGAGGCTTGTCCACCATTTTGAAGAAGCTTTTTGATCCATATTTGCTGCTTTCCAACACAGCCGCCAGTATCCTTTGCCTAGGCAGGGAATGCATTACATTTGTCCTTCTGTGTCCCTTCTAGAGGACGTGAGCCTTTTTTTTTTCACGTGGCCTGGCCCGTTACTTCCAGCTATAGATCAAAAACAAGGCTCATGGCACAGGAGCAGCTGCTTCAGTCCATTTTAACAGCTAAAATGTCCACCATCACACCAAACTGCACGCATTTAACCAGAGCCAGGGTTTGGGACACAGAAATATCTCAGCTCCATCTGTTGTCTTACGGTTGCTGAGTTAGTCACCATATTGAGTAATGCTTTAGAATCTGAGGTGCTTCTGGAACTGCAGATTGGATGAGAATATGTACCTTGAGTGATGGTTGGCACAGACTCTGTGTGAAGGGCAAACAGTGACCGCCCGGGAGAAGTGGTAGCTCAGGGTGCTAACAGCTTACACCTGGATACCTAAACCCAGCCTCTGCTTGTTAAACAATTCTCAGCCAACTCCAGAGTACCTTTCAACAGGAGAGTTTTTAAATGGGACTTCACTTAATATCGTAATGGTTTCAAAAAGGCGGTTTGAAAGGGGCCTGAAATGTGTCTGCCTGATCTGGAAGGTAGGAAGAAGCCAACAGTGAATTTGCTATCGGTCTGGGATTCTTATCTAATATTTCTACAGCTTAGAAGGCTGGTTTTGTTCTGGCTTTAGTCCAGATAGTTTAGCAGCCTGGCTCATCCAACTTGAGCTATAATGACCTGGCTCTGCTTTTGGGCTGCTGCTGTGAGTCTAATTGTGGATTTAGACATGGCTTGTGTTTTCATGGCAGTGGTCAGTAAGTCCGAGCTGTGTTGTAAGCCTTTTGTCACAGTACCTGCTGGGTTTTTCTCTTGAATTGTATTGCTCAAATTGTTTCTTCAACATTTTTTTTGGTTGGTTTTTTTTTATTCCTGTAGAAATCCAGCCTGTGATTTATTTTGGGGTATGTTTTCTCACTTTGGCATCCTTAGTATGGCGAGCTTCTACTTTCAAGTTGTTCATATGCAGATGGCAGCAAAATATTCAGTGAGCAGTAAATTGGCCAAGAAACATGATTAAGGGTGAGGGGAATCAATATTATTTAAAAACTCTGGTTACATTTGGCAAACAGTTTTGGCTAAAAAATGGAAGAGGATTTTTTTATTATTTTTTTTCTCAGTACTTGGGGCAAAAGTCTAAGATCCAGGAAATGAAATTGTTTTGGCATGAGCAAAAATGAAACTTCTGCATGGATTTGGTCACTGACTTCCAAAAAAAATTCTTTTGTGTAGCTCGAAGTTTAAGTTTACTTTGAGTTCAGCCTATGCTCTGCCAACTGATGACACATTCCAGGGCTGAGACCTAGGATGCCTCGAGGTTTCCACATTTCTCAAGGCCCAGGCTGCAATCCTCGCTAACCCTTTGACTTCTCCAGCTATGTCTCTTGAGATTTTGTGGTTTATGTGGTTGTGCTGTTGCAATTTGTGCTTAGGCAATGAAATGACCTCTAAGCACAGTTCTAGTTCTTGAAGTAACATCTTTGACCTTCTGCAGAGCAACAGATTGAACTTTATAAACCGACCCCAGTTCATGACTCAGTAATTCTTAACTCTTCTGAGACCGCATCCTAGGAAGGCTGGTGTCTTGTCCAAGCTGACCTGTGGCACTTTTTCTAAAGATAGTAAGAAGGTAGACTTTTTGGCATAAAATGAGCCTTGTTTGTGTGTGCCAGAGACTACAGCTCCTGCATCTGAGCTCTCGCAGAGCCTCTCAGGATGCGCAGCAGCCCTGCTTGATGCCAGCTGAGGTGTGTGGGAGGCTGTCCGCTGCTGGACGGGGACAGAGCTGGGACTAAGAGGCTTTCTCGGAGCCACACTGCTACCAGCACTCCTTAATGTGTCTGCCTGGGAAAGAAGGAAGCTCCAACTTCCTACCAAAGTGGAGTTTGCAGGAGTTCAGGAGTGCTGCCACTCACAGACACAATTTGCCTCTGTGTGAGAGAAAAATGGAACCAGCAGACTTTGTATTTTTCCCTTACAAAATGGAAGCTGTCTGGTGTGTGACACTTGGTGGGCTGCTGACCCCCAAGCTGGAGGTTAGACACTGAACCTGAGGTCAAGAGATCTAAAGGGTTGCACAGTTTTGCCCCTGGCCTGCTCTTGAGCCCCTGGGCAGCCTGCTTTACCCTGTGGCTCTGGTTTCAGTTCATCCTTTGTCTCAGACGTTTAAATTACATGCTTTCAAAGACACTCTCTCTCCCTGTTTAAGTATCTGGTACCTACGGGGCCTGTACCAAGCCCTGTTTGTGGTCTGGCTGCTGCTGGCGTACAGAGAGTGACAGTCTGGAAGTGATGAGAAGCTGCGGATGCCCCATCCCTGGAACTGTTCAAGGCCAGGCTGGATGGGGCTTTGAGCAACCTGGTCTGGTGGGAGGTGTCCCTGCGACTCGATGATCTTTAAAGTCCCTTCCAACTCTAACCATTTTATGGTTCTATGAATATTGTTTGTTCCTCTTTACTTCAGTGAGATTTGCCCCCTACCACATGCCTGAGACCCCCTACCACCATTCCTGGCTGCAGGCTGTTACTGCATCTTAGGACTTCCCTGTGTTGTGTGATTCTGAGCAAAAGAACATACTGGTGTTTTGAAGATTCATTCTTGAATGAAACTGCCCAAATATTAATTTTTTTTTTGTTTAACACTATGTGGAGTACAGGAGTATTCTTACCAAAGTGATAGGGAGCTTCTAATGAAATTGGTCTGTCATCAAAAATAAAATGAGAAAAAAAACCAACAGGTTTCCATAAAAAGTGGGACTATTTGGTTAAATAGTTAAGCAAATCAAAGTTATATTCGTACCTCCAGTAATACTGACTTTTCATTTTCACTGTTGTTCCCTAAACACACCCATTCACATTTAGAGTCTTCAAAGGAAGAAAACAAGGGTGGCCAGCAGTTGGTAGAGCAACTTTTTCATCATGCTGTTTCTTTAGGTGTAAAAGAAAACTGAAAGTGGATGAGCTGGTGGGCAGTACTGAGGTGACTGTATTAGTTGCTTTCCACCTGAGCTGTCAGGTGCTTTCTCCCTCTTGTTTCTGTCCTGCCAACTTCCCTTTGTCATTTGGGGGGCCCTTACCTTTTCTCCAGGATGCCCAGGAGGTAGCACAGTGCTTTGGGGAGCTTTTAGCTTCTGCTGAAATAGGTTTTTTAAGCTGCTATTTAAAAACACGGCCTGAGTTCATTTGAGGCTGTGATTGGTGGTCTGGAAAACAAACACGGGTGTCAGCTCCTCCGTGTTTGATAAGTTAGATTGGACAACATCATCCTTTCCAATTGCTTTCTATTTATTTCTGGCTGACCTGAAGCAGCGCTCTCTTTTAAGACAGGCCATGATGCCGAATTGAAAATCTGCTGGTTTATAATCAGTGGGTGTGTGGGAACGGGAGCCAGGCAGCACCTTTATCATCTGTTCTCATTTTTCTTCTCTTTTCCTCGGACAGAACCACACCTCTCTGCTCCACAGCCTCATCCCTCCGCCTTCCCCAGCGAGTACACCTGAGCCATTTGTTCAGAGACTCCCCGTCTGAAATTGCTGTTAGCCCATTAGCACAAATGCCGAATCTCCCAGCCCTCCAGCGTGTTTTTTAATGGAGCCCTCTGAAAGCAAATGCTTTATTTTGGGGGCTCCGCTAGACAATAGGCTCTCTGGATTCTCCTCCGGGGGACAAGCTTGTCAATCAAATTGTCACAGACAATAATTACCCCCTGCTTTATTCGCTCTGTCTGTCTTCAGAACAGTCAATTAGAGCTATTGATACAGACAAGCTATTCTCACCAAGTTAGTTTTCAGCCTAATTAAAAGGAACCTGTCAGTGCCTTTCCCGTAACCCTCGGGCTTCTAATGGCTTCTCTTTGTATACGGTGCAGGAACTGAAACTCTGCCTCAGTCTTGGAGACAGAGGGCTTAGTTAAAGTCTAGTCTTTCATCTCGGCATTTTCCTCAGTTATGGTGAGAGGGCGGGATGGAGGGAGGGAGAAGAGGATTTTCTAGAGAAGACAGAGTCCTGTCTGCCTGTTTTTGTCCAGTGTTTTTAAAATTCATCATGTGGAAAGGGGAGGAATCCTCTGAACTTCAGACTCCTTGAAAGCACTCTGATGGTAAATAAGTGTTAATTCTCTCTGAGCGTAGAGACCTTTGAACAGACAAGTAAAGGGCCCTCTTCAGGGATGAAAAACAGTGTTTTTTCCTGCCAAAGTGTTTTGTTCTGCTTTTCTCCCTTAAAATGACTAGAGCATACAAAAAGATACGCCAAAAATCTCATCATCTTCAGGATAGTGCCAGTCTAAAATGTATTCAGCAAAGTAAATACTTTGACCAGGCTTTCAGTGTGATATAAGAAAGAAACTGCCACGCTCCACGACTTAAGCCCATTTCAACAAATTCTGACATAAAATAAACTTGCTGTGCAAACTTCAGCGGGGGGATTCTGCTGTGAGTTTACACTTTCTGAGATCCAGTGTATGGGATGTAGTTTCTGAAGAAACAGTGGGCAAGGTCTTTAGGCCTCAGCTCCTGTAGGACCAAGTTGTACATGTTTTGTAAGTCTGCTGCAATAACTAAGTATTCATTTTCTGAATTAACAGTATGTCTTTCCATTTTCTTTTCTCTTCCATGTTTTCGCTGCTGTTGGATCTACTTTTCTTCTTCCCTTCCTTCATGAACTGAAACATACAGGTAGGTGCAAAATCTTGTTTAGCAAATATCCCATTACCAGTATTTCTTTCTTCTTTGCCTTTCCCCTGATTTTCTGCTGTATTGCAAGTGACTTTTGAGGAGTGTGTCGTACAGAGAGAGAAATGGTAGGAAAAAGATGTGGTGTGATCCCCAGTGCTCTATAAATACATGTTCCCAAACAATGAGCCATTTCGCAAAAAAAGGAAAGAAAATCCAAACCCAAGTTTGCATTTTACCCCAGAAACAGCATAAAGTGAGGCAACACAATTCTCTTGCCAATGAAATTGCTAACCTTCCACTTTGTACCAATGTAATGAAAAGCACTGGAGATCAGAACTCTGTGTGAAGAAAGCCTTTACGTTCCTGCAGTGCAGTAGACCTCCATAGGAAGTCACAAAAATATTTCAAAGTGTAATTCAAAACAGGAGGGGGATTTTAAATGTAAGAAAACCTACCTGTACATTTCATCAGTATAGCTTTGAGCTCAAAAATCTTTGTGCGCTTCCACAAAATGTTTGCTGACAAGTTTGCTGTAATATATGTCTATTGTAATTAAAAACCTGTCCCAAGTCCTTTCCCCCAGCCTGCCTTTAATTACCCAGTACATAAAAGGGAATGAGAAATATTTAATTTCTTGAGTCTTGGAAAACTTCTCTCTTCCTCCACCTTTGAAGATATTCAGAGAGCCAAAAAGGTCTGTGAGATCTAAAACTGGAGCTTTCAGAGAGGCTTTTGAAGCTTGGGCTATTGCACCTGAATTCAGGAGCACAGGATACGTCCCAAGCTTCTTCCATCCTCGGTGTGACCTGAGCTACAGGCTTTCCCAAAGAGTTTTGTAATTGTTCTGGAGCTCCCGAGTGATGACTGCATTGTTTGGAAGGTGCTGCAGGTATCTCCCACACCACTGCTCTTGCCAGCATTGCAATTTATTTTCATAGCAATTTGTAGGCAACTGCTGAAAATTCAGTTTTGTTCTCAACCTTGTGTTTTCTGCATCATTCCTCCCACGGATATCTGTGACTCTGCTGATGTGATGAAGGCAGAGTCTTTGTGCTGCTGCTCACTCCCTCGCTCGTCATAATTTTGTCTGAGTTGGATTAAATCTTGTTTTAAATGTGTTAACTTTCAAGCACTTGGTTCATACAGTACTGCAAAATGATACTACAGCCAAAACACTTAGCAATTCCCATTGTTTGAAACGCTGTTTTTTGCCGCATAAGTGAACTCCTAAGCAAAGGGTAATTCCAAGTGTAAAAGCACTCATGTAAACCTCATGTTTCAAAAGCTGTGCTTGTATTACTGTTTTAAAATTTGACATGTAGTGAAATGCCATCAATATTGTATGTACCACATATAGAGCACACAGATAACTGAGCTGTAGATCTGAACCGTGTCTATAAAGGCAGAGTTTGAAGCAATCTAGCGATGCAAGCTCACGTGCACACGTGCATAGGTAACCTCGATACACTTAAGTAGGTGTATATTGTTGTGTTCGTGTGGTATGTTACTCTTATTGAAAGAAAAAGAACAGCTGTACTGGAGCAGGAGATAAATCCATCCAGTGTAATAGCCCGGGGAAGAGTAAAACAGGGCAAATACCTATGTGGTACTTCCCCTAATAGTTCTTCAGCTTCCAATTATTTTCATTTTAGTGACTTCCTGAGCATCACGCAAGTAGGACGTTTAGACTAAAAATTAAACTTACCAGACAAATAGGGGACAGTACCAGACAAATAGGGGACAGAATATGGAGTTTCTGACCTAAGGATTAAACACTGCTTACAGCAACATATCGCTTTCTTCCCCAAGTCCCCCATTCCTTAAGTCTCCCAGTGCTGAAGCCCCTGTCTCCCAGCAATATTAGCTTTCTCTCAGAGAAAATAAATAATGTGCACCAATTCACAGGTTCTTTGATGTAGCGCTCTTAAAATTATTTCAGTGTAAGCGATGGCTATCAAATGAAATTGTAGTCAGCGCTAGAAGATTCTAAGCGGTTCCTCTGTATCTGGGGAAGGGAAAGGCTTTTCTCTTGCTCACATCCAAGGCACTACATGGGGCTGTGTCAGGGGCCGTTGAATTCCCTCTCCCTGCTTTTTACAATGTTATCTTCCAGGCTTGCCATTAGAATCATAGAATCATTCAGGTTGGAAAAGACTCTTGCGATCATCGAGTTCAACCATCAACCCCACTCTACAACGTTCTCCCCTACACCATATCCCCCAACACCACATCTAAACGACTCTTAAACACATTCAGGGACTGTGACTCAACCACCTCCCTGAGTAGCCTATTCCAGTGTCTGACCACTCTTTCTGTGAAAAATTTTTTCTTAATATCCAGTCAAAACCTACCCTGTTGCAGCTTGAAGCCATTCATTCTTGTTCTATTGCTAATTACTTGTGAGAAGAGACCATCACCAACCTCTTTACAATGTGATGAGGTCTCCCCTCAGCCTCCTCTTCCTCAAACTAAACAGTTCCAGCTCCTTCAATTGCTCTTCACAAGGTTTATTCTCCAGGCCCTTCACCAGCTTCGTTGCCCTCTTCTGCACCTGCTCCAGCACCTCTATGTCTCTCTTGTATTGAGGTGCCCAAAACTGGACACAATACTCGAGGTGTGATTAATGAATACTCTTTCTGGTGGGTTTCTTTAGTTACATGTAATGATTAGAATCTGTGACTATGCTTAAGCCTTCATAACTGTGGCTTATATAGTATTAGAAGTTAATCTCTGGGGAGAGATCTACCTTCTGTCCTTCCTTCCCAGTGCACGAGGGGTTTTGTGAGCTTTGGGTTGTGTTTAATCCTCCAGTGCCAGTGATATTCCCACGTCCAAAGACGGCGTGAATAGCTGGGCGCTGCTTTCCTCACAGAACGGCAATAATAGGTCCCCCTTGTGAAATGACTTACCTCAGAAATAATTTCTTGAGGGAGAGAACGCCCCCTTTCGGTTACCAAACGTCGTGGTTTGAAGCGTGGCTGCGGGCCCGGAGGAGCGGGGCCGGAGGGTGCCTGTGGTGCTTCAGAAAAGGCGGGAAAGGGAGCCGGCGGGTTTTGCTCTCCTGAGGGAGGCTCCTCTCACACCCGCTTTGCCTGTCGCCCATGGAGTCACGGTGGCAGTTTGTGGGCTTAAACAGTAGATTTATTTTTTTTTTGTTGTTCTTTTTTAAAAGTTCTTCTTCAAAATGAAAGATTGGACTTTCCGATACAGTAGTTGAGGGGTGTATTCTAGAAAAGACGATGCTTAGCAGAGGCCTCTTCAGAGAAACAGTGAAGGTAAGAGCGATTTAAGTACAGGAAGGTCAAGTAGCAGTATTACGAACAGTACCACTATTCTTACAAAACATACGTGTATTTATATGCACGTATAAATTTGGGAAGGTAAGGCATTTGAAAAGAACAGTGTTTGCTCGGGTTTATCTTGAGGTTGGTGTCAGAACAAGGAGTGGTTGCCGGGGGTCGCGTGGGATGTGAACTGCCAATGGGCCAGCTCTAACGCAGGGGAGATTTCCAGAAACGCTGTCTGCCATTTTCGGCAAAATGTGCCCTTGGGGTGTTGTCAGCTGTGATTGGGAGGCTTAAATAACAGTCCCGATTTTATAATGAAGTTCCCTATGAAAAATCAAACCAGCTTCTGTTTTGCCTCACTGAAAACCCACTGACTCTCAGCTAGTTTAATGACCTTGAAATTTGCCCTGTCCTCTCTTTCTTCAGTTCCTGAACACTTCACAGTCTCTGGTGTTTTGACACGCTTTGTATTGAATAAACATATCAAACTGAAACAAACTTCTCCCAACTTAGCAATTAGTAAGGAACTGCAGATCCTGAGATAAACAGAAACCTCAAGGTGGACATAATCAAGTCAAATTACAACAGGATGAAAACAGTGTACATGAATCCCACAGGTTTGAATGAAATTTAGTGTAAATGAGAGAAAATGTATCAAATTTCATATATTTAAGTCTTCACTTCTTTTGTTATAAACAAGTATAGCTTTCCCAATCTAGTATCTAACATCATGAGTCTTAGCCTGCATTGCCCACAGTGATAAAGTAATGCAGTATCAACCATCTTGGTTAGAGCCATATCAAAGGTACTAACACCTTTTTAACTGAAATATTAGCCTGGCTTGTTTAGACACTAAACTTTGATATCCATATGTAATCGTGTGTGTGAGGCCTCACGTAGATGTTAAATACTCTTGCAGAGCTACTCCACAGACTTTCACAGGAAAATTCAACCAGAATTTGGAATTTACTAAACCTGAATATGTCTGAAAGCTCAGCTGAACATTGCATATATTCTCAAGTTGAACTAAGTGTAGTTGACTTAAGCTTCTGGAATTGATATGAGGAGTGAAGAGAAAACATACATCAATTACAGAACATAGTGGACTTTCTTCTGATTTATTTACTTCAAAGCAGCATATGAATTGCTGCCTGCATTGCAGCTATGACATGGTTGTATCAGCACCATGTCCTCCTGTTAAAAGGTGCTTAGTAGTTCTGATATTTTCCTTTTTTCTGTTGCTTGTAGCATTCTGAAAAGGTAATGCCTCTGGCTAAGGTGTTGCTGCTCAAAGCTGGCTCCTGTGGGAGGAGGACTGCCATGGCTCTTGAGTCTGGTAGAAGGGAATTGATGTTCTGTTTTGAAAACTGGAAGACAATTCTTGCAATTTCTTTTGATATATTATCATGCTATTCAGCCAAGTAGTACACATGCATCATGTCCAACGGCAGATGCATTGTAATAGGTATTTGAGAAATGCAAGCATGTAATTAAATACTGTACCATAACACACACTCAAGTGGGACACACAGTTAACGTCATTCCTTAGCATAAATATTTTTCTTCTTTGGAGCATTAATTATACAACAGTAATGCTTTCTTAATATGTTTTGGTTTATAGCCTTGCATTCAAGATACAAACATTACTGGAAAAATTTACTTCTGTAAATTGAATTGCCTTCTCTTTTATGTGAAATTGTCCAAAAATTTAGTGGCAGAGTTACTGCTGGCTTTCCTAGTTTCTCAGGGCATTGTTGCAAACAGATGCAGAGCTATGATCTCACAATGAGATAAGAACGGGTAAACTGGCTTCATGCTGTTGTATCAGCTCTGTTTTCTGTTCCTTGCTTTTACTTCTGGCATTTAACTTGGCTGTAAACCACAGAAATAAAAGCAGGCTCAGGAGGAGGAAGCACAGGGGCTTGTAAAGCTTGTGATGGTACAGGGTAAAGGGAAAAAGAAATGGAAGGTTGAAAAGATGCTTAAAAGACAGAGCAGGATTTCTTGCTAAGCTTGTTTCCCTGAAGACCCAAGTGGCTCAGTGTGAGTTCGGGTATGCTGCTGAGTGGCCTTTGCTATGAAGCCTGTAGAGCAAGGTATTTTGCTACCAAGTTTTGGTCCTTTTATCCGATGATGGATGTGGTGGTGAGAGGGAGAGAAGTTGCAAATACCTCTTCAGTCTGGATACTTGAACACGTATCTGACGGATAACGCGGTGGACAAATGGCCTGTGTTGAGGGATGATTTTGTTTCTCCTATACTGTTACGTGATGATACAAGTGCTTTCTTTGGTTAAAGAAAAAAATCATAATACTTGGGTAAAATTTACTGCTGTGAGTTCAATTGCTGTTTCAGAGGCTGCTACTCCAGTTTGGTGACTGTGATCTCTGCAAAAAGCAGCACTCAAATCCCCCTTTCTGGGAGACTGGTGGGTGATCCTGGAAAAGGCAAGGGCCTCTTGCCTTTTCAAGACAAGGCTGCTTTCTTTCCACAAACCTGCTTATGAAACCTTTGAACCTAGAGAAGGTCCATGGGGAGAAACGCTGCCAAGCTACAGTTTAGGAACCTTGGTCTTTCATTGGCCCTCTCTGCCCTCACCCTGACAGCTTCCCTTGCCACTTTCCTCAGGACAGTTTAGGAAGTTTTTATAGCACATTTTTATACTCCGGGGATCCAGCTGAAGGCAAGTTGCTGTCCCACCAGGAAAGGTACAGGACACCCAAATGTCACAGTTGCATCATTTGTAAGTATTTGCTTAGGCAAGTGGGCCAACTAGAAAGCCAGATTAAGTCTGGGTGATGAAAAGTTTTGCCCAGTCTTATCACATTGTTTCTCAGTTCTTAAAGATACTCTGCTGAATTATAAAAATAGATGGAGGTACGGTTTCATCTCTTTCTTTCCTTGCCATTTTTGTCTAGACTCCAAAATAATTTTTTTTTTTAATTAATTTTTGGAGAGACTTAAGCTGTCCTTAAATCTGGAGGGATAGAAGATTTTAAGAGAAAACAAAATGAGAACTATTCAGACTTGCATCAATGAATGGGCCACAGACGTTGGTTTGCGTTTGTGTTTCTCGGAGAAATGTGCGATTTAATTTTTTCTTCATCCTGTGGGTTTTGTGGTCTTGAAGATAGTTACTGAGATTGGGAAGTGCCTGGCAGTACACTGGCTGAAACAAGGCATTCACATCTGGCATTGCTTAAACTTCCTACATCCCTCTAGAATGCATTTTTGCAAGTCGCTATTTCCCAGGCAAAATGATGGCAATCGTTCTGAATTAAACAAAAAAAAAAGAAAAAAAAAAAGAATTTAATGAACCAGATTCAGAAATTATTTATGGCTTTCCCTTCTGAATATCAATGGCTGGCAGCATCATATTGAGAACAGACTAAACCAATTCAGCTTGGTTCCCAAGCAAAATTATTACATGAAAATGTACAGTTTATTAATACCAACATACATCTTCCCGCAGTGTTAACAGATGGTCAAGTCAGACAAGCAAAGAAGTGATCCATCTCTTTGCAAAGAATAAGGAAAGGGAAGGGAACAATAAACCAAAATCTAGAGTTTCTTACTCGATGCGTTGGAAGGTCAAATGTCCAGGGAGAACAAAAGAGCAATATAAGCCATCAGAATAAAACAGTGGACTCAGCATCTTACCCTTTTTCACCAGGATAACTCCCTTGACATCAGCTGAGATAAACTATACTAACTCTTAGAAAATCACACCCATTACTTACAATTCTCAGAGGCTTAAATTATTCTGATATTGCATCTCTAACCCTTTTATTCTTCCCCTGGAGAGTGTGTTGCTGAGCAGATGCCAAACAAGTCAGAAGATGAAAGACCGTTCTGCCCCTGGTATATTAAAAGGGTGGAGGGTTGTCAAAAGGTTTGAGAATCACCATGCCAAACACTGACCCGCTCTCAGAATTTGTGCATGGATCTGATTTTAGCAGCATACACCTTTTAAATCATTTTATTTCCAAGTTCCCTGTAAAACCTCTTTTTCTTCTCCTATTACAGCCATCGTTATCAGCAAAATAGTACCATGCTGCACTCCTGCAATTTTCCCAGGCTCTTAGAGCAAGGAGTTGACAGGGGTGGGACCTGGCTTGTCTTGCTCCAGCCCCAAATACATTTTTCTTTTGTTTTCCTGCTACTACTGTATAGTCTCCTATGAGTATTTTCCTGCCTTGGGGTGTTGTTTCATCTTTTTAACGTAATGTAAATAGGTCATTTAGTGTAGAAAAGAACTTGATTAGCAAATATAAACTGGCAAATATTTGTTTTTAAGGATGGTGAAACAGATCCCACCAGGGTTCTTTGAAGCAATTGTGGCTGGTGGGGCAGCTGAATCTTTATTACTTCGTTTAGCTCAATTTTACAATGTTCACCATCTATAACTAAATTTTAAAAATGAGTAAAATCACCCGGTGAGTTCCCTTGTTGTATTTCACTGTATTGTTGTTCTGTAAAGACTGCTAAGTTTCACAAGATGAAAGAAGTAAAGATACAGATCTGGATGCTGCAGAAACCTCTTCTGTTCACATAATGGTTGACTGGTACAGTTGACCAACGTGAAAATTAATTGTTGGGCTTTCTTCTTTTCAGTTTCATTTATTTCTGAAAAGTAGCTTGACTAGTAAAAAACCATGGGGAGTGGGTTAATTGTTTTTAAAGACTTTAGGAAAGGTGGTATTTGGCGGCACTGACACTAGGTCCTGTTTTGCAGGGAGTTTTTTGCATAGAAATTTGACCGGTTTGAACGTAGGCGTAGGAGCTTTGACTGAACCTATTAGACCTGTAGTTTTCAGTGGTCTTTCGCTGAACCTTCGACCTTTCTGATAAGGTCAAATAGTTTCTTGTGTAGGGCCAGTACAGTTCTTCAGGGGAACTCCTGTCTTAAGCCTATTCTAGAAATGATTTAACCAAGTATAAACCTCAGCTGTTTCTCTCAGCAGTCACCTGCTGGAGGGTAATAACAAAGGCAGTTCATAGAATATTTAGCTGGGGTATTGTTGCAAAGGCTAAATAAAATTACCTTTGTGAAGTATCTGCAACAGAACTGTATTTAATTCAAGTCACTTTTAGGAGGACTGTGACATGCCTGCTAACAGCAGGAGAAAATCCCCTCTAAGGCTCTAAATCAGTATGTCCAAAAATATCTCCAAAAACATAAAGGACAAAGTGTGTAACAGAATCGAATCCTGATGGAAAGTAGTGCGAGACATCCCCTGTTGTGTGTAGTGTAAGGCTGCTGCTGGGAATTAGCCATAACTTGTAAAGCTGTGTACGACACCACAGTTTAATTTCAGATTAGTTATCTGCTTTGGCATTTAAAATACTAATCATGATGCATCACTACTCCAGTGTCTTTATTGCCATTATTAAGGGACAGATACTGATCGTCAGTTCCATGCATAGTAAGAAAATTCAAGTTTCTACTCACAGGTTTCAGCTAACAGGTTGAAGTAACAGCCTCTTAGACAGCAATACAGCGTACTCGAGAGCAAGCATTTCACTTTGGGGTTTGTTCCGCCATAGGCTTGGCTTTGAACTGACATGGGCCACAGTTCCCCTGCCCACTCCTCAAACTGCTGCCTGGCTCACTGTTCCCTGTGCATCCTGCTCTAACAAGCCAGGAAGGAAATGTTTTGAGTGGAGCAAATGTTGTGAGAGACAACACAAATTAATGTTGCTGCTCAGAGTTTCCAAGTAAACTGTTTTAATCTGTTGCTAACGAAACCCTTCGCACCAGTCCCAGGGGAGTCTCTAGATGTTCTCCATCAAAACATGTAAACAGCAGTGACTGGTGCCATTCTGCAAATGAGACAATTAGAAGCTGTTATTTATTTGTATGTCAAAATACTGTTCTTTTGTCACAGACTCCAGCCTAGGCTTTTGTCAGTCAGACGTTTGACCCTGCTGGCCACTAGCCTGCCTTTCCATGTCGCACATGATTTCAGTGCAGTGGAGTCCAACCTGCAGCCCCACACCCAGTTGGACACCCACTGGTGTAGCTGTGGGATGCACCTCCATGTGCAGGAAGGGTCTTTGGGGCTTTATCCCCTGGATTCCATGTTTGCTGCTGGGGCCATAAAGATTAACACACTGGGGCTTGAAAATACCACAGCTGTGACCAGCCAGAGTGAGCTGACAACCTTGTTTTTAAGAATGTATACTTGGCCAGGGAAAAGTATATGGAACTGCTTCTGCTTCCTTGATTTATTTATTTTTTAATCATACTGGCTTGATAGCCTTACCTCAGCAACCGTTTCTGAGATGGGCTTTTTTGCCAGTTTTACAGCCTTGTCTACTGCATCAATCACACGGCTTGTCTTAGGCCACTGCAGTCAGCAACTCAACCAGCATTTAAATCAAGAACTTTCCTCCATGAGCACATTCACCTTTTCAGTAAGACCGGATGGCAGGACTAATCCAGCGTTTGTTCCTAGCAGTGGATGATGTGCTGTGTCACCTTAGCAGGCTTTGTGCAGCCCTGGTGTCTGCCTCGGGTGAGTGTCTCCTGCCGCCATTGGAGTTGCCATCGTCCCTGGTGGGCCTGCTCAAGCCTGCAAGGGGAATAAGCTCACAGGAGCTTATGAGGGGAAAGTAGAAAGTGGCAATTAGGAACTGTATGTCTTCATTTCCATGAGTACGGGAGGTGTTTTACCATTAAGGAATGATTTTCATCAAGCAGGTTCTTGAGCTTTTTTTCCCTGTTTTCCCTGCCTCGTTGACACGTAACTAAACCCAAACAGAGACCATGGATAAGCAGCATGGGACTCTAGCAGGAGGGAAAATGGTGTATTGATCTGCTTATAAACTGCACAACAGAGTAAAGCTTCAGTGCTAATAATGTTAGTAATAACATATAGTAGTAGCTGCCTGTAAGAAAGCAAAATACACAGTGTGAAGGGCCCCATTATAGAGCTGTAGCTTGGGGTGGTCTTGGGGGCATAGCCCAAAACTGTTCTGATTATAGTGGACTTGGTGCACCTGCTGATCTTGGAAGTTAAACTGCCTCGGGCTTGTCCAGTCCAGGGATGAGAGACTCCTCGGCAATCTCAGGGAGTGTCGGCAAAAAGCGAGGAGTCCAGGCTGAAGAGCTGTTCCATATTAAGCACTAGAAATCAAATGAACCCAAGCAATTAATTCACCCCTGTCACCAATGCTGAGCTGCAAGTTGTGCAAAACAAGATATCTCAAAAGTCCTCTGTCCTGTTACTTGGAGAATTTTTTAATAACTTATTATTTGTCAGCTGATACTGACATTACTACCAAAGAAAGACGATTTAATTTACTCCAGAAATCCATGCTCAATAATCATAAACTTTCTGTGTGGTATTCCTGGTGTTACACTAAGACTTAACACAGTCCAGACAAGAGGTGGTCCTGGCACTTGGGTGCACTGGGAGATTCTCTGCAGAATCCAGTGCAAACCAATGTGAAAACAGAGCAGAGGCAGGAGAAATAAAGGGCTAGAGAGTCTGAGGGACTGTGCTTTGCATGTAGCGGGTCAGTAAAGGGTTTGGGAATATGAGGTCTTGTGACTCCAGCTTCCAGGAAGGTAATAAGCTATTAGAGCCTGCTGTTATAGCTCCTGACTGGCTGTTAGGACTTTAATCATACATCTTCATTCCCAGTTCAGCAGGCAGATACCTGGCTTTTTTACAGCATTTGAAGCAGAGGAGGCTGCTGGAACATGCAATTGTTTGCTTAAGGTGGTAGACATGCTTAGGTCCTGGAGGACAGTAGTATTTGAAAACTGGCAACCACAGACCTGTTCGTGTTATGTAGAGGCATCTGCCTGGGGTGATGATACCAGGAAAAACTGTGTGAGAGTTTGGAACGGTGCTGGTCCTCTCTGCCAACTGCGTGATGCTGCTGATGTGGCATCCTGTAGCTGTTCCAAACAGCAGCACTTAACTGGTGGTCTTGAATCTTGACTACAAGGAATGGTGGGGGCAGACATGTCCTTTGGTCTTCTCTGTAATGGTTAAAAATGTTTAGGACAGGATTGCTGAATTTTTACCCACATCTGCTTAGGCAGAAGCTCAGCATAGCCTCTAGGTCTCTTTGGCCAGTGACAGTTTTACAGCTGGTTTCTGAGACAGCTTTTCTGTTTAGACTGGATTTTCTGTCCAAATTACAAGTGGCATGAAAGCTGGAATGTGCTGCAAGAGCACAGGGGATAGCATATACAAAAAAACCTACTGTATTTCCGGTAACCTTGCCATCCATTTTGAGATCTCAGTTCACCTTTAGATAAAGTCTGATCCAGGGATAGGAACTAGTCTAATTTTTCTCAGAAGTTTCTTGTATCTTTACAAGCTAAACTATCTACTAGCTCTCTACTTGCTAAACCTTTTCTTGTAGGATTTTTTTTTAAGTTATCACAGAGTGCTGCAGCTGCCCTTTTGTTTTTCTGTTTCTATATCCCCAAATGTGCTGCTCTCTGAAACTATCCAAGAGTGGTTAAACCCTAAAATCTAATAGAACTAATGTTTTTTAGGCAGTGAAAGCCTAAGTACATTCCCCCCTCCTTCCTCTTCTAACCCATCTCTCCCTCTTTTACGGTGCTTTGCCCATTGTTTAGTCCTTTCCTTTTGATTGTCAGGTAGTAAATTCACCATGAAGAGCTTCGGGGATGTACGGAATAGGTCCCTCTTTGCATGGTAGGGGTCTGTGTTAGGGAGGGGGGAGGACATGGGTCAGCCTGGCCTTCACCCTCTCCTGGCACCCTCCAGACAGCTGTCAATCAGGGTGAGCAGCGCAGCGGAACCAATGGTAATTATGCACGTTTAAATACAGCACCTTTCTCCTCTAGAAGTTGGAATCCATGATGTACTCAGGGAAGTTACGCGAATTCTGCCAGGACCACAGGCAAAATATTTACCTTTCTTCTTGTTACAAAGATGCTAATTTCTAAATAAACAGTATATTCTGATTTCCCCTGTTCTGTGCATCCTGCTCCTGCAGTGGTGCTGGATCCTTTGGTGAATGCAGGTAGGGGAGTGACCACTGAATGAAAGAACAGCGATGGGTGGCAGATACAGTACCTTTTTTTTCAGACCTCTGCTGACTAGTTCTGAGTAAATGCCTCTTCTTACTACCGTTTTGTGAAAATGAGAAGAAAAATGTAGGAAAATGTGCATGTGGCTAGGATTGTAAACTATTCAGCTATAACTCTTAAGTCTTTTTAAAACAGTCTGTGAGAATAAGATTAAGGAACTACCAAAGGTTTATAAAGTCTTGCTTGATGTGTTGCCACTTTGAAATGTTGCGTGGCATCTCATAAGACGCTTTCTTGGTGGTTACAGCCATGAAGTGTGCCCGTGCAGAGACTAAGATCATACATTTTAAATATACATGTGCTTTCCCAAGCATCATTTATTCAGGATATCGTGTAAAACATTATGATTTATCTTAATTTCACCTGGTTTTGTTGAATTGTGAAGAGCTGTTAGTTCCTCATTTAGACTGCCACAAAGCATTTTAACTCATTAATTGACAATAATCTAACAAGCAACAGGAATAGATCTCTTGCTGGGCTGAAGCCTGAAAAGCCCATTTGAACCTTTACAAATGTTAGCACATTTAATGAGCTAACAATGAATTTGAGTTTCTGCATGTTCTGTGGGAACTCTTTCTAATTGATGACCAATTGCATTTTTCTCCTCAATCCAGGAGAGGCAATGAGACCGAGACAGTGTTTGGAGTAGTCCAGAGACTCTCTTTAGAAGCTTCTTTCTCCATCATGAAGCTGGGCTGAAGAATGCCTCCCATTTCAAAGGGTTACCATCTGAAATACATTATTTAGAGTTCCTGTAATTTTATTTACAAGGAAATCGGGGGGTTAGACATCAAAATATTCCATTTCAACGTCAACTTGAATCCATTCTCTGGCCTAACCCCCTCAAAAGTGCTTGCCGCCAGGGTGGGGAACTGGAAGTATGACTGTAATTAGCATTGGACGAGGCAGCACAGCAGCGTGATTCAATGCTTGCCCAGACATTCTCATCTGGAAAACAGGCTTCATGTCTTGACAGCAGTCCTTCCTTTGCCATAACGAAATCCCATGCTTCATTTATTTGCCTTTGGTACTTCCGTGATACAGTTACTCATGGTTTTATGTTTTTAGTTTGTCACGACGTGTGTCTGAACATTGAGTGCTAATTGCATCACGCAGCTGCTGAAGATTGGCCAGAGTGTAACGTGTCAAAGGTACAGAGCTCTGTCTTAAGGCAAGGTTGGTTGAGGGGGTTTATTTTAAAGGAGCCTTTTCTAAACTTGCCAGGCTCAAGTTTTGAGTCCTGGCTGAAAGCTGGAGTCAATACTAAGGGTAACCTAAGAATTGCTATGAAAGCTACACCAGAAGTGCTTTTTCAGGGGAAAAAAACCACCATACTGACAAAGTGCTCCTGCTATGGAATCAGCTGTACTGGCAAAGCTGTTCTTTGTACTGTTTTAGTAACACTTTTCCCTGGAGTGCACACACATGAAATAAGCTTTCCAACCAAGAGCATGTGCTGCCAGCATAAACATGTCTGCACAGAGGGGCTTCTGCTGGCACGGCACCGTCCCGCAAAGACCCACCTCTTCTTACCCTTCACGGAGAGGGCTGTGCCAGCAGAAGCCTCTGGCATATACGTGTCCTTGTTGTAGAGGAGCTTGTTTATTCATCCACTTTGTAAAAGGCCTTGTGGTGTTGAGTATAACATGGCACAGTGCTGTTGGTGAGCCCCAGCCTCTCAGTGTCAGTCTGTCTATTAATCCTTGCTAAACCTATTAAATCCTGCCTCTTAATACACTTCCCACCTGCTTCACTCCACAGTACCTGTTGTGAGGGACAATGCAAGAGTGTATACCTTGGTAGATGAAATTTTCACAAGTGTCTGAGTGAACTTAGTGACTTCAGGCTCTTGAGAGTCTTGTCTATGTAGCTCTTTAGCCTCATTCAAGGTCTACACTCTTGTATCTATATTGACTGATCGCTTGTATGGGTAGGTAATCCTCGTCACACTGATTGCTGACAGCTTGAGCCCAATCACTGCTGATATGAATCAGCATCACCCCATAAATTTCAGTGAAAAAAAAAGCTCATTTATACCCCAGTGAGGATTTGGTGCTTTATGACCGGGCTTATCAGGGAAAACATTTGTACAGAGCATTTGAACCCCTAAACTCTGTTGAGAGAATCTGTCAGGCTGCCACGTTTTAGAAGCTGCAGCCTCAGATGGCTTCCCCTATTACAGCATATGTCATATGATATGTGAATACAAAATATGTGTGAGTTACAAACAGCAGCCTGATCTCATGTATGTTCAAGGCAGCCATAACACTGCTTGTCATTTGTTATTGGGAGTTACTTGCTTTTCAATCAGCCCGGAAATGGGGGACAGAAAATGGACCATGTTACTGCACACTCTGATAGTGAACCTACAGGCCATCACACTGGTTCTCACTTCCACATCACAACATAAATTTTCCCAATTCTTTCGAAGGGGTTATGGAGCTTTCCGCTTTTTGTCGGTCTTGTTCTGTGTGCAAGAAAGGTTACAAATGACTTTATTTTCAGAAGAACATCCTTTTGCTCATGTGTGTCCTGAATACAAAGAGGTCTTTGGACTTAAGCATGAGGTCGATGAGGAAATCCAGTGTGCTTCTAGCTGGATTTCTTCTGTGCATCCACCAGCATTGTCAGTGCATCCAGGGAAAGCTGTACTACTCCATGCCAATACAGAGTCATTCTCTATGATGCAAGTATTGCGTGTTTTGTTTGCTGTGCTGGGGTTTCTGCAAATGTCATGTGTTGCCAGTGTCATGGGAAGTTTGTCAAAACCATAGTGCTGAGGAAGTAGAGAAATCCAATCTGGGATTTGCCTAGGACTTGTCATAGTCGCCAGTGTTTTTCTTCAGTGTCAGCAGCAGGAAGGAGGGAGATAAATGGCTACGTTTCTTCTCCTACTTGGAATGACTTGTTAGCTAAAGTAAATCCCAAGATTAGGCTTTGAGCACTGTTTCTCCTCCACTGTGCTCCTCAACTTTAGAATGGACCTTGCGATGTTTAATTAGGAAAGCTACTACTATCTTTAATTCCATGCCAGATTCTGCTCAAGGCAGCTGTTGCTTCCCAGGGCATGAAGTGAGAGGTCTGACTCTGTGTGAGGGAGGGAAGATCAGAGGTGGTGGTCAGATGTTGGCTGAAATTGGCTCTCCAGCTTTTGAAATTAAGTGCATCTGCCATCTGTGTAATAACTCAAAAGACTTTCATGCCTCAAAGAAAGGCCTTTTCCTTCACAGATTTCTAATACTTCAAGAAATAAGGCTTTTTTGTGTATAGTGGAGCTTTTGCCCTTGAAGGATCTGCTGCCTTTGTGCTCAAGCCCTCCCAGCCTCCCTCCATTGAAACTGAAATGATCCTGATCGGAGGGGAAATCTTCAGAAATAGGACTGTGACTTGCTTTCCCTGCCCTACCCCTGACCTGCCATGGCTTTCAGCAAGTTACTTTACATCCTTAAATTGCTGTTTTTCTTCCCACCCTCTTCATGCTCTGTCTGTTAAGGAACCTAAGACTGGAAATTATCTCTTCAGCTGTAGGTGCAGGCTGTCATACTCTAAGTATTCAATAGAGAAGAGTCTGTAAAACACCTGCTTCAGATGTACACATATCGATGGGCTGCCAGACACTTCCCAGTTCCCTGAGGATCAAAACCCAGAACTGTGGGTGTCATCAGTGGTTTAGCTCCTTGAATAAACAGAGGTTTGTCCAGTAAAACCCTAGGTCACTGTAAAAGGGGACTCTGCCCCCTGCTAGAGGGGACAGGACAAAGGAAAATGCCTGGTCTCAGCCATGGAGAAAGCTTTGTCCCTGCCCCCATCAGGGACCAGTGAGATGGGTATTATATATTCTGCTTATGGCAGGGTTTCTGGCTGTGTTGGTGCTGTCCTACTATAAATAAATATGAATGGGTATAGATAAAGGTAATTCAGGTGGGTTTTTTTTCATGCTGAACTTGTATCTGTCTTTCAGAAGTGCTGAGCACAAACCTCAGCAGCTCTCAGTAATTCCATGTGTTCAGTGTTTTTAAAAATTATCAAGCCTTCACTGTTCTCCAACTAGCACTAAGGGAAAAACAAAAAGTAACATAAGTGAATAGTTCTCAGAAAATGCACTTTTTAATCTTTCTCAGCCTTCTGTACAGCATGAAGTGAAGGAATAAAGGCAGAAGAATTGAATTTTAGAGATGATCAAATGCATTGGAAATATTAATGTGGAGGTTTAGTAAGCAGTGAGAGGCTGTCCCAAGGCAGCCTGACACACTGATGGCTCAGTATGAAATGCAAGGGAGAACTTTTAAATAAATAATAAGTGAAAAGAGCTTCTCCAGCCCAATTTTTATTCAGCAGGAGGATGGATGCGAAGGAGCAGGGGGGAGGGCCCATTTCCCAGCTAAGCAGTGGTGAAAATACACTCATTCAAATGTGAAGAATTTTTAATTGGGGGAGTGGAAGGCTGAGAGCAGGCAGGACAGGAACGGGGGAGAGCAAGGAGGGGGCAGAGCGAGGGAGCGATGGAATGGCAATTCTTAAAGATGCATTAAACTGCAGGGAGCCTAAAGTAGGCTTAGGGATGAGCCTAAGTAACTGGGACAAAGTCTGCTTGGAAGCCACAGATGGGTCTTGGCTTTCACTATTATCTACTTGAACTCACAAAGGGGAGGAGAGGGAGGGAAGGGGGCAAGGAGAAGGTGCTTCCTCGCCTCCCTCTCCTTTGCATTTGCATGGAGAGAAAAGGATTGTTCCCTTCCACTTGCACAGAGAGGGGCAGGAGGGATGGAGGGTGGGAGAAAGCAGCTCCTGGTAGCTCAGGGGATCAGACAGCCCTGGATTCTTCCATCCTGCTTCTGCCAGGCAGGGTGTTAATGTGGCGTGAAAGCAGTTTAAAGCCCTGGGCCCCTCTCTTAGTCAGCAGGGTGTCCCATGCAGGCCAAAGTCCCCAGTGGGTGGCTGTCAGTGGCAGTTCGGTCGGTTAGGCAGAAATTTATTAGTATTATATTTTCCCCCATTTTTTTTTGTTAGAGCAGCTGGGAGAAAGTGACAGCTGTATTAGGGGCTGAAATGCCTCCAAAGGGGATCAGAAGACATCTGGAGAGAGGGCTTCTGACAAAAACCCCTTTCAGTATGCCTTAGAAGCAGCTTCCAAAGATACCGTGGAAAAGAAAAGAAGGGAAGGTTTACTGCTTCTGGAGGGCTCAAGCTCTTGCCTTTTTATTTCTCTGTTTATTTCTCTGTTTCTTTATTTCTTTCCAGCCTGTCACAACGTAGGCATCCTTCCCGTTAGCGCCCCGGCGCCTGAGAGAAGAATAACCGCTCAGCTCCCTGCTCTAGCTTGCTCCTCTCTTGCTCTTTGTCTCATTTCCAAGTAACAAAAAGTGGAGGCTTTGAGGAAAAAGGTTGTCGCAGAGTCACATCTGAAGGCGAGTCCTCCCACAAGGCAACGCTGAGTTTCTCTGCCACCGGCACTATCGGGCTTGCCAGAAATATTTTAAGCAGTCAAAATGGCTTTGTAGTTTTTAATCTCTCAGTCCCTAACCATCCTTCCCCCTCTTCCATCCCATCGTGTTCAGCTGTGGAGCTTGGGAGGGGAAAAAAGAAAAAGGAGGAAAAAACCAGCAATCACTTTTATCATTAACCCATTCAGCTGCAAATCCCCCTCCCCAAAGAAAATTCACACACAGATTTGCATATGCAATCAACTGTATTCTTTATTTCTATAGTGCCTTTCTTATTATCCACCTCTCTCAAAGGAACTCTTCAGGAAATAAAATTGGTTAGAGATTAAATACAAGAAGTCAATCTTCCGTGTTAGAATACTGCATTTTTTTGTGAGGGAGGAAACATTAGCTGGCCTTATCGGTAACACTGTTCATTTTCACATCTGCTGCCCCATTGAGATGGGGCCTTTAACAGCAGATTGGTTTCTGTGCCAAGTAGCTGTGGGCAGCCTCCATGTATTAGTGATCTTAATCCTTCATTACCTTAACAGGTTTTGCTGTCTAGGATTCTGATTTTTTTTTCTTTTTTTTTGAGGCTTTGAAGCGCTGTAAAGACTAAAATACACCGCTGGTGTGGTTGTTTATTTTTTTTTAGCTATTATTATTGTTTCAAAAGGTTTCATTAACAACTGCCCAAGTTCTGTCTGATTCAGTTTATTTGGCCTTTCATGGGTGCGGACAGAGAGCTGTGGCTGGACGATTAGTACCTGCTGGGGTCAGGAACCTGCCACAGGCACCTGGGGGTGCTGGGTAGCTCTTCTGACACTTGCACCCCCCCATCTTGGGCTAAAGAGCTTGTCACAGGGATTGCTGGTGGGAGAAAGGTGACTTTGGGGCTTTCCGCTACTGAAAATAATACAAAAATAAAAATAATAATGCAAAAAATAATGTAAAACCTTTTGAGAGTTAAGATCCTAAATAGGAGGAATAGCAGTTGAAATAAAAGAATGAAGACTAATGTAAAGCTTTCTTATGTATATAGAAGATATAGAATCATAGAATAGTTTGGGTTGGAAGGGACCTTAAAGATCATCTAAGATACAATAGATAAAGGAAGGTGTAACATTATATGTAGCGCCTTTTGTTCTGATTGCAAATACGCAATTGCTGAGCATCAAAAGAAACTCAGCAAAGGAGTATTTTCATGTTTGTTATTTCAGTATGTTGTTATTCTGTGTATGTTTCTTCATTTTCCAAGATCCTGTTTTAAATCTGTGGTTGTTAAACGCCACATTTGAAGCCATACGTGAAGATTTGTCATATAGGAATTCACAGCTGGAGGCTCATGTGTCAGTTACAGCTGGACAGACGCTGCGTGCTTTACTGAGTACAAGCACAAAAGACCACTTTTTGCATAAAGAGTCGGGAAAGTGGAAGAAATTACTTTTCAGATTCTATCATCTGTAAGCAGCAGTACCAAATACTGTCATTTGGTAAGAAAAAAAAAAAAAACTAAAACCAAGCAGGTAATTTTGAGTAGTCTCATTTAGTGTAAGAAAGATAAGAAATTCCAAAGTGCTTGCTAGGGAGTTACTGAAAAACATTGGTATTATTAAATAATTTCTCAATCAAACTCCAAAACAAAACTCAAGTGGATGTCGTTTTGTGCATAATCAGTATCCAGAGACACCCCATTCCTTCATGATAGTTTGTTTTCCATTAACTGTGATGACAAGAAAAAATTTTGCACAAGCTTTTCTTCACTCTTATTTACAAATGGAGACTAAATCCACATTATAGTAACAGCAGTGCTCCCCAAGGCAAATTGTTCACACTCCAGAAGGTGCTGCAGTTTTATTGTGAATATCGCATGTCTGTTTCTGGGGACTTCAGTTATGGTTTAATAATTGAAAACTCATAAGACCAGGGAAGTTTTTGGAAAATTTACAAATCTGAGGTAAAGCAACATTAAAGAACGATGGAAAAAAGACATTGAGAGCTGGTACACTTGGCACTTGGCCAGTTTCCTTTTAATAACACATACACTCACTTGGTTAGGTCTTTGTAATCCCTATCTAAGAATAAACTGACGCTACAGCTGGAGCCAGTGAGGGAGGTGTCACCACCTCATTTCTGCTGTTTACAGTGAAACTTAAATAGTTCACGGTTTCGAGTTACTTAATGGAAGTATCAGACTGGAGACTTTTAGATAAAAGCAGATACCTGCCTGTATCAGACAGTGATGAAAGTTGAAATGTTGCTTGTTTTAAATATTTTTATAGGGCATGGGGAAAATTATGAAAGTCCTAATTGAATTGAAATAGTACAGTGAAAATTGACTCCAGAGGAATATAAAGATAGTGGAGCTATTCTCTGGTTTGTCTTGATGTATCAATGCTTTAAAATACCTTTAAAATCCCTCAGTAACCTTTCTCTCAAAGACTTCTGGTTCTTGGGTTGCCCTTTGGCTAACCAGGACCCTGCCCATACACTGCACAGGTTGTTTTTTTATTGCCCTGAGCTTGTGATGCTGTTACTGGTGGCTTTTGAACGTGCTTGGAAGCAGGGATAAGGGGGGACAGCACTTGTCCAGGATAGGGCGATTTCATTTCCTCTCCCAGCAGTTGAGTAACCCCTACCTAAGGGTCAGAACCACAAAAATGGTGTCCCTGCCCTGGTTTTCTCTTTGCAGCCCTCAAAGGCAGGCAGTCCTGACCCAGAAATTCAAACCACATACAGAGAATATGATTTTGAAAATAGGTGCATAAGGTGAGGAAACCCAGAGAAGTCCTGCTGTGCACACAGGGCCTCACTCCGGGATGATTTGTTGCACGTTAAAAAGACAGTGATCAATAAGTGCTCCATTTTGTAACTAATGTGGGAATTGCATGCAGCTCCTTCGGAGATCAAGGAGTGAACAAATAAAGAACACAAACCACCTCCCCTTGATGAGATGCGATCTCTAATGTTGCAGCTTCAGTCGTAGCAGGGATAATGTTATGGCTGTGATGATCAAAAGATTTAAAAGGGAAAAAAAGGATTGTATGAATAGTTAGTTTGTTTTGTTGCACTATACAAATACAGCTGGAAAAGTGGACGGGCTTTCAGGTAGGCAAAGCTATTCATTAGCTCGAGTAAAGTTGGAGGGACGGTACTGTGCTACTGTTGTCTTCCCTGTACCTGCTCCTGCCTGAAGAGAGGAGCACAGATTTTGCCGCTGTTAATCAGGGACTTCTTATGAGTCCCTCAAAAACCTCAGTCTTAGAGCTCCCTTAGAAGCAGGCACACAAGATGACATGTGCTTCCATGTGTTCTCCCTTGAGTGTGATGAGCAACTTCTGCTTCAGGAAGAATGTCATTAAAAAAGGAGAGGGGGGTAAAGTCAGAAAAAATCTTATGCATATGAACTGACTTCACACTAGTAAAACATGAACATCACTATTCTAAATACTTTTTCTTTGGTCTTTCTGTATAATATGTACAGTTTCTTAAAATTGGGAAACACAAGTTTCACCCTTGCCTTAATACCATCCGAGACAGATAATCATTGTGATTGTTGAAAAGGGGTAGGAAGGGGGAGAAGTAGGGAATTGCCATGAGAATTGCTATAAATAGGCCTTTGCTGTAGCAATGCTTTTAGTGGAGAGTGTTCTCGCAGACAGGCTTGTAACGAAGAGGGAGCAGATTTATTGTGCAGGACTGTCAGCCTTTCTCTGAAAGATTTGTTGATGCTGTGCCAGCATGCTCAGTTTAATTCTCTTGTGCTTCTGCCTAAGAATTCCCCCTCTATGCTTTTTGACTGAGATTTTCTGTATTTGTAAATCATTCTTTCCATTGCAGTACAAGGAACAGCACTGTTTATTTGAGAAGGATTGTGCAGTTCAATTTAGGAGAACGGTTCACCTGCCTTACAGGGATGCTTTCTTGCTTTGAACTGTTAAAGCTGAGCTGAACTACTCTTGGCATAGTTGATGCTACCATGTGCTTTGTGGAAGCAGAGATGGAGCAACATTTTTCTGTAGCCTGAACAGGAACAAAGACACAAAGAAAATACTCTATTTCTTTTTTAAAAAAAAAAGTATAAAATTTTGATCTAATTGTTTAGTGTAGCTAAGGCAATAACGAATCCTGCATTATTGTCTGTGATTTCAGACTATCACGAGAGCTTTCTTTTCCTCCTTGTTCTCCCACAAACAATCAATTTTAATTTCCATGGACACATTCTTTCACAGGGAGGCAGGCAGGCCCTGCTCCTTGCTGCCAGAATCAGCAGAGAGGTTCAACCAAGTCAATTTCGGTTGGCTGTGGGCACTCATTCAAAAGCAGGCGTCAAACAGAAGCCTGAAGATAATTTTGTTTTATTTTATTGGTTTTGTTCTTTCCTAAATTGTATCTGCACCAGCTCCTGCATCTTTCTGAATTTAATGAGCGTATTTTAATATTTTTATGTCAGAAAGAACTCCAGACTAGACCAGTGCTGCTAGACCAACGCTGGGCAGAATTCTCATGGCACCCTCCCCATTAGCCCCATCCCGGAGGTCAGAGCTCAGGAGAGCCACGAGGAGAGGTTCTCACCCCTGTCTCCTTAGCATGTCATCCCAGAATCATCCCTGAAGAGTAACTCTCCTCCCCAGCTTAACCATAAAATTACTCGTTGCTGTGTCCAATGTGTTAGTGGCAATCGGTGAGGCCATTTGTGTTCAAAGAAGTTTCCTGTCACAGGCTGTCTTTAGTCACAAGGTGTATCAAGATGATTGCATTTAGAAATTGGGATAGGTGGCAGCTGTGCAAATATTCCTAAAAAAAAAGTTATTATACAATTCAACTATAAATCTCACCAATGTCCTCATCCCACTGTTACTGACACAGAAATGCCCTCCACTTGTTGGCTTGAACTTGACTGTTAACTGTTAATGACTTTCCTCTCCTGGAAAAAATACCCAGCGTGATGGGAAGGTTTGCTGCTAGTGGTGATTCTTCCATGAATGGGCTCTTCTGAGCTGCTGGATGTCACAGCAAGGTGCCCACCCAGAGCAGGACCGGGACCTGTTTGAAAAGTGATGCGTGAAAACATCAAATTCAGAGATGCCCATAAGCGGGAAAAGGGATGCATTGGGCACTACCCTTTATAGGAAAGTATTTTTAGTTGCTCAGGAGTAGAAAATTTCATTTTCTTAATTTATTTTTCTTTTTTTTTTCCTCGAGCCTGTTTCTAAATGTCAAAAATCCGAAGAGATGTGAGTGCTTCTAATGCTTTGCCGCATTAGGCTGATTGTCGTGGGGGGCAGACAGCTGTGTGCTATCTCAGTCGATCGGGGAGGAAATCCAAAGTTCAGCCCGGAGCAGCCACTCCTGTCAGTCATAACGCATCGCTGAGCAAGATGAACCTTCCTCCTCCCTCCTGCTGGCAAACGCCAGAGAGGGGCCCATTGTTGCAAAACCTGTTATCAGAACAGACATGCTACAGTGGCATATTTAATCCACAGGAAGCTGCAGCAACGCTGTGTGTATTGATCACAGCCGCTTAATCGAAGAATAGCTGGTGAATGAACATATGGGTAATGCCTAAAAGGAGGCTGCTAGTCGGAGCTAGAAGCATTGTATTTTGATCAGATTTGTAGGTTGGTGCTCATTACAGTTTCTCAGGCCTATGGTAAAATGTCACAAATATAATTGTAGTTGACATATCATCAAAAAGGAGAGAGGCCGCTCTTTACCCTAATGTTGACTCGCCTTGACAATCCAGTGACCCGTAACGTTTGACCTGTAATCTCAACAGAGTTGCAATAGTAAGTGGGATCAAGTTCAGTCAAACCTTCACAAGGCTGCTCCAGGAATGTGTGAGGGTGTCTCAAGAGGGGACAGTCTGTCTGTCCCCGAGTTACCGTTGTACAACACCGCTGTACAGTACTCTGCAATTAGAAGCTCCTTCCATTCAAGACGTGTCTTGGCTCTAAGCACTTCTGTCTCAGAAAGACTTGGGCAAAGTGTTTCTCCAGTTGTCTGTCAAAAAGAAGCAACATAGAGATAGAAATCACGGTTGTAACAAAATTCCTACCAGCCTGTTGGTGACTGTAGTTGGGAGGCTTTTTCAATAAAATCATCTGACTGCCAGAAGGAGGGATGCGATGCCTTAGCCCAGGTACGTGGGGTAGCTTCCTTTTGCAATTTGCTCTGTATCACATTTGAGGCAAACAGCACTTTTTTTTTTTTCCTCAGTGGTTTCCATGCTCTGCAAGAGACGGCGTTAGAGTTGCCATGTACACTGCAGCAGGTCGATTATCACAGCTATATTTCCCCTCCCTCATCTTTTTTTAGGAATACCATCTGTTTAGTCATTAGCCCCATCAGCTCTCATTAATTGAGTCATGTCTCATTTAGGCTGCTGTATTAGCTTCTCATTGTTCCCTAGATAAGGAATCGCAGGCTTTTTTCCAGATGCCTTGCTTCCTGTTGAGCTCTGTCCAAAGTCAGGTGTCAGCTGGAGAGCAAGGACGGGATCCAAACCCAGGATCATGCCAAACTGCCAGCCTGTTCCTTCAGGGCACCAAGTGCCAACTTGTCTGCGCTGGCCCGGTTTTGGGGAGTCATGAGGGATATGGAATGGCCATGACTCAAGAGAGGAAGCCTTCTGTCTCCTTTCCCCTTTGATTTCCCCGCTTTTCATCATCTCTGCTACAGCTAGAGGGTTTTTTCCTCCCTCCCAATGGCACAGTGGGTGCATCGAAGTATCAAAACCCTGATGCAGAACAGATATTAAGAACAAATCACCTAGAAGGAAATGATGGGTTGCATTTCAATTAGCACGCTTTGGTTACACAGAATTAGTCCTGTCACAGAACTTTTTCAAGAAAGCCTTCAGAAAAGCAAGGAGAAAAAAGGAGCCCTCCTGTGTAGTTGAATTTCAACACTGGAAGGCTGAGGGTTTGTTATAAAATCTTCTGTTTAACCCAGTTGTTTCAGGCTTATGGTTTTTTACCATTAGTTTTATTGAGCTTGCTGAGTTGATTTCTATTTTTTGAAGGATAGAAGGATTAGTTACAGCACAGCCCTTTGATTTGATTTCTTATCCTTAAAAGAGCCCAATTTGAGTGGGAGAACGTGTTAGAAACCAGCCAGCTCGCTGCAGAATGGATCATTGTTAAGACTACAAAATGTAGGTGTGAGTTTGCGAAAGCTGCCCGAGAGCAGGATTAGGAAGGTGTTGAAGTAATCAAGACTCCTCAGAGTGATTTACAAAGAAGTGAATTAATTAGAGCAAATTGTGAGTTCACAGTTTTCTTGAATGACCTGCTTGGCTTGTATGCTCTGAGGCCTTCAGACATTATATGATCCCTAAACATTTTAAGCTCTTTGCCAAAAGAGCGAGAACAAAATGTGGAGCTGCTGAAAGAAAAGTGTTTCTTACCGCAGACATTTAGATGAAGACCTGTTATGTCTCTGCGGTTTTACCCAACTTGCTTAGCTGTCAAATAATTAAACATTGACAATAAATTCTTCTGCTCCTGTGGTGCCCGTGCACATCCGCTTTCATTTTCATTTTGCTGCAATGAGGTGCCCACAGTTTCATCCTAGGGCTTTGCTTAACACGGGTCAAATGGAGGACATAGCTTCCTCCAAAGTTCCACCTCCTTTACGTGTCATGTTTGCCGCAACTGCTAGAAACAACAGGGGCCAATGTAGTGATGACCTTCAGTAGTGGGCAAAAATCTAGAAAATTCCCAAATCTAGAATGAAAGAGCACATAGACTCTAAATCCAGTGTTAGATGTAGGTGATGCTGAACAACCAGATTACTTCCCATGGAAGACCTGAGCTGTCTGTACCTTTCAGCTTCACCTTCCCTCCCAGAAATGCAGTTTTCGCTTTTACCTGTCGTACCAGGCATTTGAAGCCAGAGCTGGAGTAAGATTTACTAAGACTTAAGAGGACATAACTCCTTGGCCGTCTGTTCTACGCTGTGCAGCCTCTCTGCTCACCTTGGTGCCTGGCAAGTGCTTAGCGACACTAGGCAAGTTATTTCTTCTCCCTGCAGGACTCCTTCTGGTTTCCACTGCTGCCTCCTTTATATCACTGCTCTAATTAACCTGTTCTTAATGTGAAGCAGCCGTAGACTATCACAAGCTGTTTGTGTTGCATATATTTTACTGTCTGGTCTGTCTTCTTCCAGCCCCTTTTGATTCCAGGGGAGAATAAAATACTGAAAGGCAATTTTCTTCAGCCAGAAATTGTGTGTATTATCTACATATGAAAAAATGTGTAATTTAGTAGCTCCAGTTCCTGTGATACCTTTGTAGATTGTATTATAAATGCATAAAAAATTGAAGGTTCATCATTCAAATGGTTTACAGTCTCAATAAGAAAAAACAACATGAATTTTGTAGGATAAAGCATAATTTATAGAGAACTGCCTCAAAATGGAAAACTTAAAAAAAATTGTACCCAGTTCTTTCTTAAATGCTGTGGCCACGATGTTTTATGTCTTTATTCACTGCTTTTCTTATCCTTGCAAGGACTCGACAAAACACCTATTCTAAACCAAGGTATGGCAGGAGGAATCTTCAAAGGTATTGATTTCTTTACAGGGAAAGCTTTCGCTGGCTTCCTAACAAGCTATCTAGCTTCAAACTTAATTGTAAATGGATTCTGGTTCACCGAGGTGCCAAGATGTCCATAATGTCTCCATATCTACTTGTCGTTTTGCAAATCAAAAGAATGCATTAATAGTGATGAATACATGGAAGTCAAGTTGAACAGCACCTGTGATTGTGCTGTCTGGGAGAAGAAAAGAGCTCAACAACCGTACAGTAACTGTACGGTGCCTGGGGAGGCCTGGGGATGTGCACTGAGCTCAGGATTTGCTGATGGAGCCAGCTTGCCTTAACCCTTCTGTCGATGGCCTCCTGCCTTCTTTCCCAGGCTAAAGCAGAGGGACAAGCAGGGTTATTCCTAGAGCCAACGAATTTGTGCTCCTTAGAAGGTTTAAAATCAGCCTGTCATAGTGAGCCAAATACAGACATTTTTCTGATTATCATCTGAGGAAGAGAATGAGTGGGGATAGTTGTTTGCCTGTAAGTATCGTTTCTAGGAGCTGAGAGGCTTAGAGGATTAATCTTCCTTCGGGGACGCGGATCAAGCTGAAGTGCAGGGCAGGATGATTATTAAGACTGAAATTCTCTGTCAATTTGTTGGCAGAGATAGTTTCTCTGCATCAAGATGGTGGCAGAAGTGTCTCGTCTCAGAGGCAGTACAGGGGAAGGACACATCTGAGACAAGACTAGGAAAGGCAGGTTTCTTTCTGGAGGGGAGGGAGGCTGTTTTTGCAGTGCTGTGTTTCTTTAAGTCCTCCTGCTGTAAGAATTGCTTTCTTTTTTCCTGCAGAGTTTTTCATAAGGACTACAAGCATTGCAGAGAGCAGCACTGATTAATGGCCTGTTTCTGATGTTCTTTAGAGGGCTGGAATTGTCCTTTCTCTGTCCCTTCAAGGCTGGAGGTGTTTCTTTGTTTTCCTCTTGAAGATCAGAAGGTCTTTCTCTGTCATATTCAGAGTCAGAGTGGTGGTTGCACTCAAGCTATGCTAAATGCCACTTTGGTGCCAAGCAGTTACCGGGCAAGGAGTGCTGCTTTTGAGGCTTCCTTCTTGCCTCCAACTCCTCCTTCCCCTTGAGGAATAATCATTCAGTCTGGAACATTCATTGTAGGTTTCTAATACCACAAATACAGAGACCACATTACCTTATATTTATTTTTGCTGTATTCATTTTGCCCTGCAAGGTGTTCTAGGTCAGGAAGATGCTGAGATGCATTTTGAGCCACAATTGTACCGACGTTGGCTTGAGTCCTGCTTCGTGCTCACACGGCAGCACTGCACAAGAGCCCGGGCAGCAGAACAAGACTCTTACTGGGCTGGATGCTGGATGAGCATAGCAGAAAGACATCTAGTATTTTTGGTCCTGCAGGGTTTCTAATTTAAGTGTAAGATCTGCAGTTGCAGATGGAGGTTGGCGTGTGAGACACAAGGAGCCAAGAGCGGCCATTATGATATTCTTGCAGTCATTTTTTAATTTGAGGGATGTTAAAAATAAAAGGTAAAACTGGGACCTCTTTGTTCTGTAATATTTAAACAGTGCCCTTTTGATTTTGTTTATTTTGTATTGAAAGGTATATTAATTCCGTTCCGAAGTAGGTGGTGTGTTACCTACTCAATCAAGAGCTTGTCTCTTAAATACTCTTACAAAACATTATTCACACGGGACTCTACGGTAGAAAGAGCGGCAGGTTTGGGCTTTGATAGTCACAGGAGCTTGTAGACAGGTGTGTTTGCATCCTGAGGCAGAAAATATCTTTGTGAGTGCAAGTTTTTGTCATCGTATTTGGTTTATGTGCAGCCAGCCCCAGGAAGTAGTTTCTGGGAAGGTTTTCTCCAAATGTGGCCTGTCTTAGCATGCTTGTCTTCTCTTTTAGGGGTGTGTTTTGCACTTGGGCTTCTCCTTCAGGGTAGTCTGAGTTTAGATACTAAAGCACGTGTTCAAATGCTCCAGAGACATTCTTATCCTGTTTGCATATTTTATTTTAATTTTGGTGCAGGTTTTATTTTTACAAGATGGAAAAAAGATATAGCAACAGTTCTCTTGGCCATTTCTCTTCATCTGCAGTTCATTTTTTGTCATTGGGCATTGTGGGAAAGAGATGTGTGTGCCTGACCTTGGCTCAGTCCTTCCTACAAAGCTTTCGAGTCAGGAGACTTAATCCTCCTTTTCATGCCTCACCTCTGCACAATCAAGGCCAACCTTTGAGGAGGGAGCATAATTATTTAGTGTGGCAGGCTGGGCAGATGGCAGGGTAAAAATGCGTGTGAGGTATTTTGGTTACTTCTGGGGAACAACCCCCAGCATCTAAAAGATGGTTGGTATAATTTGAGCCGTGCCTTCAGTTCTTTGAAGGGAGAGTAGCTGGGGTGTGTGCCTCAAGGCTTTCCACAGTGTTAGCTGCCTTATAAAAGGTGCTTTTAGAAAACTCGCTGGCGCCAGCGCTTAGAAACGGCCAGATGACACTGAAGGGGTCAAGTCAGGCCCTTGCCTGCAGCTCCAGGGCATCCCACTCAGGCTGTGTTTTGTATTTCTATTTGATCTGACAGGTTTTTAATCCTAGTCTACTTCTGTTTTAATGTCTTATTAAGAACTGGAGACACGTGCAGCAACACCTAAACGAGAAGTCCTAGACGCCCTGGAAGCAGGGTGACCCAGGAGAATTCCCTGCTTGAGGACCGATTCTTCCCTGTCATATTGGCTGCAAGCAGATTAGTAAATTCGTTTTAATAGGGAGTGCTGGGCATGGGAGCAAGTTCACAAACAACTGCTCGGTCAGGTGTATTAACTGTTTGCATGAAAAAAAAGCCAACTGCAAGGCAGGGAAGAATGCAAATCGAGGTGCAAGATTCATGCCTGCTCATGCCCTCCTACAGAATGCACTGCCCTGCTGTAAATTTTGATGAAGCCGTCCTGAGGCAAAGAGTTGTTGAAACATATATCAGTATGCTGTAACCTGGCAAACCCTGGAGGGCAAAGCATTCTACCTGAAGCCGAGAATGATTAAAATACTAGGCTGACACGTGTGATATCTGAAAAGTTTTCTGCCACAGCCATTAAGCCCCTTAACATTGTGCTTTGGAATGTGGCCACAAGTCATAAAAATGTCTGAACAGGCAAGAGGGCTGGTGGTATCATAAATAATAACGGCACTGCTCTCCAAATGTGCGTGAGCACAGAGAGAAAAGGAGAAATAAGGAGCAGAATGGGATGACATGGGGAGATTTATTAACCTTAGCAGATGTAAGATTTAAAATTGGAAATTTCCTGACAAAAAACAAACAAAATATTGTAAGGTCTCCTAAAATAAAAAAGGAAAGACTCTGATTAGTGCTTGGTATGTCACTGGCTGACATTTATTTTTAGTTGCAGCTATAGTAAAAGATCCAAAAAAGAATTGGGCTGTGTTAGTTTAATTTAGTTTGACACACCATCCTGTTGCTCTCTTCAAATCTACAGTGCGTGCTAGGCAAAGGAAAATCAGATTCCAGGAACAGTGACCTCAGTGGAAGTTAATATTTTTTTCCTGTGTAGTGAAGAAGTTGGAATGAAACCCTGTCATTTTCAGCAGAAGCTGCCAGTGGTAGCATTAGAGAATATTATGTGAGTAAAAAGTCTTGTCCCCGCTGTGTGCTTTCACACAGAAGTCACCCTGTGAGCACCAGAACTGATGAACCCTGTTCTCTTAGACCATTGTGTCCTCTGGATTGACTTTTTGGTGTAGCAAGATCTGGAAATCTTTGCCTGAAACTGGCATTCACAAGAAGCCTCTCTTATGCAGAGACTTTGGTATCTGACAGAAAAGTGCCTTCCCCAGCGCTGTTGCTATAGGCTTATCTGGTATCTGCTGCTGTCTGGGGGAGACAGCAGCTCTACAGGGCAGCTCTGCTGTCCAGTGAGCGGGAAATGCTCTGAGAGGAAGCATTGGTAGCTGGTTTTGCTGTGTCTTTTGTTGCTGTTTTAACCAAGTCATTCACGTTGATGCCTCGTTTCCTCCCAAGTGCTGAACAAGGTACTCTAGAGACCTGCCTGGATGCAGGGCTGTAGGTGAGAACCAGTGATGTCAGCATGTCTCTCCTTTGGCACTGTTCAAAACCGGATTTGGGGAATGCCCTGAGGTAAAGACAAAGCATCCTGCTGCGGACCTTAAGAGAGACTGTGAGGATGGTGTGGTTTGCAGTCTTGAGGCAGCACTAGGTCTAGCTGTGTGTGCCGGAACACCTGATCTTCCCCAATAGCCAAGATGAAATCATCACCTCGCCTCCTTTGGGCACCCTCTGTGTTGCACTTGGGGCTGTGCCTGACTTTCCAAGTATCGGGTGGTTCTTACGTAGCTGCTTCAATTTGCAGTGTTGTAAATAGCCGTCCACAGACAAAGAGAGGTTTATGGACTTTGTCCTTATTCTTGTTTATTCAATATGACCTTAATCTCTTTGTATCTTCCTGTGCTGTCACACATACAGATGCAGCTTGCAGACTAACATCTCACTGATGGAGTCAGCTTGCACTAATTTAATCCATTTATATAAAACAACATGACAGGACAGTCCGTGAAATCCCTTGCCCCAGTCCTGCTATTTTACATACTTGAAAATACTTTGACAGCTCTGAATGATATGAAAAGTAACAGCAACATTTAGTAATAAGTAGTGTTTTCAGCTACAGGCCAGGCCTTCTGCAAACCAGGATGGACAGGCCCAGACCCATCCAGCAGAGCAAGGAAGGGCCAGTACAAAAGCCAGGGGTCTGTAGTAACGCCAGTAGAGGTTGTGGACCCTCTTGGTAGGGTTTTGGATGCTTTATAAGGAAGTAAGTTTTATACTTTATAAATTGAGGCTTTTAGAAGTAGGTCAGAGAGAGTTGGAAATGGTCACAAGTGAGAAGCTTTAGAAACAGTGAACTCTTCACCTCCAAAGAAACTGGTTTAACCACAGGATATGCAATCAGGCAGGTCAAGGGACCCACAGAATCACAACATCAGACTAAAGATGGGTCTGATCCACCCGGAGACAAAGTGATAAAGTTAGGAGTGTCCCTGTGTTGTACTTGGTGCAGATGTACCTTAGTCTTTAGATGGTAAGAGTGTCTCTGACACTGACATCTTTTTGCACAAGGCAGTTCTCAGCTTTACCTGTAACGATACCCTATCTACCCAAGCAACTTACTTATTAAACTTAGGTTATGATTATTGGTAACAGTCCAGCCAATCTGTTAGTGTTCCTTAAAATTTAAGAACTTCAACGTTTTTGGTGTTACAATTCCTTCCTCCCTGCAAAGTTTATGAATGCAGTGCTTATTTGATGCAAAATTAGTAATACATTATTCATGATTCATTTGCTGTATCTTGTCTGTATTTTCTGCAAAGATCATTTTGTCTCTCTTTGAAGTGCTTGTTTTTGCTGTGGCTGAATCCTTGCTCTCCTGGCCACTGGCTCAGGTCAAGGTGTAGCTGAGGAGGTTAAATAACAGGACTTTTTGCTAATGCAGAGTGTCAGGTCCCAGTAGGTCACTGGAATACATTGCAGCACCCGTTAAAGTGTGCACTGGAAACCATTTTGAAATTTGTAGATTTGATAAGCCAGCAAACAAAGGCCAAGTTACAAAGAAAAGTAACACTGGACTTTGGAGAGATTATGGGCTTTTTTGCATTGCTGCATTGATAAAAGCTGCCTCCTTGCATCCCCTTTTCTGTGCTGTGGCAAACAAAGCTGAGCTTTTTAGCTCTGTCTCTGGAATAGAAATGGACATCAGAAGCCGCATGTAAAATAACCAAACCAATATACAATTGCAAACTCGGATAATCTCTTTAGCCTGGTTTCCTCCAGTAAGCCTTGGCTCTCTGAATCACTATTGAGAGACTTAGAAAGCACCCCCGGAGCTGTGCTGCGGGAAACTCGCTTTTCCTGACTTCCAGGCTGCATTTCTTTTTTTGTTTTTATTCTTTTCTCCCCACGCTTCCCGTCTTTGCCTCTTTCTCTATTTTTGTCCATGCAAACATTATAAAAGGCCTAAAAGTGGATAAGTGTCTGCTTCTAGCGTATTTAAGAGGGAGTACCATGCAGAGAATCCCCCAAGACAGCTGCTTTGGTTCCAGGCCAAGCCGGCATTAGTGCTAGAGGGAATTAATTATAATATATTAATATATAAACATAGAACATATGATGCGTTTTTCTCTTGAAATGGACTTGTTCATTAACTTTGTTTATAATTATTAGTCTTTGCATTTGAATACCTTCACCTGAGGATCTTGGTACACTTTGTCTGCCTTTAGGTATGTGCAAAATACCATGTGAGGTTGGGGACCTTCAGAAAGCCTCTGCTATATTTTAATACGTTGGGAACACACTGCTCAGTGTACGCGTGCAGCATACAGCTGTGAGCACGGGCTGGACTTCTAGGGCTTTGAATTACACTGCGGCATGAGAACAGCCGCGAAAGCACTGGTGGGATGCAAAAGCAGCATCTTTTCATTTCAGAATGCAAAATACAAGAGATACTAAGCTGTTGAATTAAAGAAACCGTTTATGGAATGTCCTAGTTCTTAATTACAGATTTCCTTTTGGTTTTATTACATTATCTGGATGCTTCCCTAGCATGCACTCAGACAGTTCCTGCCTCTCTGAGTTTTCTCTTTTTTGTTATCTAATTATGGAAATTGATTTTAATACAACAAATCGACACTAAGTATATTTAGTGAATGCAAGTCACAGGAATGGTTTCTTACTGTCCAATATGAACTGCTAATTATGGGCCAGTTCTCTAAACTGCCAGTAGCTGTAAGAATCCCAGTTTCCCTGGTTTTCTATTGAGAATTTCCTGCACTTTATTCCCTAGCACTGGCAGCGTGTGCAGACCTCACCCAGCCCAAGGGTGTATTAAAGACCCATGAATCTCACAGATGTTCACAGATGGCAAGTGCTCTGCCTTCACCTTCCCTGTGGCAACACATGGCTCATTCCCTGTGCTGTCAGCAGCCTCTCCAAAGTGCTGCCCTAAAGCTGTGAGGGGTAAGAAGGGGAAGGTTCCCTCGGGCACTCCCTCCGTGCTCATTTACTGTTCCTCTGTGGCACCATCTCCACACCCTCTCCTACACCCACGAGTAAGGATATGAAGGAAAAACTGAATTTCACAGCCACAGGGTTTGAGACAAAATAATTTCTTGGGGCAATGTGTGAATGAAGTGAGGCAGGCTGCTCCCCGCTTTCGCTCCCATCCAGCTGGCCACCTTCTTCCTCTTCTGGGAAAGAAGAACAGATTTTTAGCAGCCAGATTTCACCAAGGTCAGTGAGGGCACCAAGGTCTGGCTCCAGCAGCAGCCAGAAAAGGCAAAGGATGTGAAAGCCATCATCTCCTCTCTTCTTCCCCAGTCTGGCCCTGGCCAGAGGGGCAAACTCGGCAGCAGGCTGGTCTGCTGAGGGCAATAGCAGTGTCTCCTGGCTGTTGTCCTGCTCTGCTGGAAGGATGGGGGAGCCGGGAACCGCACCGCTCTGGGTCTGCGTCAGCTGGCCTGCCTGGCTGCCCACGCCGTCTGCCACTCCAGGCAACCGCCTGCTGTGCAGACACTTGATGCCAGCCTCGGTCGGTTTACAAATGTACATTCTTGTCTGCAGCCAGTGAGACCAGATTTATGGCAAAGTTTTGGATGAGACTACTGTGGTGGGTGAACTGGTTGGGAACACTTACTGATACATTTGATCACAAAGAAAGATATACTGCAGTGCTCTTTTATGTGAAAGAAGTACATTCGAACCCTACCCCCTGCCCCATCCCACCACCCTTCACTGCTTGGGATGCATTTTCAGGCAGTCTGAGCCAAAATGACAACTAACAGCTGCCAAAGGGGCAGACATAGTCATCTGTCTTCCCTTCTCCACTCCATGCTTGCCTTTTCCTTTGTACTGGCTCTGTGGTGTGATGGGCATCTTACTGAGTGGATTTGCCTCACTAAACAAAAAAAAAATAATATGAAGAAAAGGTTGGGTGTAAATTATGTGCTGACTTGATATACGCTTTTTGTTTTTGCGTAAAAGCTTGATGTGCTGGACGTCAGGTGAGTGCCAGAGGCAGGGCCAAAGGAGAGAGCAAGACCATGTGTCCCAAAAAGCTGAGGGGAGGGCAGCATGGCTCCTGCAGGCAGCAGCAGGCTTGTTGATGTGCTCAGCTTCTCTCATCGGACCACATTGCCAGGGTCCATGCTGCCATCCAGTGCTGATGGGGGAAAATGTAGTTAATCCCAAGCTCCTTGGACAGAAGGTGCCTACCTCCTAGTCATTAATAACAGCAGTGATACCGCCACTTGGGACTGAGAGCTCTTGTGTTCATACCTGTAGGTCTGTGAACAGTCAGTACTCATCTCAGCCACCTTTAGGCTGTTATTTAGGATTTCTGCGTGCTTTCAGCAATAGGTGACCCTTCTCAACCTTTCTTACCTGTCAAAAGCGTGCTTGCAGTCCGCCACACTTCTATCCAAGCAAGACTATTTCCAGTTTTTGGTGGCTGCAAAATCCAGCTTCAGTGTAACGGAAGTTCCATCTCTTGAATGCTGTATTTTTTATAGTATTAGGAAAACAAAAGCCAAAGTAGTTGAGAATTCAGCACTGTGTTTTTCCCAGCTCCCACTAACTGTGTGGGGAAAACAGTTGTCCGCACAGTATCTTCTAGGGGGTCGTGGTTGCAAATGGATGGCATTATTATGGGAGTCTTTTCATTAAAAGCCAAAGGGATGGGATCTCTCTCCATCACCACCCGAGGCCCTGCTTCCCCCAAAGAAAGAAAACCCAAGACCCCAGGCAAGTCAATTAAGCATTGTATGGACCTGTCAGACAGATAAGAAAGGGACTCTTTGGCCGCAGTGAAGCCAAAAGAGGGGAATGAATCCCAGAAAGTCTCTTGAGCAGATAATAAATAGCCTTTATCTGGGAGGTGTGTCTGTGTGTGTTTTTTGAGGAGGTGTGATGTCAACCTCCCAGACTTGCCTTCTTTGTTGGGCGGATATTCATTTTAATTAAAAACCTCCAAGGGAATGTTAATTGGCCGGGGAGGGGGGAGGAAATCATTACTTCATCTTCTCTCTCCATCCAAGTCCATGCACACACATATGCACAAATACACATGCTTTCTTTTACAGCAGAGAAAAGCAGGGACAGCTAGTTTTCTGGCAGGGCCTTCTTTCCCCAGTGTGCCTGTTTGCATGTCACAGTTTGGCAAAGCAACAACAAATAAATGGGGTGCTTTGTTTCCTTCTTCCTGAGGAGCAAGCAAGGGAAGATCTGCCAGCTCCTTCTAAGGGTTTTACTCTGAGCAGACCCCATGGGCTGGCGCGAGAGCCCTGCGCAGCCGAAGCTCTGCAGCAATGACAGAAGCGAGTTCCCCGGTGGGATATGGCATTATAATAAAGTGCAGGGGGACCCGCTTGGCTAACGAGCATCCTTTGGCTTAGTTCCTTCAAACATTGTTTTCCATTAGTTTATTTTTTTTTTAATTAGATCATTTTATCCCACATTCCGGAGTGGGAAGCAGCAAGTGAGCTTACAGAGAGTTCTCTAACCAAGAAAACCTTTGCTTATTTTTCATTCTTCTTTTCCGCTATTGCAAGATGAGTGAAAACGACCCTACCCAGCTTATATCCTGAATCTGTACATTATCACAGAATAAACTAACATCCCCTTATCATCTAATTTTTTCTTTCCTGTCGTTACTGAGAGCAGTGAGGGCAGTTTCTCAGGCATACCCTGTTGGAAGCAGCAGTGGTTGGTTGTCCTGCTGTGTGAAGTCTAGTCCTAATGTGAAACATCATTTCTAGATGCTTTTTTTGTCTGTCCTGGTTTGGGGTGGAGCAGAGCTTTCTGTTCAGTGAGAGAAGCTCTTGCTTATACTTGTTGCTGTGGCATCTTCCAGTGGTGATCTGGTTAGGTACTTGCTACTATAGCTTTTTCTAAAGCTGTATAGTTTCAAAATACTGTGAGATTTTTTTTTTCCTCTGTGTCTTGCTTGTTATCTGTTGTGACAGTTTATAGAAACAAACTCCAAAATGGGATGGGGCTTTGAGCAACCTGCTTAGTGAAAGGTGTTCCTGCCCATGGTAGGGGGATTAGAGCTCAATGATCTTTAAGATCTATTCCAACTCTAACCATTCTGTGATTGCATGAAAATACAGATAATAGCTGAAATGAAAAAACCCCTCTGCCTCCCAACCTTAGTCACCTCCTTCTAACAAAAGACGTGTTTCTTTTCTTCCTCTGACATAATTGTAGAGCAGAGGACTCGAAGTGCACAGCAAACTTATACTTTGAACTACTGATGTTAAAAGTTTTGATGCTATCAGCGCAGAGTAAAGAGGACTTTGAGGAAGGGGATTTAAGCAGTAATAAAAATGTATATTTTCTGCCAGGGCTGGGATCTAGATGGGAGGGAGAAGGGAAAACCTACAAGCCATCCCTGCTGGCACCCAAGTTTAGTAACAAGACTGACATTTCATTAAGAAGAAACCAAAAAGGTAAGAACAGATGCAAAGCCAAATTTAAAAAGAAACATTTGGCATCCCATCATTAAGTAGGTAGAGGTTCCGGCAAGCTGCCAGGCAGAGCAACTGCTGGAGGCCTGTGAGCCCTGTGCTGCTCCCAGTAACCAATCCCTTGGTTACCCAGCTGCTTTCCCTCACGGTGCCCTGTAACATCCCAACCAACACCTTCCCTTACACTCAGGAGCAATGAAGTAGTGAGAACTTTCAAACATGCACACAGAGAAGCTATACATGCATGTATATGAACATACAGCATAAGAAGTAACAATTTGTAAATCATAACTGAAATTTATCTAGCATTTTCTAGAATGTCCTCGGTTTTGAAGGTGCTTAAGCACAATGATGTATATTCATACTAATTCACTCTTAAGAAGGGCTAACGTGCAACTTTAGACCGTCGAAGCTAGAGTAACAGCACAGCATCTAACTTCAAGGGGTTTATATTGTTAACAGAGAGATAGGCTTCTGTTTCACATCCTTTGTATCACCATCCATGGGAGTCTTTCTCTCCTTTGACAGGCTAGGGAGCCTGTACTCCCAATACAGGCAATTAGATTAAATGTCAAAATTTGGATGCTTTGCATGCTGTAAAACAGGAGTACTTGTGTACCAAGAGCTCAGTACTACCTGCAGGTCTCTGCAAAGCTGAGGAGAAAATGAGGCCTGTTTATTTCCCCAGAATTATATTTAAAAGGAGTGAAAACATGCTAGGCTCTTGGGAAGGTAGCACAGCTGCCCTATATTGCATTCTGGAATGTCTTTTAAAAGTGACCTTTTCAAAGGGTGGTCTTGTGCTCGAGGCTGGTACCCGTTTTTGCTCCTAGGTATTCAAGCATGAGTGTGATCCTACTTGGTAATTGAAATAGTAGAGCTATTGAATTGCTAACAAGGGCATCCCCTCTGAAAAATGCTCATTAACTGTTGGAATGTTAAACAAAATATTAGAGCTTTTAAGGAGCCTAAACTGAAAGGTCTTCTCAGTTGCGCAGCTTTCATTCTCTTGATTCTTGTCATAATTTTTTGCATTAGCATGGTCTTTCAGAGTAGGCAAGACATAAATCTGTATTATACATAAGAAGCAGAGAAGAAAACGTAGTAAAACAAAAAAGAAAAACTCAGAAACCTCTTTCATTGAAGCCTTGTTTACTCATCCTACAAAGTAAAACCTCCGTGAGGTTTCTTTGCAACTTCTCCAGGTGAGAACACCTTTTTAATTCATGCAAGATTCTTTCCTGCTCAGCACTATTGACTGATCTTATAAGATATACATGGGTGACAGGACTAAAAGTCTTGTCGGTCTCTACAAGAGCTGCAGGTTTGAGCCTCCGTGCAACAAATGCACAGAACTGGTCCTTATCCCATTACTGCTAAACGCCCTCTGCATTGCTGCCAAATCTTCTCTTCATGTGCCGAGTTTTATCCCTTCCAACCCAACCCATTCTATGACTTTTAAAAGTATAAGATAAAACAGGTCTGTATAAAGGTAATTTTGAAAACTAATTGCCTTTAAAACCACAAATTACTGCTTTGTTGACTCTGGGCATATTTTTGTGTTGTAGAACTGTCTTAGAGATTGCTGGTTTTCTTCCTTATTGGACTACAAGGTCAACATAAGTATTTCTTTCCATAAGCCTTGCAAATCAAATAAATTCAGTCAATCAACAAATTGGGTGTGCTGATAATGTGTTAATGAAATGCATTAGGGTCCTAATCTCTTGCCCAATAAAAACCTGAGATTGAGTCCTAGCTTGTAAATCAAATTGGCTGGAATTGTAGTTCTTTCCCAGAAGCATACCAAAAGCATGCTGGGCTTGGGACAGGCAAGGAAGGGGTGTCTGGAAGGAAAATAGGAGTGGACCTGGGATAAGAAGAGCAGGGGGAATGTGACACTTGCTTTGGAGGAATATTGACAGATGCTGCGTGAGGAAGATTTACAGGCAGCCTAATGAGTGGTGCCTTGCTCTCAGGATGGCTCGTCCTTCATCTTCAATAAGGACAGCCTACTTACATTATTTAAAAGAAAAAGGGAGCTAGCATAGTGGTCTCTAATAGCTGTTTTGCTATTATGGAAGAGTTGTTGAGTGTTCACGTGGCAGGACAACACAAAACGGTTTATAAAATCAATCTTTCAGCCTATGGTGTATGTCAGCATGAGTAAGGAGGAGTACTTGCAAAGTGCAGGCAGTTTGCCTGGAAGGGGGCTTACTGAGTGGAAATGGCCAGGAATCATGCTAGGAGATAGTTAGGCAATTTGTCATCTATTTATGCTTTTTAAAGTATATTTTTGTAAAATACAGGAGTTAACAGAAGATGATCCTAATGACTCAAATCTGCCATTTTCTCCCTTCCGTTCCTTTTAGGAGAGCCCATCAAACACCAATAATTCTAATCTTTTACAAGTACCTAATGGCTCCCAGCCAAGAAAGGTTTTAAGAAATAAATAGGAGCTCTTAATGCAGTGAATTTCAGTTTTGCCTAATCTGTGCAAATTGATGAATTAAATCCCTTTGCATCTCAAACCCACTTTGGTGATTTGCATGGTGATTATTTCAGTTTTCATAAATTTTCCCCAGTCATTTCCTGTCATTTCTTGAGAAGAGACGTCTAATCTCTGCAGAAATGTGTGTGTGTAATAGTTAAATAGTGTTTAAAACTTGTCTATACATATTCAGCTATTGCATGGTCATAGATAATGTATGTAGATGCACGCAGGACACCAGATATCTCAGCTGAGCCTGATAAATGAGCCTGCAATATCTGTGTATGCATCCTCTTCAGAGAGCAGAAGCATATTTTGAGTTATAATGAACGTGATTCAAAAAGCAGTGATTAGGTTTGGCTGCCCAGCATTTTGTGAGAGCCTAAAAGCGGAGGCCGGTTGCTATGTATGAATCCTGTATTGTGCTCACTTACCTGTAAAATGTGTTTTAGTAAACATTTTATATGTTAAGACGCAAGCCCAGGTATTACAGCAGCTGGCATGGAGTACATTGAAGCAATAACTGAACAGATAAGCCAAGAAAGATTTTTCTGCTTTCTGTTTCTGTTCTGTGTGTGGCTTAGTGAAGTTTTAACCACTGCTCTACTCAGGCATTAACTGAAAAGCAACCGCTAAAACCCAGTGAGCTTCTGCCGTCTGGGGCCTTCACACAGAAGTTTTGTCATGTAGGTCTGTCCCTCTCCTACAGCTTCTCTCAGTAGGAGCTGTAGAATATTCCTTTATCTTAGAGCTTACATTTTACTGAGTATGCCACATACTGGCACAAAAGGTAGATATTACTGATATACATGATGTTGTGGAATATGATGGCTATGGCATACCATGTCAGTTGTTCTGACTTTAGGAGCTGTAATCACTTGTATTATGAGAAAAGTTTGACTAGTCTGAGATGTAATCTCTCCCTGCTTTAGAAATAGCAGTCCTGAGTAGCAGCTTTGGAATTATTATTACGGTATCTTTAGCCTTAATGCTCTGCTTTTCCATTTTCATTCTCATCTACTGTTTTCATGATTATCTGGAATGACTCTTATCTATAGAAACAGTTTATGTGTGTTTTGTAGACAAATGGTTATGGATACAAATATAGCTAGAGATGTATGTACCTCATGTATATCTTTCTGTCTGTGTGTATATGTACTTTACATGTTCATATGAATGAGGAAGTGCTTTAATCCCTGTTTTATGGCAAGTCTGAGAAGCTAAAGGATGAATGAAAAGTCATTGACAGAGACAGGATTGGAATCTGGCTTCTGCTCTCTTTGCTTTCATCGGAATTGCGGAAGATCGACCCAGAAAGGACAAGAGGCCATCTGCTCCATCCTGCTGCCCCCAGGCAGGATCAATTCCAGCAAAACCCCTCTTGACAGATACTTATCTAACTTCTTAAAACCTTTAGCAGTGGAGATTCCTGAGGTCCTGTGGGTGGTCACATTGGCTGCGAGCTGCG
>JAOTQQ010000052.1:24874530-24963478 GCA_026546715.1 Gallinago undulata | reverse complement strand
CTTATCTAACTTCTTAAAACCTTTAGCAGTGGAGATTCCTGAGGTCCTGTGGGTGGTCACATTGGCTGCGAGCTGCGTTATTTGCCCACAACAGACTATCCTGTCACCGGGTGTTGCTTTGCACTGTACAGGATTTCATAGCAAACCTCAGAAATACAGGGCAAAGTGGGAGTGCGGGTTGGGTGGATGGCTGTGTTTTGGTATGTAGCCCTGGAGGTTTAATAGAACCTTTCTGTGGCGAGATGAACTGTGATACTCCGTGTTGTGACTCTATTTAACAGTCCCTTGGGTATGTGTTTACGAATTCTGAGCCTGTTTTTTTAATCTAGAAAAGGGATGCAATACTGTATCAGGTTGAGGGTGGAGTTTGCAGGAAGTTCTGCATCTTCTTGGTAAATATTTGTAATATGATCGTCCCATGAGTTTGGTTGGACTCATAGGAAACCTGTGTATAGGGGAAGTACAACTGGGCTGCAAGGAGGAGAGAGATACAGTTCTTCTGACTGGGAAAAACCCAAAGCATTGTGAAAAGGAGTAGGATATAGTTTTATATGATGTGTTGGGAGTTATCTTTTGTTTAGTAAGTTGGAGCTACACAAGGTGACCTTAATTTTCTAATTCCCTGTCTGGTCCCTCATTGGAGAAGGTAGGGCCTGTCCCCTACCTTCACAGCACTGCACCCCACAGGAGAGATGTTTGGACTCCCAGACAGCACATCAGAGCTTGGAGGGGGCCTTATGGAGAAGTCATCTATTTGAAATACACTCAGGTAGCAGGCAGCTGGCAGGGGATGGTTTTTGCCAAAGAGACAATGTGAAGAAAGGTCAGAGATGCTCAGGGCCCAGTACTGCAGAATCCTGTCCTTGGTCCCAATTTACTACCGGTGTGTGGCCCCATCAGAGCTGTTTTCCAGTGTCTGGGCCTGGTGCTGAGGTTCAGCTGTTATGTGTCTTCCCTCTTACGCTTTTTCTTCTCTCCTCCAGGACCCTTGGCACTTCCGGGTGTTTAGAGACATGTGTGATATTCATCCTGTCAGCTCCCAACTCTCCAGTTACGCAGGCAGGGCACTGGCACTGGGATATTTCACTAACTTATTCTTTTCTTAATATATAAAATAGGCCCAAAAAATAGTGCAGTTCCATGAGGTTGGAGGATGTGGGGATCAAATTAGAGCATGGTTTGGAAATCTGATTACCGGTGGCTTTGCTGGCTGACAGTTCCTTTGCTGTCCTCTCCTGTCTTTCCTGCAGCTGCTGGCTCTGGGGCTGGACACTGAACTGGATCAGGAAAGCAGTCAGGGCTCGTTTATTTGCTGGGTTATTTTTAACTTGTCTCAGTTACTTGATCAAGCCCAGCATTCAGCCCCAAGAAGCAGTTGCAAATGCTTTGGGGGTGGACAAGAGCCATGCAGGGCAAGGACAGATTTTAGGAACTACTGCAGTTGACCTTGCTGCTGAGAGGAGTGTAGATCATTCTTCCACCTAAGTGCAGTACAGCTGAGAAATGCTGCCTTGAAAACACTGGTGCACGGGCACCCTCTTCTCCATTTAGACTCATTATGGAGAGAAGAAGAATAGTTTTCCCTGCAGTCCCCAAGCAGAGCATTTCCTCTTTGGCATGAAGAAGCCCTTTTAAGAACATTAGCTGAGTTATTACAATGATGAGGATGCATGTAGGTCAAAGTGGTCATTAATTTGCATGTCCTCATTCCTTTGCATCTCTCCTGGCCTTGGTAGTTACTGTCCACCAAGTTGTGTAAGGGTTTGTTTTTTAATATAGATGTCTGTTGCCTAGGGACTGGATTAGGAGTGCTCAGAGCACTGATCGGTCTCTAGGTAGAAACATCTATCAAGGCTGGACGTGAGACTGTGACCTTGGAAGGAGAGCCTGGCTGTTCATTATCTTTCCCCTGAGCTGAGTCGCCCTCTCCATGTGTGTAATCCTAGAGTGTGCGTATGTTCCATAGAAGAGATTCCAGTTGGCCTTTGAAGTTACCTCGAAAATATTTACAGAGGACAAGTCAACTCTTTTATACAGTGAGTGTTACATGTACTCAGAGTGAAAGTGTAAATTATATCTTTCTAAATGCGTGCACCTACTCTTGAGTATCAGAGCTGGTCTTAAAATACATACTGCTTGTGAAGCTTTTCATTAACATCATGACGGAGTTAAATGTCAATTTAGAGTAAGATCTTTTTAAGCTTATATATGAAGAGGCTTTTTCCACCTGCGATGTCCTTGCCAGTGTTTATAATACCACAGTATCCAGCAATTATACTGAAAGTTTGGAGTCTACCCGTAATTAATTTGCGGTGCTGAGTACTGTTACACCAGTCAGTGCAGATATCTTGAGTATTACAAAGGAGGAGAATTTTACATACAGGGGTGTTTTTAACTGGATTTCTCAATTTGCAAGAAAGAAATGCAAGTTAATGATACATTCCTATTGCAAATCTTTGCAGTATTTTAAAGCTCACCCGTTCCCATGGTTGCTCTCCAACCATCTATGATAAAGAGGAAAGAGGTTACAAAAATCTGACTTCTGCAAACTCAGAGAAGGATGTTAACTTCTGCATATATGAGATCCATCAGGCCATCAGGGTGTTACGCAGCATATGCCCAAGCATGAAACTTGTGGTCTGAATGTAAGAAGCATTTTATCTTTCAAATGTAATTGTGTAAAGCTGGCTCTTAAGGTGGGCTTTATATTGGGACAGCCTGAGTTTCCATTCAGGTCTTGGTTTTGGTGCTGAAAGCTGTACCCCTAGAAGGCAATTTGACAGGGTACAAATTAGGGGTGAGCAAACCAGCAAAAGAAGCGGTAGCCCCAGAGCCTGTGCTGGAAATCAGGCTGTTTGAATGCAAGGCCATGTGCTCAGAGAGCTGCAAGAGGAATGTTGTGCGGGATAAATGCATTTTACAACTTGTAAGGAACAGTCTCCCCCGCTTCCTCTCACAATTATTATCCAGATTCTTAATTAGCCTAGTGCAGCTTTTAACTCAATAGTAGGGTGGATTTTCTTGTGGTTGAAAAAGTGCTCTGTCCTTCTGTCAGCACATCTAATGATAAGCTATTGCTTAGTTTCATTTGAGAGATTTCCCCAGTTTAGCTGCTTAAAAGCATTACTTTAGGAGGCTGCAAGATTTCACGAAGCCATTTGTCTGGTATTTTTCAAACAGTTTGCTTCCTGTTGATAGTAAACTGATGTAAAAATGCCAGAGTTGTAATAAACTATGTCCACTCGTGCACTACAGATCTGCTTAAGATTTGCCTAAAAGTCGCTGGGACTGTGCACCAAGTACATATTTTTCTTACTCTTTTTATTATTTTAGATAGCAAAGGGCAAAGATAGACTGAAGGTCAGTTTATTTCTCCCTGCAAAAAAAGGTGGTGTGTCATTTTTGTATTTGGCAGTGTTTAGTTAGGGGATAAACAGACAAGAGAACCAGCTTACCACAGGGAGCTGTGGGGCTGACCCAAAGGCATTCAGCTCCTGAAAATTATTTTGGCAAGAAAAAGGCAAGTAGGGACCGAAGCAGACAGCACACTTACCCTGTAGCATTTGCTTAGGACATAAACACGCAAAGTAATAAACTTGTCATAAAGGTCCATCTGTAAATGCCTAATGCTGGAAAATAGAAAAGCGATACACACGAGCGTAGATTAGATCTGTTCCTGACTTCTTTGGAAAAAGGGTTTTCTAATGCTGGCAAGGCAGCTCAATGAAAAATTGGCCTGAGAGAGGCTATGTTGCTGTGCCTGGACCTGGTCCTGAAGTGTGCAAAGGAGTGATGCTCCTTGTACAAAAGTTTGTCTCCACCCTTACCAGTTTACTTTGAGCTTCACAGATAGTGATGCAAATGAGGAGAATATATAATTAAAACAGGGTTGTACTTTGAGTGTATAATAATAGGTTGGCCAACCTATCTTTCCCTAGAGGAGATAAACAGAGTGAAATATCAACAGTAAATAGACAGATGAATAACTAGGCCCTGCTGGTAAATCTTTGGGTACTAGAATTGTGTAGCTTGAGTATACACAGGATATGTGAAGCAGAAACCACCCATAAAATAAGCAGCAAAGTAACACACAGTAATGGATGGGCTTCTTGGAGGTCAAGCCTGTATCATCTGGTCTGGTTTCTCAGGCAGAAGTTTCTTTCTGACACCTTCAGAAAAGATCTTCTTATGTCGTGTTGTTCATTAAGATGAGAAGTTCTTTGAGCCAGGGTCCACCTTTGCTGTGTGTTTGTGTCGTGTGTCTCAGCTGAAGCCCCTGGGCATTGAAGAAGTCATGCAATACTTGACAAGAAGCAAAGTGTTCCACAAGGAGGTGGTTAGGCTGCTGCGTTCTCTTTTTTCTGGGGGAAAAATATGCATTGCAGTGGTGGAAGATGGAAATAGCCATCAGTCACAGACCTGGCAAATATCTGTATATGTAGTAAGCATTTTACATAGAGGCTAAATAATGAGGCCATTTAATGCTCCTTTCTTGGTAACAGTTTGATACGAGAAGGCCCTGCCAACGATGCAGTCCGGCAAGGAAGGCCAGAGCCAAAGCTAAGTTCCAAATGTTTTCCATAAATGCTTACTGGGGCAGGCCCACTGAGTTTTCAGCTTTTCTTTAGCTCCTTCTGTGAAAGCAACCATGAAGGAAAGGGAGAAAGAAAACTTGGCTAAGTTTGGTCATGAAAGATGCGGATGCCAGGTGCCCACCAGGGGAGCTGCTCTATTGCTCCCCTCCTCAGCTGGACAGGGGAGAGAAAATATTATAAAAAATTCATGGGTTGAGATAAAGACTTGGAGAGATCACTCACCAATTACCATCATGGGCAAAACAGACCCAGCTTGGGGAAATTAGTTTAATTTATTACCAGTGACATCAGAGTAGTGTAATGAGAAATAAAACAAAATCTTAAAAGCAGCTTCCACCCACCCCTTCCTTCTTCCCAGGCTTAAGTTCACTTCTGAATTCTCTACCTCCTACCTCCCGAGTGGTGCAGGGGAACGGGAAGTGGGGGTTGTGGCCAGTTCATCATACCTTGTCTCTACCTCTCCTTCCTCCTCACGTGCCAGCGTGGGGTCCCTGCTGTGGGAGACAGTCCTCCACAAACTTCTCCAACATGAGTCCTTCCCATGGGTTGCAGTTCTTCGTGAACTACTCCAGCATGGTCCCTTCCATGGGGTGCAGTCCTTCAAGAACAGACTGATGCAGCGTGGGTCCACAGGTCCTGCCAGGAGCCTGCTGCAGCGCAGGCTTCCTATGGGATCACAGCCTCCTTCAGGTATCCAGCTGCTCCGGTGTGGGATTCCCCCATGGGCTGCAGGTAGATATCTGCTCCACCATGGATCTCTATGGGCTGCAGGAGGACAACCTGCCTCACCATGGTCTTCAGTGTGGGCTGCAGGAGAATGTCTGCTCTGACACCTGGTGCACCTTCTCCCTTCCTTCTTCACTGACCTTGGTGTCTGCAGAGTTGTTGCTCTCACGTATTCTCACTCCTCTCTTCCAGTGCAGTTGCTCAGTTTTTTTCCCCTTCTTAAATACCTTACCCCAGAGGTGCTACCACTCTTGCTGATGGGCTCAGCCTTGGCCAGTGGTGTGTCTGTCTTGGAGCCAGCTAGCATTGGCTCTACTGGACAAAGGGGATGCTTCTAGCAGCTCCTCACAGAAGCCAGCTCTGTCAAAGCCATGCCACGCAAACCCAATACAAGGATGCTGAGGGAGGGCTTCCCCAGACAGAACTCCGGTGAAAGGGTGAGTTCAGGAGAAGGCAGAGGACAGCTGTACCGGGTCAGGCCCAGATCCACCTTTTCCTAGTAGTAGTCAGAAGTGGTGCTGAGGGATGGCCTAGAAGATGTCAAAAATGTAGGATACCTGCCCCTAACACCGTATCAGCCTCCAAGAGCTTTTTTATTCCTTTTTTCTTTCTCCCTTGTGTGTTCAGGAAAAAAAAAAGACTTTGTAGATTCTTGTGCAGTCTTACTTATTTGCAAAGAGATGTTGCAGCCATATCAATTTTTCATGGAAACAAGACAGAAAGGCTTTAACTTTTGCATGCTGTTTGGGCTAAGAGAGGAAGAATATGATGCATTTCAATACATGCGCTTTGAGTTTCTTTTAGTGAAAAATATCAAATAAGCAAGTTAAAAGAGTGCCGGGGCTACTTCTGAAGCTTGCAAAATAGATAAAAGCCAAGAATTTAAAACATTTCATTAAAAATGAACCCAGAAGTTTTTTGAAGCTCAACATTTTGTTCTGCAAGCTCAGCAATATTCTTTAACCTCCCACTGAAGATTGCTGAACAGCTGGATCCAATTTCTGAAAAGATAATCATGAAGAAATTAGATTAATAGTCTTCAAGTGGAGCAGTTGAGGATCAGTTGTGGCAAGCTCTTATATATGTAGCATGTTGTTAGCTACTTTCCATGTGAAGACGGTTACCGCAGTCCCAGGAGGAACGAGGCCGTATCTCAGTGATACAGATATCAGTTCTCCTGGACTGTGAACACAGCAAGGCACCGATAAGCAAGATTGCTGCTGGCTCCCTTTTCTCCTTCCTATCTCCCTATTCTGGACACATCACCTCCATGACACATATGCATATTTACTGCGAGGAAATCGCTGCCCTTTCAATATCAAAGACAGCACGTTTCTGACATACCAATCAGTGCAAAAAAGCTCCTGCTGGCCCAAGTGAAGATTAAGTGCCTTTGTGTGGGGCTTTATTGTAGCACAGAGAGGTAAATGTGGAGAATGACCTGTCCCTCCTAAGGCACAGCCAGAAATGAAGTGACATTCAGTACTGGTTTCACTCTCACTGAATTAATGGATAAAACTCCATGGAGTTCTGAATTGGGCCAGGGCAGAGCACCTCGGACTCCCACATTAGGCTGTCTTATCCCCAGTCTCATTTTTCACTCGCTTCAAGCAAGTCTCACGAGAAGAGCTGTGAATTTTCTCCTGTTCGCAGGTCAGTGCCACCCACCTTGGTGGAAACCCAAAAGCTTCTTTTGCCCCAGTTCCCACAGCACATCCTTCCAACAAACAGCTCCTGCAGGGATATGCATTTCCCTCCACAGCCCAGTGATGCTGCTTCTCTTTGTATCCCTCTGCTCAGTCCAGACAGGCATGAGATAGGTGCTCCCCATGCTCTCCTCAGTCTTCCCCTGGCAGTCCCTGAATATTCGCATCCCCACTGAAAAGTGGCCTGTTTTTACTTGCATGTGGTGAAAACAGTGAAAGTAAGCAAATATTGTTCTGAAAACAGACATAGGGCCCATACCAGTGATTTCCCTGCTGTCTTCATGTTCTAGTAGCTTTCTCTCAGATATGGGATGAGCCATCAAAACTGTGAATGTGAGGCAGGGATTAAAGCATGCTCATTTTTGCCCAGGGGAGCATCCTCATGGTGTGTGGCTTGGCACATCCTTCATCAGCCTGGCTGCTCTCCGCTTTGCTTATTAGCTCTCTCATTCTCTCAAACCTGTAAGTTTACTCCCATTCACACAAATAGATGCAGGATAACCTGGCAAACCTTTGGGCTTTGATTTTCTGGAACGGCTGACCAGAAATGGTTTGCTGGTGTTTGCAGTGTGGTTCGCAGGCAATCTTTAAAAAAACCCCAAAATTCTAGTGTCACCAGCTTTCACTCATCTTTCTCTGTTCTACAGTTAGAACGATGCGCTACTTCTTACCCTCTCACATTCAGTCATTCACTGTGCACGCGTATATCCTTATACCACCGTACACCTTTTAGGGATAAATTATTGCATTACACCTGTAGGTGACATGCTGTTGATGGCTTGGCTGCCAGATGCTCTGAGGTCTTAGCTAAATGCTAGCTGTGGGTGTGCGCTGGCTTTGGTACAGGACACCCCGGAGCCGCTTCTTCCAAACCTGCTAGCGTAGGTGTGTGCCAGTCCTCAGGCCAGGACTGTGCAATGTCAGCTCTGGCACTGCCCCCTCCTCCCTTCCCCCCCGGCACGTTCTCCCTCTTGGGTGGTGCATTCTTGGTCAGCAAATGGCTTAAGAACATGCCTGAACTTGAACATCACCTTAAAGGCCTCCTAGCTCCTGTGGGAGTGGGTCTGGGTTCAGCTCAAGTGTTTCTCTGAATCAGGGTTGAGAAAAATTCACTTTTTAGTGCTGCAAGTCCCCTCATTTTGAAGGAAGTGTGGCAGCAGAATAAGCCATGCCTAGCTTTTGACAGTGCTGGAAGCCAGCCAGGCCTCTAAAAGTGTTAGTCCTTTTTTTCTTTGCAGCCTGAAAGGAATATTTGAATAAGCTGACAGAGCTAGGTAAAGAGGCAGAAGGGTTGTTTGTTTTCCTTTTTTTCTCAAACTTTCAGTACATGCTTAAAATGTGACACTCTTGTCTGGTATTTTTAGTTAGACAGAACGCAGTTGTCTCTTGGGTTGAAAAATTGAATTCCAGAAAGAAATAATGCTTCTGGCAAAGGAGACTGCATTCCAGGGCATGATTTCATCTGGTAACTAGTCCAGGAGAGTCAATATTGGTTAATATGACCATGACTGCATGTATTTCTCATTAATTTTCATCAAAATTTGCCAGAAAATTCATGTTTTGGTGCCAGCAGATCACTCTTCCTTTCCATATATTTTGTAGTGTCATCATTCACTAACCCCAAAAGTCTCTCTAAGGAAAAGAAAAAGCTGTAATGCAACGTGCTCATCTCCTCATTGCCTGCTGAAGAGTTACAGAAAGAGGCAGACAGAAGTCTGCAAACAAATGGGAAATTCTTCAAGAAAGTGGGTTTGTGAGTCCCTTGCAAGACCAATATTTTCTGGTGCATGTGACAACGTAAATGAGGTCATGAAGTACAAGGCAGCTTTCACGCTCTCTCTGCTTCCTCTTTCTGCATGAGCTCAGAACAGATATCTGATCTAATTTTTATATATGTTTGGTCCAAATTGTCTTTTGAGAATCCTTGGGATGTTCTCGCTCTCCCGTTGAGACGTGTGCTGGCCACTTCTGCTGCACCACATTCCCCAGCAGTGGAGCACAGACGTGTGATTTTGGGGCTTGCTCACTGTCCCACAATACATGGAAGAATGGGAACTCAGTGCCTGTTGTGCCTGCAAGAATCCTGGATTTGGAAGAAGAGATGCATAATGTGCCCATAATATGTCAGAGATGGAAGAGTGCAGTTGCAGATCCCGAAACAACCCATGAAAAAAGATCCAAACTCCTAAATTCTCCTGGTGGTTAAATGTTGTTCACTGCCCCATCAAGCAGTATCTATGTCCTCTGTCCCTAGATATAATTTAATTATATCTTTCTCCAGGGACCATTTAGCAATGAAACTGCCAAAAAAAATTGACCCAAATAGGGTTTTTTGAAAATCCACCTGAGCAGTCTGTCACTTCATTAGTTGTCATCCTAAGTGTGTAGTCAGGACTTATCCCAAGCTTTGCTTTGCTGCCTCAACAGGCCAGTCTTTCCCCTGCATTTTGAATATATCTGGAAACCAGAAAGTCAAACGGTACTGTCCTGTCCTGGAGAATCTCAAAATGGATCCTATGGTTTCTTTTACAGCACTGTCAGCTGGCTGGCCAGCCCTTCTCTCTGGGTGTCAAAGTGCTTACCTTGGGGAGACAGCCGGTGTCTCCCGCCTGCCTTGGGAGCACGCCAGTCTCTAAGGTCAGGACAGCAGATATGTGGGCCCATCTCCTGGCCTTTGCTAGCCACCATGTACTACATACGGCAGCCAGGACAGGTCCGTATTTGGAAGAGCCGCACTTCAGCCAGGCTGACTGACAGAGCTGGTATTGCTCTTTCCCACTCTCCGAAGAGGAGATTCCTTCTTGTAAGGAAGAGAGTTTACATCCCCGGGTATAGCAGGGTAAATAACTCATCTTTGGAATTACTTCAATGCAGGTAGACCTGGAGACCCAGATACCTGCCTTTCCTTCCTCTCTGATGTTTCATTTTGAGGAAACTTGTCCTGCCTTTTTATATGGGAAAGAAGAAGGGACCCTTGAAGTGTGGGCTGAGGCTTGGTCTTGAGCTCTGGAGGTAAATGAGTGTTTCAGCATTTGCGGCTGAATTGATGAAAGAGACAACGTGGAGACACTCTGCTACTGCAAGAAACAGCTCAGCTTTAAAAAGTCACCTTATCCTGCCAGTGTGTTTCTTTTGTCTGCTTTCTTCTTTTGTGAAGAAAACGGCTGTGGGTGATCCATGAAACAAAATTACATTCACGTACATTTTACAAATGGGGGGGATGGCAAATAAAAATATCTATTTGTTAAATTATTCACTACACAGAGTTCACATGTAAGAAGTAGTGCTTATATCACTATATACTGTACACAGAGGGAGGTTTATGTTCAATTTCAGTAAACTGAGTCTGAATAGTTGAAATATACATAAGAATCAGAAACATGTATGTATGTTTATATCAGTATTACTAATTGGAGGCTTAGTAAATAGTACCACGCTAGTGTTTTTCCTTAAATCTCAGCTGCTGAAATTACGTTACCACTTTTGACTCTGATTGTGAGGAAGGAGCAGTTTTAAAACTCAGGACTTATTATTTAATAAAAGCTATGACTGTAGGTGGAAGGTCCTAACTAATTTTTTTCCATCTTTGGCCTGGCACTGTTGTACATGAGTGTGCAAAGAGAGGGTCTAATATGCCTAAATTCTTGTTGAAATCTGTACAGTAGAGTAATATGAGGGGAAAAAAGTCCAGACACTGCTCATGCACCAGTCTCCCCGGTGGTGAGCAGTAGGCCCATTATCCAGCTGATCTGATTTTATCTTTTCCCTATTCTGTAAAATTAAGAGGTTTTTGAGAGCTAAGTGCCAAAGCTCCTTAATACCAACTCTATTATTAGCAGCATTACTGTCATCACCCGTGGTGCCAGCTCAGCTTTGCAGGCAGCCCTCATGGGGGCTGGCAGTGGAGGCAGGGGTAGCAGGGCAGGCAGCTTTGGGGGGACGCCCCCCTGCTGCTCTCCCCCCCAGCCACACACTTTGCTCTGTCTTTGGGTAGGTTTCTCTCCTCTAACTAGAATTCAGAGGCAGGGACATAGAAGGTGGCTAATGCATTTGTGAAGCATGGAGCTATGAGTGTTGAAGAAAGACTCCCCAAAGGGATAGGAGGAAAGAAAACAGTTTCAGCAACCTCCAAGAGTAAGCTACGTGTCATCCTGCAGACCCAGGCCATTTGAATGGTGTTAAAAAAACCAACCCTCTTCCCCTCCCCAATTTTCTCCCTGACATTTCCACTTAGTGACAGAAGATGGTTACATCAAATGAAGTGATTGATTTGATTTGTATGGCACCCTGGATGGAGTAGGTACTCTACAGGACATGTAGTGCTATTCCAGCTTACAGCTGCTTACAGCCTAACGAGCTGCAGGAGATGTGACGAGCTCTGCTAGCCGAGAGGACGGACTGCAGGGACGTTCCAGGTGGGAAAAGAGGGATGGCTGGGAAGCAGCTCAGTTGCTGTCAGGGAGTCCCATCTGCCAGAAATGAATCCCTTGAGTGGTGGCTCATTGCAACTGTCTGCAGCAGCCTCAGCCTGCAGGTGGGGGAAATAAGAGTAGATGAAAGCCAACTTCTTTTTTGCTCACTGAGATTGGACCCAGGGTACTTTTTGGCCCTACTCTCACTGGTGATGCTGAACCCAGAACAGAACACTACGTGGCTCTCAACCCCCTGTGGATTTTTTTCAAAATACAGTTTCTTATTTTGCTCCATGTGGGCAAAGCAACATCAATCACACCATACTGTCTCTGGCCCCAGATTCTTGTCAGTGCTTTCCTACTTATTTATTTTAGCTTTTCCTGAATCTCAAAGTATGGCAGATCTTCCTGCGATGGCAGCTTTTGTCAGAGTACTTCTAATGAAAGGTCAGAGATTGCGATAGGTTAGATTTGTGTTTTGATCTTTACACTAGTGCTACCTTTGGGCTAAAACCTGCAGCGTTTCCTTAAAGGCAATGTCCTCCTCCTGATTCTATTTCTTGCAACGTAAGGGGCTGTAGCATAAGGTTTGCTATTTGTAGATTGGTTCAACGTCCATTTAATTTTTGTGATAATGGATTCTACTGAAATACCACAATTAGATGAAATCTCAGCAGAACAGTCTGTCACCTCTTGGGAAAGTGCCAAAATACATGTGAGGACCCACTGAAATCAGTGAAGTTGAGGCAGAGGCTCAAACTAAAGCATTAGCCCTATCAGTTCTGTATCCCTGGTTGTACTCTCCCCCCCCTCCCCCCCCCCCATTTATTTGCCATCATTCTGAAACTAATTTGGAAGGTAATGATTAAATACTGTCAGAAAGCATACAGATGAGGAGGAAAGGCCTCCCTAATTGTGTTTTGACATTTTTTGACATCAGCAATTCTTTTGAAGGGAAGAGGAAAAAAGAAACAAAACAAAATCTGTTCAGTCAAGATTTTCTGCTTTTGTTCTCTTTGGCTGAAAGAAATCAGGTTGCAGAGAAGCTAGTGCTGCAGAACCAAAGCTTGCTTCCCAAGCAGGAGTTTTCATGTGCTCAGCTTCCATCTAAAGGCAATTTTAGAGAAATTTGCACTCCTGTAAAGTGAGTGTTTTCTTTGTAAGTGATATAGCACTCAGCTTTCACGGGACCTCAGTGCTTTGCACTATCTCAGTGTCTTCAGGGACGTGGTACTAAGATTTGCTTAATACATGGGCCTGTCTAAACACAGTAGGATGTCAGCTCCGTGCCCAGGTTTTGCATCACTAGGTAAATAACTTAGCAAATGGAATAGCACATCTGTGTTTTTAAGATTAAAACCCTGTCTGAAAGAGACTATTGTATCGGCTCTTGAGGAGAGCTATAGCAAAACAGATACAGGATCTTCAACTTGGAAGGCTTTCTACAGAGTTGTTTCTCTTACTAGCATTTAAGATTGTTTTCCAAGATATTTTCTAAATCTCAAACCCAAACTGTAACAATAAGATCCCTAATTAATGACAGAATTATCAATTAGTTTGTAAGTCTTGCAGGCTTTGAAAGCATTCCCCTGAAGTTTACCAGTGGCTTCACACAGAAGAAGAGCCAGGCCAATAGCAAGTCTAAAACCTAAAGCAGGATTAATTTTTAAATCTCAGTTTGTTGGGGGATTTTTTTTGTTTTGTTTGTTTGCTTGTTTTAAATTTTGAAAGGAAAATAAAGCATTTCCAACCTTTCCTTGCATTTACCTACCAAACTTATGACTGAGATGGTATTCCCTCCCTGTAACAGGAAATACTGGTTTGCTACTGTGTGACTCTGATCAAAGTAACAGAAACAGTTAAATACAAAATCTTTGGGAGCAGCATAGTTTGTTCTCCCTCCTACTGCCCTGCTGGAGTTGCTGGTCCATTGTAGGTGGATTTAGGGAAGGACCCAAAGCCACAGTCTCTCGGTAGCGTTGGATCGCTCTGGGCTGGGTCCAGGGGAACATTACAGAAGCCTCTGAGTCAGCCACAGGGACATCTCAATAGATGCTACCACAAAGCAGGTTCTTCTTATCCCCCTCCAGCGTGCTTAAGGGCTCTCAGCACAGTCTTCTTTCCTGTAGCTGTTAAGAATATTTTTTTCTGCTGCATGGTAAGCTTTAATACTACTTCTTTCTTGGGTTTGGCAGGTAAATGAGAGCACAAGCTTCCAAATTTTTTTTACGAATCACATTAAAATGTCTTAATTTCCAAATGACTAATAAAACCTGAAATCTCCTGAGAGACCTAGGGCTTTTCCCTAGGATTAGCCTCAAATGAAAAGGCCATTACTGTCGGAATATTTCCAAAGTATGTTCTAGATGCTTTTTGAAATTCTGATTGAAAGTTAAGTGCACAAGTTATTTTGAAGGGCCTTTCTGTTTAGTTGTCAAGAAAGTGAGTTTAAAGGAATGAGTGACCGAATTTGAGCAGAACTAAAGACTTGTGGGATTTCCCACAAGTGGGATCAGAAAGGAATCTGAACTCTTCCTCACCTGGTGGTTTGTGGGATGTGGTTTTGGAAAGGATTCATGAAATGATATATGTGCAGACAGCACAGCTTCTGGCACTTCTGCAGGGCAAACAACACTTTAGAGTCAAGCATCTTTCAAAAGAACGAGAAGAAAAACCACAGATTTTGCTAATAAGCTGTGAGTAGTTTGCTGAACCTCAGGAACTACAATCATACTCTGTTGCCCACCATGTCTACATCAAGGCACCCTGATCCTGCCAGTCAAAATTAATAAGAATATTTTGCACATTAACTTGCTAAGGAAGTGAATCATGTGAATGAAGTATTCAACCACATGGCTGTTCACAGAGTGCCGTCTGCATCATGTACATTTGAGTTTCCCAAAGTCCATAGATTCAAATGGCCACAAAGTGATGTGCATGAGGGATTGAATTTGCCCCCTAAATGTGTTCCCACAGAGTTAAGAGTCCACCGTCTGAAAAACTGGTTTAATGCTTAACATGACACAATTTCTTAATCATTTTACAGTTCCTTAAACACAATAGCATGAAGTGCAGGTGATAATTCTCTCAAGTCATTGCTTTGCTCTGATTAAGGCAGAACTTTAAAGCCATATCCTATCTCACTGTCATGGAACGTATTGACAGCTCTGTCACTCACTGGAAAACTTCCTTCTGAAGTTTGAATGTTTTTGTTGTTTCTTTTTTGGAAGCTGCTTTGTTGTTGGTGGTGGTTTTTAATGGTAGTCTTTTAATTTCTTTCATGCTTAGGGTTTTGTACATCCCTGGTGTATTGCTAATGATCCCACCAGCCCCTGAGGAGTTCTCTTCAGCAATATGTGGCTTTCTCCTTGTGGAATGCAAGCAAACAATACTTCGGTGCATTGGTGGTGGAGGGATATTCCAGGAGAAGGGGCTGGGGTGGACTTCTTTTAAGGAAAAGGAGCAGGCGGTTCCTCTTGATCTACTCCCTTGTTCAGATCTTAGGAACAATTTGGCATTTGTAGGATTCCAGAAGTTATTGTCCTCAGAGAGACAGAACTCTCCCTTGTTCAGCTGGCGTGCCAGGGCACATCTAAGCGCTTTTCTCCTGCAGGCACATTCTTGAGTGTTCTCCTCTCCCTGCCCAAAGCTGACAGCCAGGATACCATCCCGCTGCAGTTTCCAAGGCTGCTCTTTCATGCTTCCGACTCCAGCCCTGAATGAGATGCCGCATGGAGCAATCCAGCCTTTGTAAGATGGCACGCAGAGGCTTAGGAAGTAGTTCAGTTCTGCTTTCATGCATCTCTTCACAAAATTAGGGGCTGCAAAAGGCATTGTGATTCAGAGCTGTAGTAACAGCCAGATGTAGGAAACTTAAAGAAAGGCATTCTGCAGATTGATCACAGCAATGCTATTACCATCAGTGGTTTGTAAAGTGTCAACTGCAGCTGTGTTGAATTATTCATTATTTCATAAATACAGTGAGGTTTCCAAGGGCATGGTTTTTAAGATCCATTTGAAAAGTGAAATGAAAGCCCCTGTAATTAAAATTCATTATTAAACTTCATTTATTTAACTTCATTTCAACTTTTCCCTATGTGATTATTATTAAAGTTATTCTATTTATTGATTTTTCTACTCCCTTCCCTTTCTCTTCCAGCTAATGAGAAAAAAGTGGTTTTGAATTAAGCAAATAATCTTGCTCTCCCTAGACAATTGTTCTGTGCTCTCATGTTGACCTCTGGAAAGAGATTTACTGGGTGATGCTCTTATTTTTGCTGATAGGAGACACTGTGCCCATCAGTACAGGGCAAAAGAAAATAAATTAAAAGCAAATCTCTGTTTTGATGTGCTTGCACATCTTAGACCCTTAAAACTGTCTTTAGGTTTGGAATGACTGGAATCTGCCCTGGGCTCAGCGGGGAACAAAGTGCAGCAGACAGAGAGCAGTGCTTTCTTGTTTAAGAGCAAGCGCCGAAGACAGAGTGCACATCCAATTTCATACAAACAACGTTATCTTTAGTTCATCTCTACTAACAGAACATATTTCCATCAGTACTTTGCCATTCAAGACAAAAAAAAAAAGGTAAAAGTCCCTTTGAAACCTCAGCCATCTTTACGGTCATGCTACGGTCCTCCTGAGATCCAGGCCGGGGTATGAATACCTGTGCTGCTTTGTGTGGCAGGACCAGGCGAGCGCAGTGATGGTGCTTGAAATAGCCCAAACTGATCTCCATTGTGTCGAGGGTCACCCGTTTCCTATATCTCAGCTACTCCTCTACAACTTGTAGGCTGCATCCAGAACAGTAGCAAGGATGCTACCAGAGCAGCACGCCTGTCCTGAGGGCTCCCTGCTCCTCAGTCTCCTCTGGCCTCTTCCATCCAGCATCCCAAGGGTGGCAAGTCTCCGCTGCCACCATGGCTTATCTCTCCCTCCTTCCCGAGCCCCTCGCCACAGCCCAACCACCCCTTCCCTGCGTAGCAGCTGGCACCAGCCCCTGGAGCCAGGGCTAGGACCGGGGGCTTTGCTGCCCCCAATATTGCTGTACGACACCCACCTCCTGTGTATCATTAATTATGGCTCTCTTATGCTCCAGTTTTCCTGCCTGCCTATTGGAATTGCTGGTCTTTGCCCATTCCTCGAGGATGCTGTAGGAGTGTATTCAGGGATGTTTGTGAGGTTCCTTTTGACCCTGCGGTAGGAGGTCCTCTTAAGTGTCAAGAAGTCGTCACGTATATTGTTACCTTTATAAACAGTTATGTTCACACAGCTCGTCTCGCATGTGGAACAGGAGTATTCGGAAAATTCTATTTTGTCTTTCTGTTTAAACTTCCAATTGTGCAGTATTACCCACAGTTGAAAGCCAAGCTGGTAAACCCTTATGTATTCTCCTAAAAAATGGGATCTTTTTCTGGAGTTAGTTGCGTAGGACTCACTTCTTCTGCTGATAGTGTAGTGCAGCCTTAATATCGCACCTCCGGGCATCAGAGTGCCTTAGAAATACAGAGAGTAGATTTCCTTGGTTTCTGTGCAGTGCGTGCCAGTCCCCCGCAGCAGACGGACGTGTGCTCTGTAGTTCGTTCCAGCTCTCCGTGGGGAAATGGAGCTACAGGGCCCTGATGAGACAGAAGAAAAGATAAATAATCTTGTAGAAGAAGTTCTTGCAAAACTCCCTGTTGCTTTCAGAGGATCAGCTGATCCAGCAGTTTTCCACACACCCCCCAACCCAGAGACAAGAAATCTCCCAGGGGCAGATCTCAGTGGGAGGGAAGAGACCTCAGACAAACTCTGCCTGAACTCCAGGTCCTTTGGGTTCTCTTGTGTTCTTGAACCGCTTTCCTCCGTTCTCACTGCTTTCACTCTCAAAAAGGGAATTCACTGAGTGAATTGAATACACTGATGAGTACTGAAGCAATAACAGACTGGTTTTGGGGTGAAAGTCAGGCAGTTCACTTTCCTGCTCACTTTTGTGATTGTGTGAACCCAGTGAAACATATGTCTACTTACAGATGTCCTTACTCATTTCTCATTCATCTTTGCTCAGTAGTTACTGAGGAGTGAGATCATAGCTGGGATTTAGTTCGAGCTACGGTCTCTCCACCCTGTTGGGTCCTTCAGCAGAGTCACTTTATCCAAGATTTCATTTCCTCCCTGTCTTTTTTGCATAAACAGAGAAGAAGGTGGATGGAAGCATACGCTGGCAGAAGAGCTCTGGCAGAAGGCCCTTATTTTCATCATAACCTTGCGATGAAGGAGGGCGAGTGCCAAAGCTGAAACTTGCCTGCTGCCTGTCCCCACACGTGTTTGGTGGCTGGAGGGCCAGTTTCTCAGCACCCAGCACTGCCTTGGGGCAGGAGAGGAGTTTCACAGCTCAGTCCTCATTATCACAGAGTGTTTCCACCCTGTGAACCAGAGCCAGCATAGAGATGCCCAGGCAACGTTGTGCTGCCATCGGTAGGGCTAATTAGCTCGGAGACAGCGCTGAGCAATCATAGACCCACCGAGCTGGACCAGGTGTCTAGTTAACATATTCCTGCAAGGCTCTGATAAAGAGTGTGTATCTTCTTCCATCCACCACAGCAGACACATTTGCTGTATTACCCCAGCACATTACAGTTGCTTTCTGTATCTGTCTGTGGTCTTTTTTCTTACATCATGATCTTAGTTTCTCTGGAAGAACATCTCTTTTTATGTGTGCCATTGAGGGTGAAGCTTTGGTGCTTGAGTAGAAAAAACAGAGATACAACACCATTTGGTTAAAGGTTTTCCATATAAATGCAAACTTGATTTTGCAGCTCTTAAAAAACGTTCCTCCTAATGTTAAAAAAAAATTAAATTGTGGTTGTAGTTTTTTGTCAGTGTAAACAGAAAGCACTATAAAATAATTCAAACATGCCATGCCAAATTCCTGAAACCCGTATTCAGGTGGGGGCGGGACCCACATGACGTTTCACATTTGCTTGGGGTTTTTCCTTTATTCACTGACACTTATGTCAAAACTTTCACCACGGTATTGGAGTACTGATGAAGAGACAATTAAAAGACTTGAGGCTCCTGTTTGGTTCCTTCAGTAGCACTACAAATCTTCCAGTCTTTCTGATAAATTCCCCCGGAAACGTGCAGATTTTCTGACTGTAGAACTGTCTTTGTTTCTTTTCTTGCAAGCAATTATTCCCCTCCCCTTTTTATCCCTTCATTGCACCAAACTTCTGTTTATGGATTTTTGGTTTAGCTCTAACAGGTCTCCAAAGCATTTTTCTTGGTTGAGTGCCGGAAATATACTGCTAATACAGAGAAAAGTTACTGGATGTTAAATCTGTGCCTGGGGCTTTGAGATAACACAGCAAATGCAATGGGCTGGGCTGGTACCACCGAGAACTGGACTTTTGCCAAGGGGTTAATATTGTTAAGTGTGTGCAGACAGATATATTGATACATACCCTACCTTTTCTCTCTATCTGCATCCATTACTTATACTTAGTGTTCAAAAGTGGAATGGTATGTGTCTGTGTTAAATTCTATAGTACATAAAAGATCTTCCTGTTACTCCTTTGATGACAGCAAGTCAGTGTCACGAAGGAATGCTGCTGAAAAATTATTTGCATAAAGCTTTGAAATCTTTATCCACTGACAAAAGCACTTTGTATCACCCTATTTTATTTGCTCCGTTGTTTTTACTTTATCATGTGCTTGGAGAAAGCAAACTAAATTGAATTTAAATGTCTTTTTCTTCCTGTTTAGCTGGCATGCTCATAGTAAAATACAAATCTAACTTTTTTTTTTTTTCTTTCTCTTTCCCATTTCTCATATGACCTGGATTTGTCTTTTGGTGGCTTTGATATCCCTGTGTGATCCTTTCTTCTTCGTTACTTTAAAGGTAAGATCATTATTTCCTCAGTCAGTTTATGCATGTATCAGAGGCACAGAAATAGAACTTGAAAGCCATCTGGGGAAGAGGTTAGTAAGGAAGCAAAATAATTAGTGGCCATTTGGAGTGCAAGAAGTCCAATTTTATATTTTGCCTTCACTAACCATTGGCTGCAAGTAGGGATGCTCTCAGCAGAGGCGGCTCGGTGTTTCCCGGGCAGCCCCTGGCAGGGCGTTGCGGGCAGCACTGCTGTGCTGTGGCTGGGCTTTGTCTCCCTCCTGCTGCTTCCCGGCTCTGCCAGCGCCTCCCTGAATGCCACCAAAAGGCAGGCGACAGGTTGGCGGGGGCACCGGACCAGCCTCAGAGCAGAAAATCTGCCCAGGACCACAGAGAGGGGGCAGGACAAGGTCGCTTGATGTTTCCCTTCACACAGCAGAGAATTTCAGCTCTCGAGAGGGGACTCAGTGAATTTAAAGACATATATAGATCTGCATGTTTAAATTACAGTAGAGAGAAGGGATGCCAATCAAGGTCAGAACATTAGAGTGATAGGTGTATAAAGGCAGTCAGGGGCATTGTCCCTTCCCTGAAAGCTTGCAGTGTTTCCTTTCTGTCGCTGTGGTACAAGTATGTCTTTGGTTTAGACTGCATTTTTCTGCTGCTCTCGGTAGTCTGCCAAGTCTGAGGTGAAATATCTCCAAACCACTCCTTCCCAGAGCTTGCTGCCTTGTAATGCCTTTTCAGTACCTTCTGTTCCTCAGGAACCAGGACGCTCGGAGATGAGAACCTTTCGCAGCAGGAATTTAGAAATGTGCAGATGTTGGGAGGCAGGGCTGTGCATTTTCTGACAATTTCTGAGCACAGAATTTCGCTGAAGGCAAGCAACAGAAACCAAAGTAGGAAAATTTATTTTAATGAGCACTTTTAGATATAATCAGCAAGTGGCAAGTAGTGAAGTCCTGACGCTTCCCAGCTTGCACAGAGACAGTCCTGGTCTCTGACAGATCTGGAAGATAGTATTATTTTTCCAGACTTTATACTTTTCCCCCCTCTCAGAGGTCCAGAAATACGTGCTGTAGTGTCTGGGTCATCTCTGCAGCCCTGCAAAGGCCTGGCTGCGTTCCAGAGAGTGACGGAGAGGGTTGGAGCCGGTCGCCTTGCGCCTCTCTCAACAATGGTAGGTTGCCGCCATTTACATAGTGACAGTGCAGTCACGGAGGACTCAATGAATTTAATTAGTAGGAACGGAAAAATGTGTGTACTCATTATGTAAAACATGTAAATTTAACCCTTGAAATGGAATTGTCAATGACTCACCACTGTGGCTGCATGCCAGTGCCAGAGGCAAAATTGCAGAAAGTGGAAGTGTGTCACAAGAAATTAAATCAACTACATTAAGGTTCCTGGGTTTTGTTGAGGAGGTGGCTGTTCTTGCCCATTGTAGACTAAAAACTTGGTAGGGATATTGGGTTTTCTCCATTAAAAATGTGCTTTGAAGCAGGATATGTATCTGTAAGAAAGTTAATTAGTAGACGACTAGAAAACCACCAAAGAAGTAGTAGGAATCACATACTGGATGTCTACCAAAGTGTGTGTCCTGAGTAAAGGTCCATGATAAACACTGCACAATGTGTGGCCACAGTAGGAGTACTCGAGGCTCTGATGGGTGTTGCAGTGCCAAAAATGGCAGTGGGGAAGGTTTTTACCTACCCAGTCACTGCAAATGTTAATTCACAGACCCTCAGGCAAGTTACATGAGGCTGGATTATCGCTGTGGGATGCCCTGGGGTCTCACTCGGCCTCATTGTAGAGGAGATGGAACAAAGAGTTTCATGGTGAGCTTTAGACTATTGTTTTCAGTAAGAAGGGAAGGGACTTAACCCCCAGGCTGTTGCTGACACTTCTGGATCCGGTCCAGGAGCGGGTGTATATAGTTGCAGCTCTTAGGATGGTGCACAAAAAAAGAATTTTTTAAAGGTCTTTTTGAACTGCTGCCACTGTTGAAAAGCAGAAGAAAGATCTCGTAACAACTCAGAGTATTACACCTGTCAGTGCTGTAAATGAACCTCAAAGGCTCTAATTTTTCCATTCTATCCCAGTGGCTGACGTGGCACTGTACTGTAATGTGCATACAACGGGGAGCCGAAAGGGGTGTCCAGGAGTCTCCCCCTCCGAGGGTCCCCCTCCAGGAGTCTGGTGGGGTGACGTGTCTGGTCCGGCTTTGCTTTCCACTTCTCCAAATCTCTGTCTGACAGCGAGGCAGGCACTAACCGAGGCTGTCAGGGCTGGGAGCAGATATCAAAGGGCTAACACGCTGAAATGGCGTTTTAAAGAGGAAGAAGCGCTGCGGCACTGGAAGGCAGAGCCATCTGGGAAAGACGGCCGCCACCAATGGGAAACATGGCCTATTGTCATGAATTTCATTCCAGCCTTGAGCATGGCCTCAGTTTATTTACTCATTTACTCCAGTTTTCTTGTTTTTTTATTATTTATTTAAGAACTGCTGCTCTTATGCTTTCTCATGCTCTCGAGGGGTCGTTTGATGTGTAAAATAGCTCTGCTTCGAAGCTCTTGCTTATCTTGCAGTTCTCTCCACAAATGTGCTGGCAGCTTCCAGAAAGGGCTGTGCTCTCCCAGACCTGCAGATAACAGTCTTTCCTGACCCCATTTCCAAATGTCACTATCCAGGGATTTCCTGTGCCTGCTCCAGAAAAATTCATCTGAATTCTGCACAGAAACAGGCAGTGAGGGCGACATGAAGCGTGGTAGGCGCGGGACAAAGAGCCCAACTCTCACCATCAGTGAAGCCCACCTCTGTGAGCAGTGAAGCAACCTTTACCGAGCAGATGTGATGGCCCAAAATGAAAGTGCTGAGAGCATTGGAAGGGTAATTGGTTTCATTCAGAGCCAAACTGCAGCCTAAACTGTCTGATCCTGCCTGGCCATCAATATCCCCAGCTCTTCCTACCTGTCTGTTTGACCTGGCAGCCCAAGGTGAGCAGGTTCTTAGCCAGGAGTGACGTAAGTGAGATTTTTTTGTATTGTGATGCTGCTTTATTTTCCCAGTTTCACAGTCTGAACGCCTGAGGCGGTTATTAGACAAGGATGTTTAACTAGATCAGAGTCCAAGATTATTCCAGTCTCGGGTCACCATGTCAAGTGCTGCTGTTCGCAACAGTAGTTTGAAGGATTTAACTTCTTAGTATCTCCAGTTACCTAGAGAATGAGCTGGACTTGCAGTGGAGAAATGCTTGCTCACACAGAACTGCATGTAATTTTATGTCTGTGATTTACACCACAGCTCAGAAGGAGTGGGGAAGGTCATCAAGGAAAGTTTAACTAAGGAGTATAGAGAAATGGTTGTGAGAAGGTTCTAAGCACATTTTTAATATCTAGAAAAAGTTCTGCTCCTTTCCCCAAGACTGTCCCAGTGCCCCAGCAGACTTACACAGGCTGCATATGCTCTCCCTCTGGTTTCCATCCTCTCCTGCAACTTCTGCAAGGCGGCTCACCCAGGATTTAAGGTGGCTGGATGTCATTCTGAGGCCAAAGAGCCTGCCCCCGCTGAGATGACACATTTGAAAGTGAATCTCAAACTGTGTGAGAAGTGCCAGAACTGACGGCAGTGGAGATCAGGGACAAGCAAAATCATTTCATGAAATGTTTTAGCTGATTCGAACACTGTGGGTCTGACAGTTGTCATCTTCTTGAATATTACTGGGTTTGGGCTTTATGTCGGAAAGAAAAAATAGGCAAAAAAGAAAACATGTTTGGAAAAAAAAAAAAGATGAAAACCTCAGGCAGTCAAACTGAGAGAATAGAGAACACAGAGGAAGAGGGAAGGGGACTTGCCCTGTGTCAGGCACTCAGGGCAGTCCAAACTTTTGGAGGGAGAACAGGCACCCTCCTCATTTGTATCACAAATCTTTGAAAAAGAGATTTTTTTAATGGAATGAAAGCCCTCTTTAAGAAGTGAGAATACAATAATCTTTATGAGACAGTTGTTTAGGGGACAGCCACGCACTGGCCTCCCCTCCTCCTGGCCAGCGAAATTAAAATCGTCGAAGCTGATGTTGCAAAACCCTGAAAGTCCTGTGGGCTCTGGACTTCCCAGCTTGGAGCAGCACCATCTGTGGTGCCATGGGTTTCCTCAGAAGGTACCAGTGCTGTGCCTCCCCGCTGACTCCAACGTGGAGACTAGGCATATCTGCCCATCCATTGCTGCTGCTTGTGGTAGTCATCCTGGGTATTTGCCTTCTGGACTGAAGTGGTAAATGACTTGCACACAAGCTACTAAACATTAACTGCTTCCCATTACTGATTTTCCAGTCTGGTTATAAGCATGTATCCTAGAAGTAGAGTCGCTACTCCTCACTTGCCATCCTGCAAGTCATTTTGTACCTCAGGATTACTTGGATTCAGAATTTTGATTCAGTTTTCCAGACCTTAACAAAGACAGCTCTCGTTATAACAGGAGCTGCCACTGCCAGTCTGTAAAGTCCTGTATTTGTCTAGTTACTGACACTCATTAGTGGCTGCTAGATGATGAGGTTTGATTCATTACCCTCCTCCATCTGATTTGAACTCCTGATCCAGAAACCAAGTGCTGTAACATCTCATTTTAAGTCCTGAGCAATTTCAGGTCCTTGTTTCTCAGTATAATGGAATGTGAAATTTGTCCAGAATATCCCTGTCAGTATTTTCATCTGTATGGCTACTTCGTTTATATTCTTTTTGAGAAAATCAATCTGTTTGCTGAGATGGGATCAGTTTATGAACAGTGTTTATATCCCAACTGCAGGAGCACGAGGCTCATGATAACAACATGTGAAGCAGCCCAGGATTTGGGATTTGCTGTTGGGATCCTCCTGCATGATCTCTAGTATAGGTACACAATGGGTATCCAGGCAGGAGCTGCAACTGTAGCATCTCCTGTGGCTTTGAGTGTAGCATTCACCCACCTCAGTTCCAGCATCCACAGCTGGAGAAGGCAGAAAATAAACAGGGAAGGACTCATTGAAACACTACATGCAAGAAAAAGACCGGAAACCAGGCCTCGAGAGGAAACTGACAGAGCACAGTCTGTTGGGTTCAAGCTTAAGTGTGAAGGGCCATTGATTTGCAGTCTGTAAGGGAAACAGCAAGCTGGCAATAGACTAATAGATAAAAGAGAGATGAAGTTAGAGAAACTCACACTGAAGATGTAGAAAATTCACTGGGTTGAGCATTGCTACAGCTGTTAAATTGAAATAATTTTTCCTTGCATTCCGCATGTCTTCTTCAAATAATCTTAAGTCATGGATACCCAATGGCCCTGTAATTCAGAAGTCAAAATTGCAATAGTCTTTTGTGGTTTTACTTTCTATGAATGACAGTGAGATGAATAAGTTCCTGGTTTTGCTGAGATTTGGTCAGGAAATGAAAATCAATACTCGATACTGTGGTGTTGACTTGGAGAGATATCTCCCCTTGTTTTCCATAGCAGAAAGACTTTCCACTGATTTGGGAGGATTCTTTCCTGCCACGCACACTGTATGAAAATATTAAAATGAAGCATTACAGCTGTGTCCGAGCTGTTGGTGCTTGCCTGTTTTAGCAGTCAGGAGGGTATGAGAGTTTGGAGGTACATGTACTGAGTTGATGTCCATGTGGTCTCAAAAGAGAAAAGTACAGTTGACATAGTAAGTATTAGTATTGAAACTAGTCTACATCAGTAGACTAGTTAATGTAAGAAAATGGTCTAAATCTTGATAGCTCCTCATCTACCTGACAAAAAGTCGTGGTGGAACTGATCCTCTCAGCAGGGCAGATCTCAGCAAGGAAGGCACGAAGATGAAAGGGCACAACAAAAGCAGGCTGCCTGGCTGCATTGCCCTCTCCGGCTGGGCTGCTTGGCAACCCCAGAGGTGCATGAACTTTTGAGAAGGTGTGGGTCGTGGTGATTCAGTGTGACTGCTGGTATTCACTGTTGCAACCGGGAAAAAGTGCTTCTGGAATCCCAGTGTGAAGGTGAACAAGGGCACAGTCAAGAAAGGGATGAAGCAAAACCCAGGGATTACTCACTGGCAGCATTTTCAAAAGCACACAGGTAATTTGGGAGCCCAAGCTCCCATGAACATTATTTAGGATCATCTTTCTCATAGATGGTTTTAAAGTGTTGCCATCCTTCTGTTGAAAAAACTGGCTTTTGTTCAACACGGGTGCTCTCAGGAAGCCCACAGTAACATCCACCTCCTTCAACAGAAACATTTGGCATAAAGAAGAGGGCCTATAGTGTTTTGAAATGCAAGTAGGCTTCCAGTTTATCAATATAAAAGCTGGGAGTTAGTGCTGCATTATCTGAGCCAAAAAATACTCAGTGGAGTGTTATACCAGTAATCTCAGGCTGTACTTAATGCGTACCATAGCAAGGGTTAAATGAACTGGAAAGCTCATAGAAGAAAGCTCATACAGTGCAGTTTTTGTTTATGCTGAAATGTTCCCATATGTTTCAGTTAATGCAGAACATAATTGGTTCTGCCTTGGGATGGAGACATTTTTCTTACACGATTTATCCATTAACCATGGATAAATCTTCTGGTGGAGAGTCCACCAGAAACAGCTTCCTTTCCATTTTAGCCAAAACCCCACAGTTGAAAATCTCCTTTCTTCTCTCTTCCCCTTAGCGCGCTCATTCTCCTCTCCAAAATGTTCTGCCTTTTTTTGCAGTGAAATAACCTGGTGGAGCAGTTTCAAACATGAGGTAAAATAGTTCTGCCCTAAATTAGCTTCCAGTTAATGTATTTCCTGGCTCAATTTGCTGAGCAGCTCACATTGCACATGGATGTTCCTAAATTAGAAAATCGTACGTATAAAAGTTTTCTTGTGTTTTTGTGTGTATGTTGCTTCAAAGTCAGGATTTCTGGTTTTGATTTTAGTACCTCAGAGTAGCAGGAATGAATTGTGCTTGACATTAATTACATCCTTCTGCTGCTTTATTATTATTAGAATAAACAAGCTACTGATTTGAGGGAGAGAAAAGTCCACAAGGTGTTTGAGGTCTTTATTTCCTTTTCCTTTGGTAAACTTCCAGTAATTTAGCTTGCCTAATTTGCTGCTGGAAACCTGCTGCTGGGAGTGCTCATACCTGAGAGAGAATAAAATTAGTGAGCTGCAAGGAAAATTTCAGTAATGACTTGGGAAGCAGGGAAAACTTGGCTTTCTCTGTTTGTTTGCTTTTTGTGTGTGAATGTGCATGAAAAACGGAAAAAACATCGATTGTCTGAAGGCAGGACAGTGAGCTGTGCATGAAATGGGATGCTCAGGGATGTTCGGTGGTATAATCAGTCTGTCAGGCATTATGTGGTGTTTCAACACAGGGTGCATGTTCCTTCCATTGCCTTTCCAGGCAGAGACAGAGCTCTCGTGGTGTTCCCTGTGATCTGCGTTGGTGCTGGGTAGGGGACTTAGAGCAGTGCGATCGATCACGGAATTATCATCTCAGCAGAGGGGAGCCCTGTTGCATCCTGGATTCTCGATTGTGGCTCCCCAGGGTTAATTTAAGGGAGTCGGAGTGGATTTCTCAACATGCTTGTAGAGAAACCGTGATCCCCTGGTGCTTTATTGGCCCACAGGAGCCACTGACAGACCGTAAACTTAAGCCATCTTTTATACTATTGCCATTTACTACTAAGCATAAGGCAGATTGGGGATCAGTGGTATTTGGCAGCTACCTCTGGCCCTTTCTTGACCCGTGTTACACATTTCCTTGTTGTAGCCACGGATGTGCCATAGCGCTTGGAGGCAGAGGAGGTTGGTGATCAGTTGTGTTTCGCATTGTACAGACACTTTATACCAAACGACAGTCCCATAAGCAATTGTGTTCCTTGACTTTTTGAACCAGTGGGTTGTCAGTGTATCAAGACTAGTGTCGTTTGTGAGAAAAGCCCCTGTTAGATTTGGAAATAAATTAATTGGATTCACCAAAACCAGCCTGAGAAGCAGCTGCCCTGGAAGAGGCTGAGTTCCTCCTTGTGTGTGCACACTCGTACCCACACACACAGGGACACCAATATGTTAGTGCAAAGTTGAACTGGTTGAATGGGAAGAATTAGTACCTTTAGTTGACGTTTGGAAACAATGTAGTCTAATCAGTTCAGTCCTTTTGGAAAGCTTCCTTTTCTCCTGTACTAACTCCCTTTCTGCATCTTATTTGTAGTTAATATTTGCTTACATTTAAAAATAGCTATAAATGAGATTAGCAGTCGTATGGGTCCACTGAGGTTGCAGGTAGAACTTCTGTTGGCCCAAGTGCAGTCTGGTATTTGATCATCAAGCCACACTGTCTTAAGTGTCATACCTTATTGTGCAGATTCTGTAAGCCAAAATATTTCTCTTACTTCATATTTGCAAACTCTCTACATGCACTATTTCATCTTTGCACCACCACGTGGTTAACCAAGTGCCATTAGGGACAGAACTTGCGTTATCAAGCTTAATTAACAGTAGTTCTATTTATGAGACACAAGACAAAGGTTCAACTGACATGCTTGTAATTGTAGTGCAAACAGTTGTCAAAGTGTACCAAAAATGTACCCCAAGTCAGCAATGGCACCCCATGACACCAAATAAACGTGGAGAGCGAATCTATCTATTGCTAAATTGCTGTGTTTAATAGGCCTGTTTGAGAGAAACACAGGACAGATTGGAAGGAGCTCCTGTACTGCTGAGGTGCTCCTGCTTAAAGATCTTTGCATTTTGTCTCTGGCTATTTACTATTCCTTTTCCTTTTAATTAGCACAATTCCCCACTGCCTAGCAGTCCCAATTGCTTAAATCTTTCCCTGTCACTTCGTAGTCTGGTCCAGTGCACCCATGCGCTTATAACCCCTTAGGGTCATCCAAAATTTATGTCATAGGAAAGAAATTGCCAGCTAAGAGAATGAGAAGTGTAACTGTGCAGGAGGCAGAGTGATAAATGAGATTCCAGGAGGAGGGAATGAGAGGATATTAGTTTTTAACAGCTTCTAGAAATCCTGAAATAGACCAGAGCTGGGCCACAACTAACAGAAATCATGACTGCTTGCTGATGAACAGAGGCATCACTGCTGTGAGAGAGGGAGGTTTGGCAGAGGACACCTCCTGCAGCTTTCGTGTAGTTACTAGAGAGAATGACTTGGAGCTGGAAGGATCCTGCGCTCCACTGCCAGAGTACTTGGAGTTAAGCAGAATGAGGTCAGCTTAATATGGTGGAATTTTTCAGCTTGTCCGGTGGTTTTCCAGGGGCCTGAGTCAAGTTTTCTGAATGCATGAATCTGGCAAGTCATAAATCTTTTGGCTTTTATAGTCTTCAGCCACAAAAAGCATAAAACCCGCTTTGCATGTACATGTGGACAGGAGGGAATTTGGGGTCAGTAGATGCTACATGAATGGACTGAGAGACTGGTGTTTTCATGGCAGAGCCCTGACTGAAGTATGATCTTCAGCTTTCTACTAAGGCTTTTATTTTCTACCTTTTAGCTTCTTAGTGAATTAGCAAGGGAGAAGTGTTTAGTTTTCTGGGCTGCTGTTGAACAGTTGGGAGTCCCCAGAGCTTCTGCTGAAGGCAATGAGACCAGCAGAGTCCCAGGTGACAAAACTGGGCACAGAAGGTTGACATTATGATAATGGCAAATAAGACATAATTCTGGGGAGAAAACAGTATTTGGCTCCCTTAACAAGGCTGGACAATCACTCTTTTCACAAATTGTCCTTCCAAAGGATGTGGGTCACTGCTTCTGTCTAGGGTACAGGATATGTGTGTTTTGTGGCAATCCCTTATACCCTGAGCTCTCTGTTATGCTAACAAGGTACCTGCCTGGAGCAGCCCACAGCTCTCCTCTTGCCCATCAAAACCACAGCACAGGATGCCTGTCCTGGATGTTAGGACAAACTGTTTATCCAACTTGGATAAGAGTTCCTGGATCTGATGGTGTAGACATAGCCTAAGGCAACAGGTGGGAGCACAGAAAGCAAAATTGCTCCAGCTGAATGTTTTCAAAAGCTCTTTCTTTGAACATGAGTTGGGAAGGGTCCACATGTCTGCAATAAAACACATCTGTCCTTTTTGCAGGAAGGTGATATCACCACTGGGGTCATAGTTGTCCCTTTCTGAGAAACAGAAACAACACAGAGATACAAGTTCCTAGTTTACCTAGAGATTATTCTTCTAAATTAGGGTTTGGGCATGAATGGCAGGATCAAGTGTGATTGGTGTAATGTGTAATGGTTTCCGTCTGTCACTCTTCCACGGTTCTTACTGATTTTCTCTTCTGCTGTGCTCTTCTCACTGTTGCTGCTCCAGCACGGGTTGCTAGCAGGCTGCAGACCCTCAGGAGAGTCCCTGCTCTGGGGGCAACAATCGCCCAGGGGTGTCCCTCCTTCCAAGAGCATGTATCCAGGCCTGTTTCCTCAGCAGTCTATGTCTTCCCATGTCTCCTCAAGCTTCTTCCCACCTGTTTCCCCATGTGCCCTCCCCTAGCAGTTGTCATTCTTTCATAACAGAGGTCATACGCAGTGCTTGCTTTGTCTCCATGGAAGGCATTTGGCTGGCAGGCAGGCAGGTGAACTATGATCCAAAATCCCTAGGAGCCAGGGTATGTCTTTCCTTTGAGTTCAACGACCTCTGGATCGGGCCATTATGGAATGAAGATTTGGCAGAAGAGTCTATGGAGTAGTTGTGACTTGAGAGTCAGGCAAAAAGATTTCAGCAAACCATCAGTGGCCAGGACAGCGTAAGATGAGTGTAAGAGCCAAGGATAAGGAGGTAGACAGAGCGGGAGAGGCCAGCACTGGCGCCCGGAGAAACACTTGTAGCAACAGCAATTCTCCATCAGAGTACAGGCATGTTCAGCATGTTCAGTGTATTAAAAGTGACAATTGACCTCTGAGGCATTCAGCTCTCAGCCTGCAGCAAGGCCAGGTATGTTTGTAATTCATCCAGATTAATGGTGGTTATTTGAAAAGTTCTGGTTTCTCACTTTGGACTTAATGCAGTTTTTTAAGACCTGTGAAAACCTTGTCCGCAGAAAGAAAAAGGAAAGGTAGAATTGTAGTACATAGAGGTCTAAAAATAAACCCTTTGGATGATAACGTGTGCAGTGAACCTCACCCCAGAGATTAACCAAAAAGAGTGTCATTTGCAGCCAGAACATCCCCTCCTGCACAAACTGGTTTTGTAAGAGAAAATGTCTTAAGGTTTTTATTTTACCTCTTCAAAAGGGAAGCCCTTTGTTTTACAACCAGGCTGACCTGATGGTGAACTCAAGGCTGATATTTTCAATACTCTAAGTTATTTTGCAAATTTAATCTAAGAAATTTAATCAAATTTAAATTTAATTGCAACTCATCTCAAGCTCCTCTTTTCTTGTCTTCCTTCTTTGTCCTCCCTATCCTGTCATCTGGATCATTCCAAGTTTTTCTCCCAAAATATTTTCCTACTCCTTAAGGCTTAGATGAGAATCTGTGTTTAAAGAAAACCCGTGTATTCACGGGGGATGAATAAAAGTGCAGATGGAGCTATCTGTTGTCATGGATAACCAGTAACTTTCTGACGAAGGGAAATGGTAGTAAAAGGTATTGAAGCTTCTTTAGGTTACAAAATTGGAATGTGATTCATAAATCTGCCGTCCACCACCTTCAGTACCCAATCTCAAGACTGACAGCAGCCTGTACAGGCTCCCAGATGGTGAGAAGGATGCAAGGCACATCCCTCCTTGCAAAGGACTGTTGGCACCCAGTTTTTGTAAGTGCCATTAGAAGCTTCATCCATGGAGTTTTGTGTGTTTGGGGGATTAGATGCACATAATCTCCCTTTTCTCTGAGATTGAGTAGTCTAGAAAGAGAAAAACACACAATTTCATGTAAGTTCCTCACAAAACAGAATGCCATTATTTTCCAAGTCACATGCACACCACAGGTATTGCATGAAATATGTTTGGAGTTTGCTTTAAGAAACTTCAGCTCAGGTTGAATTCCAGGTCCCATCCAGGAAAGCTAGCTCATATTGTAATGAACTTAGATGTGTATTTTTTTGACTTTTGGAGCAGTATTAAGGATTGTCCCCCAAAATGGCAAGGAATCTTCCTATGTATTTGAAACACAATATAGTATGTATGATACATGTTCCCATATATAACAAGAAAAAATGTAGAAAATATAGTTACCATTTATCAGAATGGGACCTGAGAATGTGTTTAAATCTGATTATGAGATAGAAACATGTCCATAATCACATCTCTAGAGTTGAATTAGGAGCAAATAGTTTTAGAATTGAAAGATGGTGTTGAGTGTTTTCAAACCAGTGCAATCTCCCATCTTCTTCCCTATTTTTCCTCTTTATTTTCATCTTGCTTTTGGTTACAGTTAGAATTTTTCTGACTAAATGCTGTCACTATGTCCTTGTTCACCGGAGGGATGCCTGATGAGTCACAGAAGAGCATCTTTCTCCAGCCTCTGCAGGAGCTCTCACCTCCATACCCTCATCTGTGAGGTCTTGCCAGGCTAGGGCTCAAACGGGGAACATTCTGAAGCTGTGATTTTGATGCTTGAATTATTCTTGGCTTTTAGATTTTTGTCAAGGGAAGTCAGCTGCCTTACATTGGCTTTTAAAGCAAAATAAAATAGGTCTCTCTAGTCCTTCAGTGATGAAGGAGAATTAAAGTTGAGTGGGATGTCTCACTGCCAGTGTAGCCACATCTCCGCTGACTTCGAGTGAGGAGACACAGACAGCAGGAGGCTGTTCCTGCTCCTGTGCATTTCATCAGGGCTTTTTCGGTGCTGTGGGAAGATGCCGGGCGCTTCAGTTCCATTTGCAGACAGGGAGGAAATAAGGCTCATGTGGCACAAATAGCTGGAGTCTAGATCTGCTGGTTTCAAGCTGAATTACAGCTCTTTGGGAATGGCGCAACTTCCCAGAGGCACGGAGGGAGAGCAGACGCTCCCAAAACGCAGAGCTATCTGCCATGGATCATAGCTAACTCACGAGAGTAAGATCTTGAAATGGGTTCCTGAAAATGTCTCCGTGACAGTTCAGACACAGGCGTAGCTGTCTGTCTGAAAGGTCAGCTCTGTCCTTTGATGTTTCTTGTGCTTGATTATGGGGGACTGTGCAGGAAGGACAGGAAAGACTCCAACTGTCAGAATTATTTAAAAGATCTCTTGAGAAGGAAGGTCATTATCCAGAGGAGGTGGGCTTTGTCTTGCAGGATGGAGGAGACCAAAACCAGGCAAAGCAGACAGAGAGAGAGGAAGAACTCAGAAGGACAGATGAGTGTTGGACCCAACAATAAACAGAAATTCCCAGTTATCTTTAATTAAGTCTCTTCCTTTCCAGTCACAGGGAAGTAGGTCCCCTGGCAATAACAGAAAGGAAGGAAGTCAGTGTCTCCGCTGTTAATTTAGTGCCCTCCTGGGGCAGATGGAGAATATTGTTGTGCATCTGCCCTGCTAAGAGGCTTCATCCCTCTGAGAGGTTCTGGCTCTTCCCAGCACCTCTGAAAAAGCCCTGAAGCCTGATCCTGCAGCCGGGGGTCCTGGAGCATCCCCTGAGCAGGGGGACCAGGAGGCAGACCTAAGCAGGGAGGATGGGACTTGGGAGAAGTGTCTGCTCGGCCCCTGCTTGTACCTTCTACCAAACGGTTGCCAAGCAGTGATGGAAACACAGAAAACCGCGCCTGTTTTCCAGAGGAGAGTTGCGCTCCAGGGTCGCAGCATGCACGGGTGAAAAATCTCTTGGTTAAAACACATGCTGCAAAAAATGAGCAAAACCTAAAGTAAACAGTTTACACAGAGGTGAGCATCTGCTAATTGCTGATGTACACAGGCAAAATGAGTCTCTGTTTCAAAATGGCCTCATTTTGCCCTTGCCTGCCTTTTTTACATAGTGAAATAACTGACTCTTCAGCAAGGCAGAAGGCTCCACTACTTATGTTTCCACAGTGCATTTTCTCTCCCAAACAATGTTTACTGCCCCAAGAGCCTAATTATCACCTAAGAGATGTTAACAGCCAGATCATTGAAACTTCCAAAAGGTTTTGATCAAATACAAGCAAGATGTAGTTTGTATTTTGCTGCCCTGTATTCCAGGAGCAGCTGGTCTCCTGAGGTAGTAAAGTGTGGACTAAGTTAATGAATTTAAATATGCTTCTGTTAGATCTTTTAATCATGAATGTAATTGCATCTGGTACTCTTTTTAATTTTGAAATACAGAGTATGTGATTGGATTTCTTTTTTTTTTTTTCTTTTTCAAATCTATCGCTATTGTTCCTCCCCTCAGGGAATTCTCCATTAAGAAGACCTTGTCTTCCCAGAGCGAATATTATGAAACTTTATTGTACTGATTCTTTCAATATTAATTTTCTGTATCAGTAATCCCCTTCCTGTCCCTCTCTACAACTGCTTCTGCCTTTGTTATGTCTGGCAGAAGGAGGATACACATGTAGTAACAGGTACACCAAACCCCAGCGTGGAGTGGGAGGAATTTACCTTTGGTTTTCTCTGTCTCGGATACAAGCCTTCCATGGCAACTCTGGCACTGGTCTCTAGGCTGACTGGAATAACAGGATGCACAACAATCACCAGCCCAGCTTCTCAGAAAGACTAACAAGGGGAATTTGAACCCCAATATCTGTGTCCCACAGTCAACTGAGATACGTAGCTTTTTTGTGTTTGAGCTAATTGATAATAAATTGATAAATTGATAATAAAAATTATCATCAGGATAAATGGAGCAAAGAAAGGAAGCACTGCTGGCAGTTCCTATGATGCTAAAAGCTTTCCGGATCTCTTGTTTTTGTACACACCCTCTCTTTGGGAAGAAAAAAATGAAATACGCCAAGCTGAGATCCCACAGAGTATTCAAAGAAATGTATTGCAATGACCCTGCCACCCTCCAGCTCCCATTGGCAAAACAGTCAAAGAAAAGATAAATTCCTATGTGAAGAGGCAGTCAGGGGGTTGAATGACTGAGGGCTGTGGGATATGGAGCCTCATACAACAAGATCACCAGCTCTCACCCATCCCACGTTGGTAGTGACTGTCCAAGCTCAGCAGTTTGCCAGTGTATCTGAAAGAACTAATGGCCCCAGCCCAGCAAATCCCAGTGGGCAGAGACTTATCACAGCATGCTCTAGGGATGTAGATTGCCACATTCTTATTTCAAAATTTACCAAACACAAGAAACTCTTTATCTGTGATAATTGTTTTGACAGAGAGACTAAGCACATGCCTGCATTCAAAATGTGATTATTTCAGTAGAGCTGTGCTGATAAACCCCTTTTGGAAGAGAACTCACACTGGCAAGCATTCCTCTGCCTCTATAACTTAACCCATTTCCCTGGACAGAGTCAGCTATACCCACAACTGTACATACAGCTACCCACAGCTTCTTGCTGGCATCGCTACTTGGCTGACAATGTTCTTTTATTATTTACTTCTCACAATACAGCTGTGCCAGCAAAACTTTTCCGTGTAACCTAAGCCTATGAGGGAGAAAACTCCTGTGTGAATTTTTTGGAGGTGATGTTTCGTAGTCAAGCCTGAGGCAGAGACTTAAGCAAACGGCTCCATAGCTACAGCATTGTAATGTCACAACACAAACCCCGGCGCTCCATGGTTATGTGTGCACCATCACCTGCAGGCTGGGGGATACCTCCTATGCAGTGTTGGTGTAAGCAAAATGTATGCCGTTAAATTGGAAATGTCAATACCAGTGGCAAGTACTGCCAGTCTCTCTGGAAGGAAAGCTGTGTGTGCAGAGAATATCTTTGGGAGGATGCACGTGTGCTGACCCTCATACTCAGTTCTGCCACCCCATCAGCAGCTGCGGCTGGTACCCAGGTGGGGTGAGTTCCGTGTCGCCTGGGGTGCTGTCGGGTGGCACGTTGGCATCGCTGCCTCCAGCCCTGCTATGGAAAAGGAAATATTCACAATTACTGATTCCCATCGTTGTCCTCCCCCACCAGCCCAATTAAATGAATTTGCGATTGTGGCCTTAATAGGGAGGCATAATGAATCCCATGAGAAGCAGCGAAATCCTGCCACTGGGAGAGCTTCCCCTCTCTGCTGGGGCTATGGGGACAGTGCTGCCAGCAGCAGGTGACATTCAGCAGCGGGCAGGTGCCATCTAGTGGGAGCTGGGCTGGGCCTGGGGGAGAGCAGGATTTTCCCTTCACGCTGGGATGTTGGGGTATTCCCAGGCTGTGGAATAGTCCCACTGTGCACTTCCTTTGGAGAGATGCAAAGGGTTTCTTCTGAGTTGAAAGCAGCGCTGGGGAATCCCAACATACACTTTTAAGCACATAATTAGACTTATCTGTAGTAGAGCTGCAGAAGATCTTCGTCACCTTTCCTCCAGCTAGGACACCCCCAGAGTCCCTCAAATGGGAGGTGAGGCAATAAGATTGGCCTGTTTGTGTTTTTTTTTTTAAAGTCTCTCTAGGATTTCTTAGTCAAAAAGCTGCTTTTCAAAATCACATTCAAAACATTGCCACTTGTAGTTGCTAGCCACGGGGCAAGGGATCTTATTTACTACCTTTAGAAGCAAAAGAGCCAGCCCATGGTTTGTTAGAGCGTGATATCTCTTCCTCGCAGTCCAGGGGTGCTCTCCCTGTGAAATATCCAAGAGGTATTTCTTTGGACATTAAATTCACTCAGATTTGCTAACTCTTTCAGCCTCATGATGTATTGATCTGAGGGATCACCCAAGAGAGAAATCCTGTGGCTGTTGAAGTTTTGAAGCTTCAAATACCCCTCTGAAGACCCAAAACCACGAGTCTGATTTGTGATTCCTCTGAGTGGAGCTGAGAGGAAACAGGAGGATTCCTGTAATTTGAAATAGCTTTGCTATTCCTTGCACCTCTCCTGGCAGCGCCTGGGACAGGTCACTGTCAGCGACAGGATGCTGGCTGGCCTGGAGGGATCAGTGATGGATTTGGAGCAGACCTTTCCAGCACTGCTCAGCTAATGAATTTTGCAGTCTTCGTTAGCTTCCTCCATATGGTGATTCACTTAGGAGAGAAATTGTTTCTGTGACCTAGAGCATCACTTTGACAATTCCTGTTGGACATTTCTCTATGCCTGCTTTAAATGAACTGTGGCTGCTGAGGTTGGCAGGGAGCACTACTGCGGTTTGTGTGAAATACCTGCACCTTGTACTGTGCATGTTACATATTTTGCTTTTCATTAAGAAACAGTATTAACAAGAGAGTTAATTGCAGGCCAGCTCATGCTGTGTTGTTTTCAGGCTCAAGTAAAAGAAGTTGAAACCAAGAATTAACCTACTGTTTCCAGATCAGTAATTTGTGAAAAAAATGAGTAATGATGCCCACAAAGTCTCCACTTGTGCTGTCAGGAAGGGCTGGTATCACTAGCTGTAGCCCATAATGAATGGCACCTTCTTTATCAGGCTGCAGCCCTTCCTGCCCACCTCAGCCCGACTTTTGGAGGGGTTTTAAGAGCAAACTCTTCCTTAGGTCCACAGAAAAGGACCTGGGGGTGTTGGTCACCTTGTCGGTTGAACATGAGCCAGCAATGTGCCTAGGTAGCCAGGAAGGCCAACAGCATCTTAGCCTGGATCAGAAACAGTGTGGTGAGTAGGACTTGGGAGGCGATCATCCCCCTGTACTCAGCACTGGTGGGGCCCCACCTTGAGTGCTGTGTCCAGTTTTGGGCCCCTTCCCACAAAAGACCTTGAGGGGCTGGAGCAGGCCCAGAGAAGGGCAACAAAGCTGGAGAATAAGTATTGTGAGGAGTGGCTGAGAGAGCTGGGGGTGTTCAGCCTGGAGAAAAGGAGGCTGAGGGGAGACCTTATCGTTCTTTACAACTCCCTGAAAGGAGGGTGTAGAGAGGTGGGGGTCGGTCTCTTCTCCCAAGGAACAGGAAATGGGACAAGAGAAAATGGCCTCAGGTTGCACCAGGGGAGGTTCAGATTGGAGATTAGGAAAAATGTTTACGCTGAACGGGTTATTAAGCCTTGGAATGGGCTGCTCAGGGAAGTGGTTGAGGCAGCATTCAAAAGACAGGTTGACACAGTGCTTAGTGACATGGTTTAAAGATGTATTTTGGGGTTTTTCTGTTTTTTTTAATCTGAGTTAGGTTGATGGTTGGACTAGATGATCTTAAAGGTCCCTTCCAACCAGGACAATTCTATAATTCTTTGATTCTATGACTCTGGATGCTGTGCCACATGCAGAACGCACTAAAGCATGGATTTCTTGACGCTGGCATGGCCTGTGTGAGATCAGTTGCTTTTCTCTGCATACCCTGTGATGGATTCTTTGCATACACCTTGTAGTAATGTCTTGATTTCCCAGGAAATTATGTGTTTCAGACAGAAGCCAGGCATCTTGTTACTCCTGCCAACTGGCAAGGGGGGTGCATATATGTGTATAGATATTTGGTGTTTAATAATTGAAGCTGGCTATATCAAGGTTGGCAGCAGGTCTTTCAGCTTTAAAGACAGGGCATTGTTATAGCAAAATGGGACGTTTTACTGTGCTGAAGACAGATTTTTCTTCCCCAGCTAATCCTGGTGTCTGCAGCTGCTGTCTAGATATCACCTCCTAAAAGGCAGGGAATGAACTTCTGAACATCTGTAACAGCTACATTAAGTGGTGTGGTTTATTGTAGAATTATGGATGATGATGGCTGGATTACTAAATTGTAAATCAATCAAAGGCATTCTGATGATATTCTAAACCATGAGAGAGAGAGACTCATGCAGGAAGAGACAGTGATTTATTGCACCAACTGGTAACACATCCATCCCCGGTTATTTTTATTTATCATTATTTTGAAAAGATTTCAACCCTTCATAAAAGCAAATAAAAAAAAGAAATCTGTAATGATAATAAAGTTTTGCTGTAATGAAAGTTGACACCCCTGCACTGTGATTTCTGGTGATGGAAAAGTGGAGAATAAGGAATTTAAGATACACAAACTTCACAATAAATTAGTTGAACAATTGCCTTTGTTTAATTGTCTTTTGCGAGCAAATTAAGGGAGCTTTTTTCCTTTTTATTCTTAAATCTATTCCTTTGAAAGTGTCTCACAGTGACTGTAGTTTTAAACCATTGGTACCCGGGATTTTGAATGCTTAGCAAGTCATCCATTTCCAAGGCATTAGCAACACAGACAGGATTTATTTCAATCTCTGCAGTTGATTCTTTGATCCAGGGCTTGCTTAAGTGCATTCCAGTGCAATTAATTAGAAAAACAGTATAAGGTAGTGGCAACTCCAAGTGATCTTAAATGTAAAAGTGACTGATTAGTAGCTCGGCTTTCTCGAGGATTATCTATTTGTGGCTTGACAGCATCTGCTATTCCTGAGCAAGGGAGAGTTAGTTAATTGAGAAGAGGGAGCTTTGCCACTCTTTGTAAGCCACTGTTTGCAAGAAAAGCAGTAGTGTGGGAACCTCTCCCAGTGCTAATTTTAAGAAGGAACTGGGTAAATGCAATTAGGACCAGTCACCTCTCTGATGCTGTTAGGCCTATGGCAGTACATGGGTTTGCTTTGCTGGACAGCAGTTGTTCCCTTTCAGTAGCAGCCCTGCATGGCTCACAGCAGAGCTCTTTGGAAACCAGCCCTCACAACAGCTTGCACTGTGGCTGCTTCCAGGAATAGGTCGTGCTGCTCTTCATGTTTTTCTTCCTTGGGATGTCTTGGTTCTTGATGTACCCTGGCTGGTCGAAAGTTAAAATGTTTACTTGTACATCCAGGACATGTCAATCGAGTTTCAAAATTCTGTGCATCTTGATTTTGTTTCCTGAGCCTTCCCACTCTGATCAATAAGAGTAGCCATCCATCTGTTTTTGATTGGAACAAGATCGATCCACAAGCAACTCAGGGGTGTCCGTGCTGCAGTTGCAGCTTCCTGACACGAATATTGCATCCCTTTGGGCTGAGGCAGGCAGTTGCCGAGGAATTCAGTTGTCCTGCCTAAGCGATCAATATCTGCTCCTATGACTACTCTTGCTCCCTTAATCTTCCTGTATGGTTTCTTTATAATTTAATCTTCTTCAAGGAGACATACTTCCTGTCTATCATGCTGTTACAGGTTTCTTGAATCTTCCTTGAATCTCACTGCCAGTGGAGCTCCTGTGATTCACAAGAGAAGCTGGCTTACAATTCAAAAGAAAATGCAAATTCCAGCCTATCTGCTTTGTTTGCCGCTGATTCAGATAAATACCTTTGCATATTGCACAGTTACTTCTGCTTTGTCTTTGCGCTATTTCAACTTGCTTCTGGTTTTCTTTTCTCTGTGTGGCAATATGCCGATCATTCTTTCTTCTGTGTCTTGAAGCAGGCTTCAGATGTAGAAATCCTGCTTTATTAGGTAAAATATGCACTTGTTTTATTCATTATATCTATCTTGACACCTGGGGAGGCTGAATCCTGGCATTCTCTCCCTTCCCAGGGTGAAGACAGTAGGAAGCTGTGCAGATTTCTGTGCAGAACCAAGGCATCTCTGTCCTGATGACAACAGGAGACTTAAATAAAGTTCAGCCTCCCTGATAGCATGGCAGCCGACGCTGGCACTTTATTAGGGGACAGCACTTACTCCTGGAGCTAGAATGAGACCCCGAATGTTTTCCAATTAAACTATCTAGTGATAGGGTGAAAACTTCTGTCTTATGCTACCTATCCAGCACAAATTGGTCTCTGACGAAGAGATGGAAATTCAGTGTCTCCTTGCAGATGTCTCATTACTCTTCAGGGGTTGATTTGTTTCTTGTTTGATTCTAATGTAAAAAATTAGAGAGAAAAATGTAAAAAATTAGGGAGAAAGTAAAAAAAAATAGTGGATACTGTACCCTGCTAGCAAATATTTTACAGTAAATATGGCTGCAATGTGTTACTAAAGTCTGTATTTTGTGTTATGCTAAAATCAAGAAAAATGAAAGTCTGCGAAAGAGCCAGTAAGTGAAGGGAGTAAAAATTTCTCTTACAGCAAATGGCAGAGTTTTTTCATCCTGAAATTTCCTACCTTGATGACAGCAGGGGCAATAATAAAAGCAGAAGAATGCAAAGAATAGGCATGGGTTGTGGTCCACATTTCTGCCGTCTGGCCTCTGCCAGCGCTGATGTAATCCTTCTGGCAGGGAAACTTTCCATTGCAGCCCATCAGCCTTCAGATGTGCTATTGATTAGTGGGTTTAGTGAGGTCACTTAGGAATCACAACAAACCTCCTGAAACTTGGGAAAGGTAATAAATCAAAGGTATTTGATTTGTAACTTGCTGTCATTTTTGGTGCCTTGATTCAGTAGAAGACAGCAGTCAACACTTCCTAAGCGCTTGATATGAAGAAGGTTATGATGGCAAGAGAAAGCACTTGTTTATAAACGGTGCAAGTAACATAAGCTTTTAATGGGTCCTAGAGGAGTCCAGGGCTCCAGAGGGCTCTGGAATGCCGTCCTCTCCGCCCCCATCTGCTCCCCTTACTCTGACCCCCACTTTGTTTTTTCCAAGCCTTTGGCCAATTTTCATCACATCTGTCATTTTGAAAAATGAACTGGCGGTTCACTCCTAAGCTTCATAACATGTCATGTATCTTTTTTTAGATTAACTTGTTTGCAAGAGACAGTGCAACAGGAAATTCGTGTGCTTACACAGCAGCTTAATTTTCTTGAAAAGCAGAGATGATGTTAAAACTCATAGCCTGTGTCTATTCTGCTAATTGGATATAAAATAGTCATGAGATGGAGGGTGAAAGGACCATACTTGTTTCCTGGGGAAAAGCCTATAAGTACTATATTGCTAACAAATCAGAAGCGGGGCTGTTTGTGTATTATGAGCACATCAAGTATCAGTACTGCACAACACTGAGATCTAAGGTAAAAGCGTATTCTCATTTTGTTTATGGAGATAATGATCCTGAAAGCGTCCATTTCTGATGGTTTCAGAGGACCATACCTTTCTTGATGCTGCATTTGATTCCAGACATAAAATGGTCCCTTGTATTACCATATGTATCTCATCAGGCTGGAGTAGTCTATATCGTGGTGCTGCTCTCAAGGTGGGTATCAAGGCGGGTATCAAGGCTACCTGTATCCTCCCAGCTTTCCAACAACCCACGGTTCCACCCATCTGCCCTTGGGAATGGCTTATATCCTTTGTACCTCCACTCTGGCTCTGCAGCCTTTGCCAAAATAATACAGAAAGAGTATCTGTGTAAGAGGAATGTATGCATAATAGTATTCCAACGATTGCTTTGTAGACCTACCTTTCTTTGTAGGGAGACTTTAAATGGAGCCACCGTGCAGACACACAGCGTTATTGCTCCTACGGATTCCAAAGGCAAGGCTGGGTTGCTGCAGGGTGTCTGGATTCACACAGATTCATATTTCCCTTGGTCTCATTCCTGCAGGTTTCTTCACTGCCAGGCTGGAGAAGGCCCTTGCAGTTGTGTTTGACTTTACCGGGTGTTTGTAAAGCTGGGACTCGGAGCCTGTGCGTGTCTTGTGAAACACCAGAACTTGTGTTTAAAGTTGTTCTTGAGTGGATGGAGGGCCGGTTGTTCCTTCTGTGAGATGCCCACTGTCAGCTTCTGTTACCTTTTCTACTGCCTTTGCAGGAACGATGGGTTGTGTTGTGTACACACAGGTGCACACATGAGCATCACGCTCCCTGGCTGGCACTGCAGCGTGACTGTTCGTGGTGTGATGAAAGGCTGCATCACCGGGGTTGTGAAGCATTCATCCTCCACCTTTTATGAAATACACAGGGGAAAAAAGAGAGGTGTGGTGTGCCTACTCACAGTTAAATTAAGGGTTTTTTTGACTCAGAGTTAAATAGTACTGGTATATTTAAGCGTATACTTAATGAATATAACACATTTTAATTCCTTCTAAATGATAAAAATATGTAATAGATTCTACGTTTACAGCAATTTATATCCAAAAGACCTGACCTAAGTAATCTCAGGTTCAGTTACCTTCTGAAATCTGGTACAGATCTACTTAGACCTTCAGCCACTATTGGGGTAGCAGCTGGAATTAGAGTTGACTCTGTTTTTCCATTTTTAATCTGTTCTTCCTCAAGAGGTTTAAAAAAAAGGAATAGAGTAGAATAGAATAGTTCAATTGGAAGGGAGGAAGGGATCTACAATGATTGCGGATGCCCCATCCCTGGAAGTGTTTAAGGCCAGGCTGGATGGGGCTTTGAGCAACTGCTCTAGTGGGAGGTGTCCCTGCCCATGGCAGGGGGGTTGGAATTTGATCTTTAAGGTCCCTTCCAACTCTAACCATTCTATGATCATCTAGTCCAACTGCCCTTCTCTAGCACAGTAACTGTGAACTGGAAGGGCAGCAGGTCAGGCTGCAGTCCCAAAAGCTGTTATCAATGTTGCCAGCTACAGAAATGCTCCTTTTTCAGGGGCTGCTGGTGCTCCCTATCCTGTGTTTCAGAGAGATTTAGACATGTCATGTCAGCCAGGAACCAAAGCTCCAGGCACCCAGCAGGCACCAAGGCACTGGGTTGCTAGGTCAGGGTCTTCCACAGATTCCAGAATCTGCTTTGAAACCCCTCTCTTGGGAATGGAGGAACAGGTGTTTGTATTAAACTGCGTTTAAGCTATCCTGGAAGAGTGGCCCTTTCTTCCTTACCCATTGGTGGAGGTGCTGATCCGTTCTTGGTGGTTCCTTGGCACTGGTGGGACATGGGAGACTCCACATTGCACATGCCTGAGATTAGGATAAACAGACGAGTGATTTCTGGAGCATCCACACGGACAGGCATTCGTATAGCAGCTTTTCATTTAAACACACTCAAAAATACAGCCAAAAAGCTTCCCCACAACTCTGCTTACTTTTCAAGAACCCCCTCGATTTTACCTGCACAAACCCACCCTTGTGTATTTAGAAACCTGTGCTTTGGGTTGCATCCAGCTAAGAGTGTCTGCGCGAGTTTTAATTTTTCCATCTGGGAGAAAAGCGTGTCAGTTTGTGTGTGCTACAAGAGTATTCTCTTCTGCCTCCAACTCCCGATGCAGCCTGAGGGTTGTTTGTAGGGGTTTGTTGCCAGGGGGCTGCCAGCGGCATCGCTGCTCCGGGAACTGGCCCACGGCGACGTCGAGTCCCCGGGTGAAGATCTGGAGAGCGAGCAGAGCCAGTGGTAATGCTTGTTCCGTTTCCAAACACCCTGTCTTTTAGCACAGCAGAGTCCCAAGAGCAGAGACCATCGGGCCAAACAAACACAACGGTGCAAAACAAACCCAGTAACCAAAGCAAGCCCTGACTTGCTGTAAAGACACCCCCCTTGCCCCCATTTACTGGAAAAGAAAACCATTGATGTAGGTGTTTACCCAGTCTGAGTACTGGAGACTTGGCTTTGCTATTAAGTTTCGTGGCTTTGGGTGTTTTGTGTGGCAACCTTTATTTAAACATAGGGGACAGAAGAGACTTGTTTATTTTGTTTATTTGTTTTGTTTGAGGTTTGCTTTCTTTTTCTATGACTTTTAAAGGGCTGAAGAGTTTATTGTGTGTGAAACGCAGGAAGAGTCCAAATGAACACCAGATGAGAGGAAACAGACTGAGGAAAATTAGGGCTATTTGCTACCAAAGGAAGTAATCATTGTACATATATTAAATTCTAATCTTTAACTGAGAATGTGTTTTGCTATGCAAGAAATCTGACTGTAGAGTAAAAAAGGTAAGTGGAGTCTCCCCAAGTTGGGGCTGTAGAAGTGGGTGTACTGGTGGTAAACATGGCAGGAGGCAACTTTTACTGGAGCAAGTGCTGGAGTGTGTTCCGCCCCACAGTGTTTCCCACTGTAATGGCTCTGCGCAGACAGGTAAAAGAGATTTTCATGCCCATTATTTGTAGGTAACATTTAATATGACTTTATAATGAGAATATAAATTCCTTATAAAGTTTGATCTGCCACATTCTCAGTCCATCCATCGTTAGAGACACCTGACTCACCTTTACTTATCATTTACCTCTAAGTCATTGCTGGAACTGCTCCTTTAGGATATACTGTCCATTTTGAGTGGAGATAACTGTTACCTAATAATCCCCTTAATTGTCTCTGCAAGGCAGGGTTTAAGTGATGGCAGTAGGGGTGCTGGCTGCTCTCCTTCTTCTTTCCTTGGTCCTAGAAGCAGCGTAGGTGCACGGTTTCATTTCGCTGCTGGGAGGCAAAAGCACTAATTGTATTAGTGATAAACTCTTTACAGAGAGAGACAGCATGAATTGAATAAGGACCCTCACAAGTGATTTGAGGAGTGCGTAATACACAGTCTTGGCTTACGAAGATGCCTTAAATCAGCTGCAAATTTGACATTACTACTTCTTTTAAACAAAACAGAGTGTTTCTCATTCCTGCAAGCTGGCAGAGACACCCTGTTCAGTTCGGTTTATTCAGCAAGGACATAGAAAGATGGGGGTTTATTATTATGTTTTTTTCTTGAGCTGTAGAAAAATTGTAGCCTGGGGGCATGTTGCTTTGACAGATTGGGGTTATATGGTTGAAGCTGACCTATGCAGCTTCTTCCCCCTTCCCCCTCCCAGCAGACAGGATGAAGCACGTATGATTGGAAGTAGCTATACTTATTTTGCTCTTTATCTGATGGAAGGCCACCACAGTAGTCGAGAAGGACTTGTTATAGATTTTGCTTTTCCTGTGAGAGATGCTTGAAAGCTCAGTGAATAACCTGTAGAAATAATTAAAAAAAAAAGATATTTTGGCTGTGTGGGAGGGAAGCATTTAATCACAGCGAAGAATAGGGGACTGCACAGTCAAATAAGCAGTTCTTGGCAGATTTTAGAGACCAGCAGTGGGAAGTAAGAAGGCTGTATCGGATAGTAGTGTAGGAAAGCATAAATGGAAATGAACTGAAGAGAGGTAATAGCATCATATTTAGAATCTGTCGCTTTATCAGAATTATGTTGACTGGTTATTAGCAAAAGAGAAGGAATTGGTTTTTTAGAGGAAGAAGGGTTTCATTTCCCCTTCATTAGCTGAGGAACCTGCTGACAGGAATTAAGGCAGAATATTACTAAATGGGGGCTTCAGCCACTCCCCTGTGTCTGCAAGAAAGGGTTATTTTTAACCCAGATCTGCTCAGTGACTGCATTTGCAGCATGGTCCTGAAAAAAAAAAAAAAAAGAAAGAAAAAAAGGAAAAAAAAGAAAGCTCTGCTGGCAAAACTAAGGCTGCTTTGTGCTGCTGTGTGAGAATGGGATGGAGAGGTCCGGGGTGGGAATCCTGTAGGGCAACAGTGCCCCTGACGCCTGTGTCATGAAAATATGCCTCAAGTTAACTATTGTCCTCTGACCTCAATCCATGCTGAAACAGGGGCTTTGCATAATCATTGAAGGAGACGGGTTCCTGCTCCAAAAGATGTTATGTTTTGAATTGCCAAAATAGACAAAGGAGACATTGTCAACCCTTCACACATGGGAAACAGAGGCAGAGAGAGAGATTTGTCTGGGGCACATAGGCTAATTTTGACAGAAGGGGTACTTAGGCTCAAGTTTCCTGAATTTGTTTGTGTACTACAACTGCGAGATTGTCCTTCCTTTCTAATACTGGATTTTTTTCTCCCTGAAAATTCAGTTCTAATACAAGGTTGTTGATCAAAAGCATGATTTCATTTTGCTCTGTTTTAGGAAATACACTAGCGATTCTGTCCTCAGACAAAACTGTGCAGCTTGCACATACATCTGAGTTGCAACACTGAAGTTGCAAATGTCTCAGGGATGCCACCCTTCAGGTGGATTTTCACATTGGGACCACCAGGGACGATAATGCAAGGAAAGGCAGAGGTGTGAGTTTGGCTTCTACTTTTCTGTGTCCTCTGGGGATCACAACCCCATGGATATGTAGACGGGGACCCTGCAAGGGTAGGAATGATGTTCTACCCAGGGGAAGAAAAATATCTTACTCACTAGAATGTTCATTTTTCTTGCTCAAACTTGTTAACTCCAGGAACGCCAGTGAGACTTGGCATGGCATGACCAAACTGGGGCTGTTTGGTTTTTTTTATGAGGCAGTATTGAGTGGAACCATCTGGGCTAGGAGAAGACCACACTTCTGAAATGAGCCTTCAGGAATACTTAAGTTAAGTAGCTGTCTGGGGCACCATGCTGAAAGGAAGGGCACTCACAGCTGCCTGTATTTTATGGGTTTATTTTATCTCTGATGACAAAAGAGAACTTACTAGTCATGTGGTTCCTCATAAATTTCAAGCCACTGCTGACAAGTGGCACTGCCTGTGTTCTCAACCACGCTGGCGCAAAGTTCCCCCAACTTTCTGGCTTGTGATGTTAATAATGATGCTGCTAATGGATGATGCTTTAGAGAGATATCTAACTTTTCTCTGAACTTCAAGGCAATCCCCAAGTTACAGTTTGAGAACGGAAACTTAAGTATCTTAAGTACCTTGGATGAATACTTCTGTGGTGATTCGTCTGTCAAAGTGTCTCACACCTCTGGTTCCCGAGTCCCCAGTCTTCCTAAAGGTGTGCTGTTCCCCCTCCTGAGAGCTGAGGGAAACTGCATCTCTGAAACCAATATCTTCCCAGAAAGCTAACCACAGGTTTGGGAGCATAACTTTCAGAATGTCGATGGTGCATCTCAGCTTAGGCGGATTAAACTTCTTTGGCACTGTGGTCTGTGTTCGGCTTTGGTGTGGTTTTTATTCCCCATTGGGGCAGCTTTCTGAAGTACCTCCAGGCACCTGGTTCCTCTGCCTGTATTCCAGTTTCCAAAGATGCATCTTATTTCTGTGTTCGGAGGCAAACTCCCCTCTTTCAAGCACTTTTCTATGTCACAGACATGGAAGATGGCACATCAAATTCAGTGTAATTTTAAAAAATGTAACCTGTTTCCCTTTGCTGTTCACTGAGATCAATCCTAGAGAGCAATCACTCATGGTAAAAATACTTACCAGCGTATCACCCCAACTAAGATAATAGCTCTTACAGAGCTGCTGTGAGGAAAGAAATACTTGCTCCTTAACCTTTTTTCAGTCCGTGTCCTGTTCAAGCTGTCTCTGTTTCAATGGACCCTAGAAGCATTGCATGATATTTATTAATCTGATTTACTAATAGACTCCTGAAGTTTAAGCAGAGGATGAGACAGAGAGAAGAGACAAACTGGACTCAGGCTTAGAGGAATCAGATTGGTGCCAGCTCAGCCACAGACACCCGTGTGACCTTACGCACATCATTTAATATTCGTGATTCCCCTGTCTGTAAAATGCAGATGCTAATTCTCCTTTCTTTTTTCCCTATCCATACTGGTGTAGACTGCAGGTTTGAACAGGAATCAGCTCCTCCTGTATCTCTGGATACTTCACAACTGAGTCCCTGATCTTAAGTGGAACGTCTAGTTGCTTCTGTAAGACACATAATAATAATTGGCTTCAACCTGCTTCAGGAAAAAATGTAACCTTTGGATTACATTGGTGTAAATAAAAATTCCACTACAGGTCACAAGTCAAAAAAATGCTGGTAGTGTTTAGCATCAATGTCTGTCACTTGAACATCTGGCATTCATCATCACTTTCCTTTTCCTTCCACTGTCATATTTTATCCCCATCTGTTAGAGGTTTCTTAGCACTGTCTACATAAATCATAGCTGTGTCTCAGTCTGGGTAGTTGAATCATTACAGGCTGCAATGTAAATGAAGGAAAAAGAGGTAAATTTAAGGGAAATGTTTCTCTCCACTCCTCTTCTTTCTCCCCCCTCTCTGTCCACAGCCAGTACTAGACAGTGTTACTGCCTAGCATGATACTCCTGCTATAAAGAGAGATGGAAAAGTTTCCAAAAATAACAAATGGTTTTACCAGCCCTAGTTCTGAAGGCAGAGGCGCTGAAGCCTGAGTGGACATCCATTGCCATTGTCAGAAAGACCAAAATGTACTGCATTGGAACACCCCTTCAGCAAGTTAATAATAAATCAGGAAAGCAAACATTCCTTAAAATCAGACTGCCCAGGCAATGTCTTTGATGTATTTTCTTAAAATTAATTTACTCTTATTGCAGTAATTTAGGTTAGTGCTAGGAAGAATAATATTGAAGGTGCTGGGAAAATATGGGTGTGTTAATATTAGCCAAAGCAGAATATTTTCACTTCTGTTTTTCCTCAAAAAACTGTGCAGTGCCCTCATAATGGCCATCACTTCCAGCTCTCCTGAGCCGTGCCGGCAGGGCAGTGAGCCACAGCAGCATTCCAAAGATGCATTTCTGATGGGGAAATGAATCCAACCCCCCCCATATGAAATATTTCCAGTAGCATGAGTGTATTACCCTGCCAAAGCCAGGTGCTGCCGTTTGTACACAGTGTCACACAGACCCCTGTGCTGGGAGCACACGTGGATTTAATTCCTTGCCAGCTTTGGCAACTAGAGAAGGTATTTCCTTGTTGTAGAAACACTCAGAGACACCATAGTGCCAAGCTACTGGAAGTTAGGGGAAAAAAAGGCCCTTTTCCCTCTGTCTGGAGAGAGCTGTTGCAGACTACCATTGCTGTCAGTCCCAGAACTGGATCCAGGCTCAGGGTGGGCTGAAGCTGGAGGGTCTCTCTGTACAAGGCATCTGTTGTGTTTTCAGGTCAAGGGACAGCTTGTATTGTCGGGGACTTCACTATACTTTGAACAGCAAGAATGCCCCATGTCACTATGTGTGTTCCTCCCAGTTGCCTTGCTTTTTCACCCTTTTTAGTCTCATGTATCAAAAGTGTGTCTTAAGTTTGTTTGAATTGATAGCAGATGAGCTGAAATGAGAATAAAATATTGCTACTATTGCTGGTTGTCAACTCACACCTTCTCTTTCTACAAAGCATATTGCGTTCCCCATTCCCCATTATTTTTCACTTACGTTCCTGCGGTGTTATCCTGCTACTCAGTGCAGACTCCCAGATTTCAGCTCAGCAGCCAGATCAATCAAGCGGCAGTTGTCCTGGTCAGCATCTGCTCGAAGGGGAAATGACAGGCCCAGCTCATGGATGGAGAAGTTGCTGGTCTGTCCTGCAGAGCAAGTTCTGGCTGATTCAGAGGGTGCGTGGTTGTGTGAAAGGCCAGGCAGTCCCTAAAGTCACAGCTGTTCTCTGAAGTTGGTAGATCGGATGCTGTAATGTTGATTAACTCTTGTCTTTTCAATATCTCAGCTTGCCAAGCATCTTTCTTGTTACTAGCAGAATATTTATTTTATTTTCTCTTCTTCTTGTAGAAAATTCTACTACATCACACTGCTGAGAGACCCCGTATCTCGTTACCTCAGCGAATGGCGTCACGTCCAACGAGGAGCTACTTGGAAGACCTCCTTGCATATGTGCGATGGCAGGACACCCACTCCTGAAGAGCTGCCGTCATGCTACGAGGGCACGGACTGGTCAGGCTGCACGCTGCAGGAGTTCATGGATTGCCCGTATAACTTGGCCAACAACCGCCAAGTGAGGATGTTGGCTGACTTGAGCTTAGTGGGCTGCTACAACATGTCTTTCATCCCAGAGAACAAGCGAGCACAGATCCTGCTGGAGAGCGCAAAAAAGAACCTCAAAGACATGGCCTTCTTCGGCCTGACGGAGTTCCAGAGAAAGACTCAGTACCTATTTGAGAGAACTTTTAACCTGAAATTCATCCGGCCCTTTATGCAGTACAACAGCACCAGGGCAGGAGGGGTGGAGGTGGATAATGACACCATCCGGAGGATTGAGGAGCTCAATGACTTGGACATGCAGCTCTATGACTATGCAAAGGACCTCTTCCAGCAGCGCTACCAGTACAAACGGCAGCTAGAGAGGATGGAGCAGAGGATAAAGAATCGGGAAGAGAGGCTTCTTCACCGGTCCAATGAAGCACTTCCCAAGGAAGAGACCGAAGAGCAAGGACGCTTGCCCACTGAGGACTACATGAGCCATATTATAGAGAAGTGGTAGCCTAGGCAGACTTTTATATTGATGATATTCTAGGGTTTCCATATAAAAGATCATGGAAGTAAAATTACAAAAACAACAAAAAATATTTTATTTAAAAGCAAGTCTGTAAAACAGAGGATAGATTGCTTCCTTAAGCATAGGGTCTTTTTACTGTTTCTTACAAGACCGACGAGATTCTTAAAAAAAAATAAATAAATACATAAAAATAAAAAAAGGGTCAACATTATAATGCAGAGGTAAAAAATGCACAAATGCAGTTACCCGCTCTTATGGCCAAATATGAAAGAATGTTTCTTATCCTCACAATTCAAACACAAATGGCAGAAGTAGGATTTTAAAAATCTGTCTATCCCCTGAGCATAATGAAGATACATAATTAAAAAATGAGGTTTTCTTTTGTGAGTGTTTTTGGGGGTGGGATGGGAATTGCATTGCTTGTAAGTAAATGATAACTAAGTTGAGGATGGATGTGCTGTCCTGTGAGGCGGTGCGAACTGAGCACAAGGGCGGTCACTTCATTTCAGCTGGCAGCCACTGCCAGAAAGTAGAGCACCATAAAAATAGAAGAAAAACATGAGAGGATGAGAAACATTGACACAAATTGACTGTGGCCTAGGATATGTACTTAGCACAGTGTTTTTGATACATTGCACTGGTATCACATATACATAACACATCTTCATCACAAACATAATCGGGAATTCATGCACAGAGCTCCCAGATTTGTTTCACAGGCAGGTCCCAAAACGAGTCGAAAGCCAACCAAATTCCACGTAGGCTCACATGCCTATGTGCACTCACATGCCATCCTGTCACCCCACGCAACTGCCGCCCATGCCATCATCAGTATTAGGTGTTAACAGCACATGAAAAACCTATCCTATGTACTAAAAAAAAAGAGGAAGAAGAATTTAAATAGCAATACTCCCTCGTACATCTGTGCAACAGGTTCCAGGGAAGACCCTGCAAATAATCAGTCCTTAATGGGAATATGATGAGGGGGTGATTTTGTTTTGTTTGTTGATATGTGAAATACTGAACTAGAACAAGCATACAAATGTACCCGTATCTGTATTTTTTCAGTTCTTTTCCCTTGCTTTTGTCAAGAGGTAATGGGCATCAGCCTGCTTCCAGTGAAGTCACTAGAACTGATTTAAGTGGGAACAGGATGGGGCTCTCTTCCAGAGCTGTGAAAATTTCTGACTGTGGGTCTGAATTAATGATGAGACGGTGCACATTGTCTTTTGGCAGAGTGCCTGTTCTGCAGCTCTTACTTTAAATGAACAAGCTGTGTTCATAAAACTGGAAAGGGGAATCATGGATAATGTTTTCTTAGTCTCAGACCACTTTCAAAGCAGAACTCTTTCTCTTTCAATACTGTTTTCTAGGGACTCATGTAAGTTTAATCCTCCAGTGTGGTGACAGTCTAACCAGGTTCTGCTTACTGACTTTTGAGTCACAGAACAACAATGACTTCTCTAATTCCTCTTCCCACTCTCCAAATTAAAGTATGGCTTATTTTCTTGCTGTTGCAAGCACTTCTTTGTTTGGCTGCAAGCATGGAAATGAAGCAGTTTTTGCCTGTTTCATGTCTCGCCCCGTTATTACTCAGCCTGTAAGACCTGAACCAGCTATTGTTTGGGGTAAACTGTGAACCAAATCAAATATGATTTGATTTTCAAAGGCCACGTTAACTGCAGATCAAATACGGCAGATGCATTCAACTTTAGCGTGTTGTTTTTACAGCACCCCTTTCCCATCACACGAATCCACTGAAGTGCTGCTTGTTTTGTATTTTAATTCTCTCTCTGCCTCCGTACACCGTTTCCAACAGTTCGAAATTCAGACTGAGTTTTGCAAAGGAGGGGCTGCCTTAAGCAGAGGAGTTGCCTTGTTTCTCCAGTGTACACCCTGGGGGATATACCTTCCTTTTGGAGATATTCTTCTCCAGAAGAGTAAAGATGACTAAAAACTTAAAGAGCAGAAAATACAAGCAGCACTTTGGGTTCAAATACAATACAACCCTGTTACAGCCCCGATCCAAAGTCCACCGAAGTCAAAGGGTGTTTTTCCTGTTGATTTCCGATGGATTTTGATGGGGTCTGCATCCTTGTGCGCTGCCAAGTGCCCGAGCACACGCTTATTTGTCTCCAAGTACAGTGGGTCATTGTTACCCCTGCATTTGGCTGGTACCAGTATCTGCTAGTGGTGTTGCTGTCCTTAAGGTCCTGACTGTGCTTCTGCCACAAAACAGCTGCTGCTCCCACAGGTGTGTAGCCTGGCCATAGGCATTTCCTCCTAGCCGAAAAGTAGAAAGCAAAATGAAGCAATTTTTTGGTTGTTGGCTTGGGGGCAGAAGGTATTACAAATCCATTTGGCTCATCTCTGAATTCCAAGACTGGGAGGAGCTATGTCTGCTGGTTCCCAGCGCTTTTATGTGTTGCTGTAACTAAAGAAAACATTTATGTTTAAAAAAAAAAAAAAGCCATTTTACAGGCTGTTTACCCACAAAACCAATACGCAAGATATAAAAAGCAACTGTTCTCTATGCACAGTTTCCAGCTTTACCCAAAGGCTTTTCGCTGTGCGTTCTGGATCTGTAATGCACACACAGCTACTGCAGGGAATCCACACCGGGGGTGCACGGGGGCTCAGCCCCGGGGGGGACTGCATACGCCAGCACCGGCTGCTGAGAGCCCTGCTGTACCGAAGGCCAAATTCTGCTCTCCTTTACCAAAGGGTGACAGTAAATGGGGAATGTGTGTGATTGGGACCGGTAACATGATTTGGCCCGGTTTGCCTGAGCTGCTTCTGTGTTACGGGCTCTGAGTAACCAGCTGGGTTTTAAAGGATCTTATCTGCAGGGCTCTCTAAAGCAGAGGCGGCATCTGACCCTAAAAGACCTTGTTTCCAATGTTTTCTTTGTAATATATTACAGTAGCAAGCAAAAGAAATGAAACTATCTTGAAAACTGTCTTGTTAACGGTTTCGCTTCAACCCACAAAAGGAGGGCTGACCCCCCCTCCCAAGGTTTAGGACTGAGGCAGAAACTTCTAGATTCAAATCCTGCTCCCGGCAAACACCTCAGTTTCTCCCCCTGTTCATTGGGAATAGCAAATTTACGCACTGCAAAGAGGTAATCCCAGGTGTGAGTAGTACAGGGCACCTGGAAACATTGTAATATCGGAAACGAAGAGAATGACCCAAAAGCCTTCGCTCACCCTGGCTGCTGTGCTGGTCTGTTCATGGCTGCAAGCCATGCTTTAATTTATTGGAAGTGCTGCCTGCCAAAGCACGGGCTGCAGGACCTACCCGGCACTATCTTCCTCCTTTAGTGGGTTTAAGGGAACTTTTTTAACATAATGTGAATGTAGTTCTTTGTGATTTCTATGTACTACAGTTTGAAGTGGTACAATTTCTTTTATTTTTAGGACTGATCATTTGATGCTACGATAACATGAGAAATGTATGTGTAGTTTTAAAATGAATGGAGAACAACGGCTTTAAGGCCCTCCAGCAGAAGTAGTGGCCAGATAGTACATTCTTCTTCAATATATGCCCCTTTCTTCCAAAATGTTTTTCCTTCTCTACACGAAGTGTTTCTTCACGGGGCCCGTCAATGCGTCACGATCCAGGTCAGGATAGGTGAGTGCTGGGTACAGTGAGGGCAGGTGGAAGCTAGTGACCTGTCCCTTTCCGGAGCTGGTGAGACAGTTCCCCTTCAATTCAGATGTTACCCAGACGGATGCTTGTCCATCCCACAATGTTTCTGCTGTAGTGGGGAGCTGCCGGTGGACTCCACTCCTGCTTTGGGAGGGTGGAAAGGCCAAGACAGGCTGCAGCGCTAAAAAGGAGGAGGAGGTTGGTTTTGCTTTTAGTTCACCTCAACAGTGTTAACTCCACTGCTTGGTAGGTGTTTGTTGCTCATTTGTCTCATCCCAGCTAGCTCTGTTGAAGGAGTTTGCTTTCTACTCCAAAGTCTCCCAGACAGCCTGATGCCACCTCAGTACCCTGCCCATGTCACAGAATGCGGGATGGACTGGCCAGGCTGCAGACCCAGGCTGGCGTGGGGGTCAGACTCGTCAATGGAAAAAACCCCAACAAAGGATCAGTGTGAATTTCTGGCTTGCCTGAATTTCTCCCTTTGTGCCCAACATTTTGGAATGAATGGGGAGCACTTCAGGTTGATGGTTTTTGCACCCCCTAGTAAGGGACTTTTTAACCAAGTCCCTTACTTGCTTACAAAACTGGGATGGAACCGGAAATGGCATAAGGAAGATCCCAACAAGCTTTTGAATCCTCTCTCCCAGGGCTGTCCTGTAGGAGCAGGAAGGGCAACGCTGTTGCTGAGGTCACGAGCAAGGCAGAAGGAACCACCACGGTGGCAGCACGGACACATGCCAGTTAGGAAGTTTTCACTCTGAGCCCATCAAGTCACTTCCCAGAGACCCCTGACCAGCTACAGAAGGTAATGAGTGACGTTACAGAACAGGGCCTGACCTAGGTTTATATCCTGGGGTTAAAAGCTTCTCTAGCTTCTAACTGACAGGTAGTGTTACTGACGCCCACTCCTGTCCTGGAGGATGTGCCGAATGTCACAAAAATGGGTAGCACTCCAGAAATTTGCAGCACAGACGATGCTAAACACTGTGTTTCCAGGACTGGAGCTTGGAATGCAACTCGCACTACCTGCTGCATTCAAATCACAGGGCTGGCTGGCAGGCTGTTATCTTTTTGTCCTTGTCTTCACTAATATGAGCACAGCGTGTCCCCGTGGCAGCAGCAAATGCAGGATTCGGTGCCTGATCCGCCGCAGAGCCAGTCCTTGAGAGCACAGGTCAGTTAGTGGCAGTTCAGGTGGAGCTCCTGTCTTCTACCGCCCGAGCTCTCCAGGGCGGGTTGTTTTGCCCCATCCACAGGAGTTCTGCCAAGGGGAATGCAGTCCCCATAAGCACATGGGTATTAAAGCCTGTATTGTCCCAGCTGCAGGTGGTTTTCTCTGTAATTTTTAGCCATGCAAGCTGAAAAAGGAAAAAAAAAAAAAATAAAAAAGAAAAAAAAAGATTTGCAAATGAGTCTGTCTCATCCCTCAAAGCTCCGCAATTCCCCCTCCTTGTTTTCCCCCAGGTGTCAATTCTGCAGACTGGATTGAGAGAGTTGTACTATAATGAATAATTTTATATTCAAATGATTTACTGAGCATGATTTGTTTTGTACATATTGGAATATGATTTAACTTATTTTTATTGCCCCCTTTCATCTTTTTTTTTTTTTTCATAAGGAAGACAAAAATCCCCACCCTCTCTCAATGTGAAGTTCCTCTGTGTTTGTGTGTAGTCTGCCAGGCAAACACGCAACAGCCACAGATTTCTCACCATTCCTACCCTGTATCTGATTTTATTTTTCATTGGTACCTGGTTTTGTCTGAGGCTTTGCTTATATTATAGTCTATTCTTTCCAGTGCGCAGTCTGCACAGGGAAGGGGAAGGGCAATGCAGGCAGGACTTTATCTCCCTCTCCCCTTTCCCGTGCGCTTTACCTACCAAGGAACTCAGTTCCTAAATCTTCAAGGAGTTGTGTGATTGAGGGTAAAAAAAAAATAATAAATACAACTGCCCCCCCATACCCGCCTTCCATCCTCTGTATTGTAGATCAAACAGATTCAGCTTCTCTGAAAGTGATTGTGGCTGGAGTCATTCCATTGGGCTGAATGTGTATGGTTTGCTTTATTTTCTTTTTTTTTCCCACTTTTGGAACTTAAAAAATAACAAAAAAATAAAAGACAACTGTTTAACTTTGAGCCAAGTAACACTTAAAGCTTTATATATTTATTTATAGCATCTTACAAAAAAAAAAGTTAAAAGTTTTTTTCTTTTCTTCCACAAGAAAAATTGGATTAAAAAAATAATCATCTAATTGTTTTTGTCTAGATCAAGAGTGAATGTTAGCAGATGAAATAAACCCTAAAACTTGAGCATTTTGTTGTGTGTGTTGTCCTTGCATTGGCCTTTGGATGCTTTTGGGCATGATATGCCTTGCCTTCCTGTATTACAGGGAGATAAAGCTATCAGTGGAGTTGATGGAGAATATTTTTCTGCTAAAAAACCAGACCCCTAACACAGAAATATTCAAGCAGAAACTGCAGTCTGTTTATTCCTATTGTTACACTTGAGCCAGCATTACAGAAAGCCCTTAAACCTCCTAAAACCTATCCTCTTTTAAAAATTAATTACCTTTAATACTGTACAGTCCTCTTTCCTTTTTCACAGACATTGCAATGAACAGATTTGCAGGCAATAAATGGTGGTTGTTATACCAAATATTACAGAATAATTAACATATTTTTTTTGGTTTCCTATTCAGAAGTACTTTGAGCAAATGTGATTGATGAAAAGGCTCTCTCCAGTTACAGAACTGACATAAGCTGTGCACCTGGTTTTGATGGAGTTAGTAAATTAGGGGATAAGAAAATGATGATAAAAGCGCTTCGTGGCGAGAACAGCTAGATGTTTATGTGACTGTAGCAAGTAACACTGCTGTTGTTTCACCCAGGCACCATTACACCCCAGTTTCCACCACAGGGGCTGGCAGCAGCATGGGAACCATCCTGACTATGCTGCTTGGGCCTGTTTTCTCTCCCTCCTGTGAAAGCAAACCCACTCCTGTCACCGGAGGCCTAACCAGGTCACATTTATAAGCGTGGCAGCAGCAGGAACACTGCACTGTGTCAGCTCATACTGGTGAGGGGGAGCTCAGCAGGTTTTACTCGCTGGGCAGCACAGGTGCTGGTGGAAGGCCCAAGTAAGCATCAGCGCGAGGGTAACATCCCTCTTGTCTTGATGGGATGCAAAAGCGCAAGAACTTGGCTGCCGTTCACCTCAGGCCGTGCTGCCAGCCATCACACCTGCTCCTCTGGCCTGGAGCCCTCGGCCGTAACCGCCAGAAGATGGTTCCACGCCGGAGCTGCTTCATTTAACCTCCCGCCTACGTCTCCTCCTAACCCCTGCCGCTAATGGAAACGGCGCCAGGCTTTGATTAACCTCCTAATTGCATTCACCGAAGCACGACGCGACCCGACCCGGCCCGCCCCGCCCCGCGCTCGACGCCGCCGGAGGGCGGGTCCCGCCTCACGCGGACAGAACCTTCCCGAACCCCCGCGCGCGCGACCCCTCCTTTCCTCCAGCCCGGCCGCGCGCGCGACCCCTCCTTTCCTCCAGCCCGGCCGCGCGCGGCGGCTCTGCCCCTCAGCCCTAAAATGGCGGCGGCCGGGGCCCAACCACCTCTTCTTCTTCCTCCTACCGCCTCTGCCCCGCCGGTAAGTCCCGTCCCGTTCCTCCATGGGGAGGGCGCCTGGGCCCGTGGGGAGGGCGGAGCACCGGCACCCCTCGCTCCCTCGCGTGTGGCCCCCTTGGGGCCGGGGGAGGTGGTGCCTGTGGTGCGAGACAGATAAATGGTGGACCAGGAGCTTCGTGCCGGCTCTGGGATGTGCTCTGCTGGCTGCAGACCGCCATGGGGTTTGCACCCACGGCCTCTCTGTGAGGGGCTCTATGTGGCCCATACAGCCCTGCTGCACCTCAGGGCCCTGGGTGGTAGCTGAGCCCCATCCTGCGGTCTGCTGGTGTGGGATGCTTTGAGTAACCGGCTTCAGTGGGAGGTGCCCCTGCCCAGGGCAGGGTGGGTAGAACTAGATACTGTTTAAGGTGTCTTCCAACCCAAACCATTCTGGGATTCTATGATGTTACCCAGCAGTATTGCTTTTCCAGTACTAGAGTAGGCACCAAAGTACCTGGCTGCCTTAGTTGGGGCAGGCTGTGCCAGGAGTTGGGGCATTTCTGTTGCCGAGACCTGTGTGCTTCTGAACCTGGGTTCTTAGAACATCATCATCATCCAGTAGCTTGGAACATGGTGAGCTGGTGGCTTGTGGTCCTTCCAGAGCTTTAGGAGAGTGCAGCAGCCAGGGTATGGACACAGCTCATTCTGCTGTATGGAATCCCATCCTGTGGCAGTGTTCCTGTTTGAAAGCAGTTTTCTCCTCTTTTATCTTTTCCATAGAGCCTGAAAGATGCTTATCCACATGAAATATGTGCAGACAATTTCATTTGCACGTGGTCTTTCTGCACCACCTTTAATATGGTTCTCTGTCGCTCAATGCTAGAAGCTTCCAGAAAACGGAGAGATGGTAGCTAGCAAGCAGATGGAAGAAAGGTTTCTCTTGCAAGAACTGCTGTAGGATGGGGAAGGGAGCAGAAAGGATGCTGAAGGAGGGTTAAAAGAAGTGGGGAAATCAGTTGCTGAGGAGAGGATCTCCAGAGGGTTCTATTTTTTCTTGCTGGAGCCTCGATCACACTGATGATTGTTCAGTTTCCTTATGTTTGAGTCCAAGATGTTCCTGTTCCTGTTATATTTGGTCATTTTACACTATCCAGCCCTGCCCCTGGGGGATGCGCTGCCTCAGGTTAATTGGAAAGTGCCCTCCTTTACATCCTGCTGTTACCCTAACAATAAGCAGCCCCTGGCTGCTCTGCTGCCCCAGGTGACAGCCTGCTCTTCCTGAATGGAAAAGCTGATCCTTACAATACCATATCAGAGGAGGTGGTGCTGAGTTCTTGTCAGAGGGTTGTGTTTTGTTTCTCTGGCTCAGGCACTCACACAGAGTTTCTTTAACTCTTTAATAACATCTTTCTTGCTGCTGTCTACAAGAGGAGGAAAAGCAGAGCAAGTATGCTTTAACACTAATGCCAGAGGTTTTTTTACACTGATTGATGTTTGGGTAGTACAGGTTCCTTTTTTCCTTGTTGAAGATTTGTGTGTGGTTCCACATAACGCTTAACAGCCTCAGTGTCAAAAAGCAGAAAGAGGGATGGAGATTCTGGCATAATTAAATGTATATCTAGCAATGAATGCATATTTCTATGTATTTTGTGAATAGCGGCAGAGTTTAGGAGGGCCCCATGTATTGCAGTTTATAACGTTTTATGATGCAGTACTTCAGTGGTGCTTACAGTAAGCATGTAAATAAATTTATGTACAGGTAAAATTCTGAGCTTTCTGCAACTGGAAATGTTCACTTGGGCACATCAGCTTAGATTCTCTGCTGCGGAGGGGGAACTAAGACACTTTCATACATATACTCAAAAGAAATAATGTTGTAGGTTTAGCAGTAAAGCAGTTTGAGCTTTACTGTAGTTACTATTTCATAAACTTAAAAGGGTTAGTCAATGCAATATTAATGAAATGAACAATATTTAATAGACCATTGCCTGTTAAAGCAGTTGTAGGCTGCAAGTGAGGAAGGCTTCACTAGCGAGGCCCTGCACACTTGAATTGTTCTGGGAAGTAAGTGGCTTGGAAAGGAAACCATATGTGCTCATATTTTGCAAGCATTATCTATAAGGCTAAAATGAATAAAATTATCAGTCTCTATTAATATTACTCAGACCATATTGTAGTATACTCAGGTGATTTGGTATGTGGTACTGTTTCTTAGGTCTTAGGAATTCTTTGCCTGAGATGTTTTTACTTATTTCTCTCTTTGGTGATGCTCTTCTCAAAAGATTATTTTTTTTCACTCTGAGTGCTTTCAGGTCCCCACCTTGCACGTGCCCCCTCCCTAGTCCTGCTACCCAGAAGGTTTGTCCTTAGTGGGTTGAGAACATGCACAATCTCAAGCAGGGACCTTGTGCCTCTTGCGCTGGGGGCTGCAGAACTGGGGTCTCAAAACTTTTGAATCAATACCCAGCCAGTGACACAAGGGAAAAGTTGAATACCTGTCCTCTAGGAGCTGAGAATAGATGAGTGATAGCAGTGCTTTGCAGATGTCCAACAAGCTGTTATTTATATATTAATTTTGCTCTCCCCACTAATAATATCATTCTATCAGACTATGCTTATGGATTCCAGATGTTTGTGCAATAAATGAGTAATAGTGATAAATAATAAACATTTAGTTCATGCTGCTTTAATATATTCTAGTTCTTGCTGGATTCAGTTTAAAAGCTCCTTCTTTCTCTTGACTTAAACCAAATGTTATACTCAGTTGTGCTGTAAATAGTAAAGACATTCCATGTGGCCTAATCTAGTTAATTCAGGCTGGATACCTGATACTGAAATGAATACGTGGTAATCAGTCATCAGTTTTCTGGCATAGGCACTGACAACATGTATAAATCATATGGCCTTTGTGAGAGAGTAAATAATTTCCCCGTAGAGCCCTTTCGTTGGGATCGTATTATTATTGCCAGACATTGTTCTCTGAACAAGAGCTTGCAGCCAAATTAGTGAGTACTCAGATGTTTTGCATACTACAACAGCCCCCATCAGTACATGTTTCTACTGATTATGTTTTCTTTTGTTTCCCTAGTCTCAAATATTTTGATGCCAAATGAGAATTTATAAACTGATGCCAATTAGCCAACTTCTTGCAGGCTATAAAATTTTACCAGGTTAATGCACAGTCAAACCTTTAGTGTTTCTGGAAATATTCAAGATCAGCCTTGCCACTTAGAACTTGGTTGTGCGGTAGTTGATGGAGGCTTTGCTCCCAGACTGGAGAACTTGGGTCTTGATAACTGTGCCACTGGGAGAAATGAATTATGTGGACTGGGAGATCTGCTGTCAGCTAAAGTTTCTTAGATTTTGGTCAAGATCAAGTGGGGAGTAATGACAAAGCATTCAAGAGTACATGGTTATCTGTTATGAGGGCAAAGGAGCCTTCTGAAATAGCTAAAATACGGACATTCAGTTACTTTGGGGGTGGGAATGAAGGCAATGGCCTAGCTAATGTTATCATGGGATCCTTTATCACAACTGTTCTGCATAGTTTTTCATGCACTTATTTTTGAGTACTGTTGTGAGGCAAATGATATTTCTCCTCGCTTGGAAAGCTTGTTGAAGGAAAGTGTGGAAAACTGGGAGCCAGAGTGCTGGCTGAAGACCTGGCCCCTGGTGGTCATGGCCTTGTTTGTAGTTCTTCATCGTCACCCTTGGAGAGAGAAGTATGTAGCAATGTTGAGCCTGAGCAAGTAGTCAGGCTTTTTGTTGCTGCTTTGAAATATTTTAGTAACTTAGAGACCGTTCTAGCTGTCTGCCTGTCGGACTCTGTTCTGGTGGGTGCTTCCTGCCGAACCTGGTGAGGCAGGGGAGGACACTAGCATGGCTGCCCTCCCCAGTGCAGGAACAAACCCGAGATCAGCTCTGACAAGACAGCACGCTAAGGCAGGGGCACACCTGGGTGGGCAGAGATGTAGGCGGGTGGCCAAACGGCGCACTTGTGGGGTGAATTGTTGGAGGTACAGTGATGTCCTCCAGCAGAGGTGCCTGGCAGCTGAGTGTTGCAGGTGTTGTCCATGTGATTCCCTAATGAGTCTGGAGAGGATTTTCCTTTCCATAGAAGTGTTTTAATTTTCTGGAATGTTGAGCTTTAATTTCGTACCCCGTTGTTGTAAGAGTGAATGTCTGTAAATTAAATATTCATTCTAGGTGCAAATTGGACCTATGCATGAAGCTGTTGTCTGGATGTTTTTATTTCACTTTTATTTTGAGGCAGGTTAAGAAATTCTTATAGCTCATTGAGACCATGAGCTTTGACTTTTTGTCAAAGGAAAAGGTCATTTAAGTCATTTAAGGACTTTCACAGGAAAATCAAACCATACATCAGTTGGGACAGTGTATTGGGAGGAACAATTAGAGCAATAAATAAAGCATTCTGCTTGCCTGCAAACCTTACAGGGTTTACTGTCTCCTCATCAAATGATCTAACATTTGTTATGGGTTGCTTCTAAGGGTCTGTCTCCTCTAGGCCCATTCTTGGTTTTGTGTATATTTTAGTCATCTTGACAAGGGAAAAGAACTATATTAAATAGAAGCACTTATAATTCGCTATGCCTGTAGCATGTGTTGCAGGACTAGAATTACAAGCCACATCAGCATATTTTACTTTTTTTGTTTTCTCTCTGTTTGGGAATCTCATTAGCTGTCTTACATTTTTGTTTGTGGGTTTTTGGTTGTGTTCCCTCCACCCTCCTGTGGCTTCTTTGTGAAAACAAATTACTTTGTCTTTCTTCCTTGCTCTTTGTAAAGTAGCCTGCAGGTCTAGGTTAGCCAAAACCTCCCATCACTGGCAACAAGAGGGTGTGAGACAGCAGGTACCTCTTCCCATCCTCTTTCCTGATGGGGAGGGGGGATGGAGAGATGGTAGGAGGGAAGTGATATGGTCCCTTGCCTCTGTCACTGCTCTGGTAGTCCAGAGCTTCCTATTGTGTGTTAAAAGTACTTAGGTGCGTTTTTCCCGCTCCAAAAATCTGTTTTCTAGTTGTCTGTACTGTTTTCCCCTCAGCCCCTCTTCTCATACTGATATTATATCTGTTTTTTTGTTGAGCTAGAAGAACTAGTGCTTTTGCCTGTAAGATATATGGAAGTGCAGAAAGCATCAGATATGAGATTCAACAATTAAAGCAGAAATTTCTGACTGAAATACTGCTGAAACGTGGAAAGCTGGAGAATGAAGATTGGAGAGGATGTGCATTGGGGGTATAAAGATGGACAAGCTTGTGCTCACCAAAACATGTCATACTTCTTAAAAGTAGGATGGAACCCAAAGATCTCTAACTCTTTTGTACTGGCAGCAAAGGCACCATCATTGAAACCCAGTGGGATGTAGTGCCACCTCGTTACCCTAGTGTCAGGTGTACGGGAAGTTCCCCGTGTCAGAGCCAGTGCAGAAGGCTCTGTGATGGAACTTGACTTCAAGCATCTTGCAAATGGAGCTGTTATCCCATAGCTTTAATGGCTGCTGTGAGATCATTAACCTTTCTTTCCTTCATGCCTTTATAGAGAGTACATAGATTCTTACGTGCTCTGAACCGTAGCCAAAAAATGGATACCATTTTCTGGAGAGCAATGCTTGGGATAAGAGTGGGTTCTTCCTTGCTCCTGACAAGAAAGATTAGGCTCCCAATAAGTACACTTCCTTCATTTTGTACCAGGAGAGGGGCAGCATGCTATCCAGTCATTTCTATAAAGGACTGTTTTTTATACATTAATCCTTTACTTTTCTTCTGTGGTTTACATGAAAGTAACGCAATAGAGGTTTCAACATGGACTAGTGAAAAGCAGAAGCCAATAGGTGTCTATGGTTGCTGCGCTGTAGACACTACAACACTGTTTATAAAACAGGTAATATAGAGAAGTGTGTATCTACAGTTAATTGGAAATGTGCCAAATACAGACTGCTGGCAGAGATGATGCTCTGTGATAAAATAAATGGAAAGGTCGTCTTGATTAATACTGTTACTGTGTTTTGATCTCCCTGCCATATTGAGAACTGCAGCCATGTCTAACTCATCAGTCATGTCGGGTAGTTTCTGTTTAATTGGAGTACAAGCTAAATTATTCTTTCTATTGTATTTCTTGAGGTGTTCCATGTTGTTAAATGATTGAGTGTGGTAATAAAGAATTGCAGGGGAACTTGTTTAAAACGCTGACGTAGGAGCAGTGTTTTTCTCATCTGTTCAAGAACTCGGTTGTTTCTCCTCTCTGTCGAGCTTCTGGCTAAAAAAATCCAAACCGAAAACCAAAAAGATCTGTCTTGTCTGGGTTTTTTTTGATACATAATGATTGCTGCAGGTTTGCACATATCTTATTATTTAGAAATGTTGTAGCATTTGTATCCTAGTTCATCAAGTGTGCCCTCACTGTGCCATAAAAACACAGGGCACAATGAGACCCTGCCAGGAAGCTGTAACTTACATCATGAGAAAGGGGAATTAGTTTTATCTCCCCTGGGCTACGGCGTAATCAGTGATCTTTGCATTAGAAGTAAGGTAAGAGAAGAGTTTCTCACTGTCAACAGTGTGAGGACCTGCAAAATTGCCTCATTAAGAACAAATAAAAGCTGGCTATTGTCAGATCTACATTTAGTCTCCCAAAAAGTGTTACTGACTTCAAAAGACTTTCCTTAAGTATTTTTAAAAATGGCCTATTGGGGCATGCAAAAATAGAAAAATTCCTCCTTAAACTTATTGTCACTCTGTTTAAATACCCAATTAATTTATCATGCTTTCCTGATCTACAGAACAGGGAATGAGCCGTCACTTTTGAGGGCACAATGATTTGCTGACACTGATGGCGAAGCCTGAACTCCATTAGTGTGCATGAATCACAAGATTTTTCTCACAAGTTAATTAGTCATTTTTTCCTAATATAATGAAGTTCTGTCTTTGATCCTAGAATTTCTGCCACTTGTCAGTTTTATTATTATCCACACATGGACTGTTCTCTCTCTTCTCCAAAACTTTCTCACATTAGGAGGTGAGGTTTTCAGAAGTGTACGTAAGAGTGGTTTCTTTGAGTGAAAACTTTGCAAGGTTCTACTCTGTTGCACACAAGTAGAGCTGAAACTACAGCCTGGGGTTTCATAGGCAATTATACACAGAAAGTGATGAGTTCTGATTTCATGCTCTATCTAGAGGATATTAGAACCTGACTGAATACCGGTTACCGAGATAAAAGCAGACATAATTTTGAATGCTGCCAATTGCTGCTCTCTGAGCAGTGCTGCCAACTGAGTGTCCATTCAGGAGCTGTGGAGGGTTAGGGCCATGGGGTCCCTTGATGTCCTTCCAAGTGAGGAGCAGAGGGTAGGAAATTTGGGTATTTAGAGGAGAGCTCCAGTGTTCTCTCCGTCATGGAGCTGCTGTGTCCTGCCTGCACTGCTGCTTGCTGGAAGGTGTTTCTTCTGCTGCCACAAACTGGGATTTCCCATACACTTGGGAAATCCCCTCCACACTATGAATAAGCTATGAGCATTGAGGGGGCCAGGTCAGGCTCTCTGACTCTGCTGTTGGATCTCAGGAAAATCTGGGCAAGGATGGCCAGGATTTTTCTTGCAACTTGGTGGGAGAGCTGAGCTAGAGTATTGGAAGTCATCTCCATTACTGGCACATGTAGTGGTTCCAAGGCTTCTGTCTGAGAGGACATCCACTGTTTGTTCTGGTAGTGTTGAAGGGAAATTTTTGTTATTTTGAAGGAGTCTTCCTAAAAATGTGGGATAGCTCAGAGAGCTGGAAATGAACTTCTTGTAGCAGCTGCTTTCTGTGTTGGCAAATCTCATCTCCTTGTCCTGCATCCAGTTGTGAAATACTGAGCCACTTAACCATAGCAATCTGTTAGTTTTCATCTCCAGAACTCTTCACAGTGCTAAAGCAGGCGAGGCTTGAGGAGTGAACACAAGTATAATGTAAAAACTCAATGAGACATAAGGGAGAACTGTGCCCCTCACAGTGCTGCTGGCTTTCTTTATCCCAGGAGTTTGTGTCTTTCTTTTTTTATTCTCCTACTGTTTAATGTTCAGTATGTGGAAGCATATGATAAAAAAGGAATTTGAAATAATAATCTACCTAGAGTAGAACAAGGTTCTTTCTGGGGAGGGTTTGTTTTTTGGGAGGGTTAGGTGGTGGATTTTTTAGATCCTTAGGTTACAGAGGATTTCTTACACCCTAAGGATGCAGAACTTGGAAGGGTGCTGAAGATGTGAGGGTTTAAAAATCATTTTTTTTTTTTAAGTAGTTTTTAAAATCCTGGGGTTGCAAGTACTGGAGATAGCATAGTTAGACTATTACCCCAAATTCAGCTGTCTGCTTTATACGCATTATGGTAGGATTTTAGTAAGCTGTTACACAGAACTTGCTTGTGGACCAGCTCTAAAAACGTGCATCTGGGTTGATTTTTGCAGGACGGGAGGAGACCTGAGTGGCTTCAAGAAAGGTGAATATCGTTAGCTGAGCAGAAGGTGGGATGTGACGGAGGACAGATTGAGAGAAGTAAAATTGCACTTGGTCCTGGGATTTAGAGCAGCATGTTTTTGTGTGGTACAGTGTGGGAGGGAAAGAGGGGTGAGGAAAGGGAAGGGCGGAGACGTGATCTGGTCAGAGCCCGAGGAAGCTGTGGGAAGTTTTCCCTGCGGATGGGAGCAGGTGCCGTGGGTGTGGGAGAGCCTGGGGAGGGGAGGCTGAACTAAGCAAGCTGGGAGGTCCTGGTGGCCCCAGCAGGAGTTTTAGTTGTGAAGCTGCAGAAAAAGAGATTGCTTCCACGTTTTTATTCCAGATTTAAAGTCCATGTGCAGACATGGACTGTTTTCAGTAGTCACGTTCATTTGTGGCTACTGGTAAAAAGTGTTGGGAGCCAGAACTTGTGTAGCTTTTGAATTGCAAATGAAGAAGTGGTAGAGCAGTTATGAATCTGTTCTGATACGTATGCATTGTCTGTGAGGAGTGCTTTTGTAGCTATTGGCACGCTATGTACGGCATATTCAGCAGCACGTTATCCTGCTGCAAGCTACCTGCTTATTTTGAATTTCTTATCGCAGCAGAGCTTCTTACAAATGAATCCTTCCCTGCTCCTTTCAAAGTTCAGGTTTTGTTGCCTTTTCAGTTCTCTGTTCCTTGTAATTACCCCATGCAATACTGTATTAGAGTTGGCACAGCCTGTAGCATTGAAGGAATTACCAGTCCAGGTTGACTGTCCCAGACAAAGTCCATATTGAAGTCAGGGGAATAAGTAAATTTTCTGACAGGTAAAGTGAGCCCGCATCCTGCGGGAGAGGAAGGGAGCCAGGGTTTAAGTAAGGATTTGGCAATACCTGCTCTGGAAGGCAGCAGTTCAGCAGGGACTACTCCTTCCATACCCCCTTGGCAGCAGAAGCTGTCCTGTCTGATTGCCTCTCCCTTTGGTGCTGCTGTGTTTGTGACAACAGCGAGTGCTTGTGCGTTTGGGTGTTTTGAGGGACCACAGAATATATTTCTGGGAGCATGTCCACTTGCTTCACGTGAGGCTGTTCCTGCTGAAGACTCGCACAGGTAACCAGTAATTCAGGGCTTCCCCCTGGGAGGGCAGAGGAGGTATCAGCACCTGCTCATTGTTGCCAAACTTGATAACACAGAGACATGTGTTCAGTCCTCAGAGCAGTTAGACCAACTGGGGCATTAGTAAGTATACTTAAAAAGGGAAAGAGACCTGAGAAATTACTCATGCATCCCTGTTTAGAGAAGTGCTGGTGAGAAGGAGAGTCATCTGCTCTCGTTGGAGCTTCAAGGAGTAATCTTCTTTCCAGATCAGGGAATTTCCCACAATAATGCTAAGGAGGAGTTTGCTCATTGCTGCTCCGGTGTAGCCAGAGAGAGCATCGTGTTGAGCTGTGTGTTTTCTGAGGCCAGGTGATGGACTTTGCTGGAGGACCTGAATTTTGTTCTGAAATCTTGAGGAAATCTGCATGTGATGTTGTGGAAGACAGGCCCAAATGTTATCTTGGCCTCCTCCAAAAAAAAAACAAACCCAAAAAACCCACAAACAAACAAACAACTACAACAACAAAAAAAAAAACACAAGAAAACAAACCCACACCAAAAACTCAACCAACCAAAAAGCAACAACAAACACACCCAGGAGGAAAAATTGAAAATAAAAGAGAAAGCTTTTGATTTGTAATGAATATTTCTTGGGTTTGAATTTTGAAGGGGCTTGGTACAGGTATAAGAACCTTTCCCAGAGTGACATCTCGTACATAGAAACACCAAGGTTCTGACAGGGCTGCCAGAGGGAGTCACGCACAGTTAGCTGCTAGATGTGGGCATGCATGGCTGCCTCCCTGCCCTTCGCTCCGAGAGGCAGAAAAACAACTCTGCTCTATCTGAAGGAGGAGGGAGGGAGGAGAAGGAAAAGAATATTTGAAGGTAAATTGGGTAACTAACCTATCTGGAAGCCTGTCTGCCTGTCTGTAAGCTGCTGAGCAGCTGAGATACTGATCTTGAAGTAGTCAAGTGCACAGAGCAATGTGAACTTGGCCCACTGGTAAGGGAATAAAGTGAAACTCCAGTACTGAAAATCAGATCCTAAATCCATCTAAATATTGAGGGTATGTGAAAAACTTTGTTAGTGTAGTCTGATGTTTAAGTGTAGAGCAAAACACCCGGTGTAAAGCCTGAGTAGACCCTGTCAGTGTCAGACCATGCACAGAAGGATGCAGTTCAGCTTTGAGTCAGTTGCATAAAGGGGCCTTAGATACTGAGTGCAGTACAGTGCAGAATTCGGGGGATTCCTCTCTGGCTCTGTTGGAAAAGCTACTATCTCTGTATACCACACGAGCTTTGCGTGTCAGATCTTATGGACTAGGTTTTAGGAAGCTCCTTCCTACCATTCATTTAATTCTGGGCCCTGCTCTCCTAAATGTGGCTGGACAGCTGCCCACCAGAAAAGGACCTGGGGGTGTTGGTGGACAGCTGGCTGAACGTGAGCCAGCAGTGTGCCCAGGTGGCCACAAAGGCCAACAGCATCCTGGCCTGTGTCAGGACCAGTGCGGCCAGAAGGACTAGGGCAGTGATTGTCCCCCTGTCCTTGGCACTGGTGGGGCCACACCTCAAGTACTGTGTCCAGTTTTGAGCCCCCATGACAGGAAAGACCTTGAGGTGCTGGAGTGAGTCCAGAGGAGGGCAACAAAGCTGGTGAGGGATCTGGACCAGAAGTCTTAGGAGGAGCGGCTGAGGGATTTGGGGGTGTTCAGCCTGCAGAAAAGGAGGCAGATGGGAGACCTTCTTGCTCTCTACAACTAGCTGAAAGGAGGTAGCAAGATGGGGATCGGTCTCTTCTCCCAAGAAGCAGGCAATAGAACAAGAGGAAATGGCTTCAAGTTGTGCCAGAGGAGGTTTAGGATGGGTATTGGGAAAAATCACTGAATGGATTATCAAGCCCAGGGAAGGGGTTGAGGCACCATCCCTGGAGGTATTTAAAAGACGTATAGATGTGGTGCTGAGCAACATAGTTTAGTGGTAAATTGGCAGTGCTAGGTCAATGGTTGGCCTTGATGATCTTAAAGGTTTCTTCCAATCAAAACTATTCTATTCTGTGTTACTAAGTAGTCTGAGGCAAGTGTCTGTGTTTCTTGGAAACTAAGGTCCTGATCCAAAAGCTATGTAAGTTGTCAGGAATTAAGTCACTCTGTGCAAAACCTGTCTCTCCATACCTCTGGGATGGGATGGAACAGAACAGTCCACAAATGTGCTTGCCTAGGCTGGCAAGAGCGGTGGCCAGAGCATCACCACGACAGGGTGCAGATCTCCTGACCATTCCATGTTTCAGGCTGTGCCTGAAAGGGTAGCCCTCAGGTTCACCCTTCTGCCCCTGGAGCCAAAGCCCATGCCACGCTGTTGAGATTGTAGCACCTGCGAGAACATGGATGAGGAGCCCCGAAGTGCCCCTCTTAGGTGGGTGGGAAGAGGCTGGAATTAGCAAAGCCTCACTCTTGGCTTGAGCCTGGGGATTTCTCCATTACCCAGAATACCCTGCTTTGACATCTGAAGGAGTCTGACCAAATGTGTGGCTTTGGACTTACTGCATTAGTTTTTAAGAGGTAATAGAGTGTGTTACAGAGACAAGCTAGAACTACAGCCAGTGTTCAGGGAATTTACTGTGCCTGTTTTTTTTCTGGATATTCCCTTTTGGAATACAAATTTTTTGGATACAGATGGAAGCAAAGCGACAACTTGGCTGCTGCCTTTGGTATGGAAAAGGTCTTAAGCAGTAGTACTGAGTTTTTATTTTTGCAGAGTAGTAAATTCTTGGTTTCCAGGACAGATGTGTACCACTGTACCACATGCTTAATTTACAAGGAATAGACCTGTGTTTTGTTGGTTAACTTTGTGAATCTCAGAGTCTGTGGGTATTTCAGTTCCAGTATAGCTGTTCATGCCCTGGTACATGCTGAATGGCTTTGCCACGACTGAGCCACAACATGGCCGCTCCTTGCAGGATTGAACTTCTTGTAATTTGCAGCTTTTTATTTCAAAAGCTCATTATCTGTTAAAGTGGCAGTCCCAGCCATTGTCAGTTTAAATGTTACCAGTTTAGATTGAAATAAAAATAATTTTTAAAAGCAAACAAAAATCCTTGCTGACAGCTGTAAGATCACGAGGGTATAACGATTTTATTGAAGGCTGTGGCTAACTTAACTGTTTTCAGATCAGGCCATGCTTCCCTATGCTATTTGCCAAGGGAGTGGTTACAGGAGTTAGTATCCCTACAGGTTAGAGTAGTTTGCATGGAGTTTACTAACCTGCCCCTGCCTTAATGGGGTGATTGCAGCTTCCTCAGCAGGCCAGCTTTGCCTAAAGTGTTTTATGGGAGCATCTTTATATTGCTTGAACTGCAGAAAAAAAAAACCCACTGCAAGATGGGAACGCTTCCAGGCAGTGCAGCTGTTAGAGAGGTGTCTCTGTGCCCAGTGTGAAATACAGACTGTCAGAGGTTACCCAGGCTTTTTATTTGCTGTGTTACAACCGAGCATGTGCTCCCTTTATAGTGCACAGACCGTGTATATGCCCTGTATTAATAACATGCATACACAGGCGGTTACATATAATGACGTATTTTAGTGTCTTGCAGGGCACTGATGAGTGAAAGTGAGAATTTCGTAGTCAGTGCTCAGTGTGAGTGTTGAGCTCCATGATGAAATCCTTTCCTGTGCACAGCCTCTGCGCTTGACAGGCCTCCGATAAAACCCGATGACATGGGTTTTGCTGGTATCTTCACTAGAGCAACAGAAGCTCATTTAGGACAAAAATTATTTTTCCACTTGCTACCTGATGAGCTGTGAAGTTCTGCTTCAGCTGAGTGGTGTGAAATTATTACCTTGAAACTGCTGATTAGACTGAGCTCTGTTTTTCATTACAGGCTCTTTGATAAGAGAAAATGGACACTTCTTCTGGATCTGGTCTCAGAAAACGCTTGGAAGCTGATGCCTGTTGATGTAGTGCTCTTCTTGCAGGTACGCAACATTTGGCTTAGTCAAAAATTGTTTCTCTGTTGACCTTAAATCAGCAGCAAGACTCTGGTTGTCCCCTAACTTTCCTTTGCTTTTTAACAGTCCAAATAAATATTGGCTCTGCACCCTCATGCAGCTGTGTCATAATGGTGAAGGTTGAAATTTGTTGGCAGTCTTGTGCTTGATCTTATCATTTGCTCTTCTCCTCATTAATTAACTTGCAGTTCAATGACAATTAGCTCAGGATTCTTTCTCCTGAGCTAGATTTTATTTCTTTTAATTCATGTGGTTCCCTGCTTTTGTTTCTGTCATATGTAGTGATGTTGTGGCCTTAGAATCAGCCTGTTTGGAAAGTTGGCCTGGCAAAAACCAACCTTACCAAAAAACCCCCAGCTGCCAGGAGTTTACTGTGTGCTGTTAAGGGTCACTCTCGAGCATGACCTTGGGGGTTCTTTTCCCCTCAGGCTTCACAAAGGAGCTGGATGGTATTGTGTGGAACAAGCCTTGAAATGAATGGCACTTCTTGCATTCTTAAGAAGCACTTTTGCTGTCACGAAATTCCATTTCAAGTGCAGGGGGAGGTGGGAGTTGGTGGATTGTATAGTTTGTGGTGGGTGTTCACTTTTTGTGACATTCAAACAGTTGAAAATGTTCTCTTGAGTTGTGGCTCTTAAAGACTATTTGAACAACAGAGGAGGTATTTCTGTATGGGACTTTCTAACCAAAGCTCTGGTGCCTTGATTCACGCCTCCTGGCAACTGTCTCACCGGAAATTGACAAATAACTACTACTGTGTTTGCTGTTTCTCCAGAAATTACTTCAAAATATTTTCATTGTTTTATAGGTTTGAACTAGTCTATGTATACTGGTCTTAGCTACCATTCAGAAAAAGACCCAAATATTATAAGTTTATAAATACTCACTGGGCCATACAGACAGACAAAATTCTGTTGGTGTGACTGTGGATACATTATTCATTGCAGTGTGTTGCTAATAACCTTGTAACTCATCAGTGACAGCAAAGCGGAGCCAAAAGGGAATCAAAAAAGACATAAGTTGAAATAAATAATCTATCTGCTTTCAGGTTGTGAGTCCGTCATTTAAACAATAGTGGTTTTCTTTGCATCGTTTTTGTATCTTTGCTATTCAGTACTGCTTGTTTTTATTTGATCACTTTGCCTCCTGCCACTAGGTTAGTTAGAGAAGGTTGTATGCTGTTCTCTAATTAGATGATGAATTAATTCTTTCCCTTCCTTTCTGGTTCTGCTTTGGATTTCTATTATCAAGGTAGCCTGGCTACTGATTTCAGTAAGACTTTATTTTTATTTACTTGGTAGCTCTCCTGTGACATGCAAACAGAGAGCACGCAAAGCACTCTTTGTGGAGAGAGTCTGACATCTCTGAACTCATCCTGGAGAAAGCATGGGAGAGAGTTTGTGAAACCACTCTCCTCTTCTCCATAGGTGTGCCTGGCTATGTTCAGGTGGGTTGAGCAAAACCATGTCTTGGAAGGACACTGAATTGTAGGTTCCTGCTGTGCTCCAGGAATATGACTCCTTGTCCCCTCCCACCCAATCTCTGGAAGCTAAAGATCCAAATAGAAGGGAGTTTGGGTCTGAGTTTGAATACAGTGGTCATGCTGGGATTACATTAAAAGGCTGTAGCTCAGCTTCATCTCTGTATCATGCTCAAACATGAACAAAGTAAGAAAATAAAAGGAAATAAAATGGAAGTCAGAAAAGTACTTATTTTTAGGAATTTGCTTTCTGTGGCTGCTTTAGGCCAGTAGCGACTGTTTCTGGCTCTTGAATTTCTTTGGGAAAAAATCTATCTCCTTTTAAGAGAAGAACAGGTGCTTACAATTACTACATTAACTAGCAGTCCTGGGTGCAGTTTTTTTTAGATGCCCCTCCCCTTTCCCATCCCTAAGGGTCTGTAGATTGCCAGCCATGACTTCACAGTTCCCCTGGATTAGTGGCAGTGCTGTATTTGGGTATGAACATACACAGCAATTCTCTAGTCCCTGCGCCCACATGTCATCTCCTGGTGCTGCAGCCTTCTGCATCCTCCGTGACTGGATGCTTCGGAGGGGTAGGTGGAGGGGCACTGTGTACCTCTCCCTTTTCCTTCACCCCCTCTACTGCTCACAGGACTCTGTTTAGAGACCCTCCGAAATCCCAGGTAGGCAACTTGTGTAGTGCCAGACCTGCCTTCCTGGGAACGTTCCCCCTTTCCTTCGCCAGGGTAGGGCTGGACGAAAGTAGGAAACGTGGAGATACTGGGCTTGTTAGTTCTGTGCTGAGAACAGTTAAGGGAAGGCATGTGTGGTGTTCCTCTGGATGTGTCAAAAGAGCGTGCTGGAGAGCCAGGGCCTGGACATCTGCAGCATCAGTAGATGGCATGGATTCTCTCTGGCTTTGGTGGCTTCCATCTTCTGTATGTATTCGCATCTCACTTATGGCTCCAGGGCACTGGGGCATAGCGGCCTGTAGCCCTGCACTGGTTGACCTCTCCATGCTAGGGTTTGCCAAATTTAGCAAAACACATGTAAGGTATGATGAGTTATTTTAGTAGAGTTGTCTGTCTGGGGGATATATTTTAATGTCAAAGGAGTTGGAAATTTTGTTTCCTACCTGGAACTGGCCTTTTCTCTGTCATATCAATACTGATTAAATAACAGAAGCTGACGAGTCTTGCCTGTAGCAGGAATGGTGTGTGGAAGGGGGTGCTTTCCTGTCATTCCCCGGTGTAATGTGGGATAAGAAAGTAATGATAAACGTGCCTATTTCAAGGATTTTTAATTGGTTAGTGATAGTTTAGGATACTGAGAATTATCTAAAGCAAATAATTTCTTTCTCAAATTCTGTGCTGTTAGCTGGCAGCATAGGCATTTCTAGGAGCACCTTGGTGTTCCATGTGGCCTGGTCGGTGTCTTGGGTAATGTGTTGAGCAGCTGCTGACTTACCAGAACAGCTTCTATCTTGTGATCTACACAGGCATTAAGCTTTACAGTGTTAAGTAAATGAATGAGAAAACAAGGTGGACAGCTTTTAGGTGGTTGCAAGGCTGGGTCTCTACAGTGTGAGCTGTCTAATACTTTATTCCTTGGCACCTTCATCCCTAAAATATGTGGACTTTGCTGAAGAGCTTTAAAAATCAGCTTCCAGATGTTAAAATGTTCAGCTTATGCTTGATGGTGCTGACTCTGTCTTCAGATCGCATTTCTGCTTTTAGAATGCAGTTCTTGCTTTGATCAGCAACGCAAAGTGATCAGGTACATTTATTATTCCATAGATATGAGCTGGCAGTAGGTTTCTCATGCATTAGCTGTCTGGCAGAGGGAAAGCAAGCAAGGCAGGAACTTTGACAATGAGGGGAGGATTCCATCTTGCTTCCCAGTGGGTTTGTCCAAAAGAAGTAAAGAGGTAAGCGAAGGCCACTTGGAAAATCAGACAGAATTATTTGCTTGGAAGTGTAGACAAAGCAAAGCTTTGGCTCTCCTGTACCACTCAGGTAGCATGTATTGTTACGACAGAAGTTTGATCACTGCATGCTTTTGCTTGCTTTACAGAAAAAAGGGAGGGGTGTGTGTATATTCACAATGCACATGGTATTTCTGATGCTCACAAACCCCTTCCAAAAAAAAAAAAAAATTTATCAGTTTTCTCAGTCTGTGACAGCCTTGAAAATATATATATTTGATTTAGAGTCTTAAATGAGTCTTTATGTGTTAATGTTATCTGGGCAAAAGTGTTTCTCTGAGTGGGATGTGAGACAGGAGCTTCTCTCAGAAATCCAGTCCTATTGTAAGAAGTACAGACTTTTGCCCTTATGTTCAGGTCCTTTCTGCCATAATGGGAGGCAGGAAGGTGATTCTCAAACCACACAGGCCTTTCTATACTACTTTTTATAAGTTCTTTGCCCACTGTCACCAAAGAGTGATAGTCATGATCAGGTAGAAGACAGTGGACCAAATAAACCTAATTCAGTGTAGTGTAAAGACTTCTGTGTTTCCAGCCCATTTCTCCTAGAACCAATCCATTTTTGTAAAAGAGGTTTCCTAATTCTAATGTAGTTCTAAAAAGGGATGACAGTCTTCATTTAAATGAATAAATTTTATCTTGATTTTTGATCTTGCACTAGACAGTTGATGATAGGTGAAATGTAAGTGGTTCCACGAGATTTTATCATTACTAAATAGTAAAAAAACACCAACAATCCAAACAAAACCAAAAAACCCACCCACTATAGATCCAGAAGTGGATCTGTTTGGCAGCTCCTTTTCCTGGAAGCAGTTAAACCTTTCCAGGGTTTAACTTGAACGTCACTGAAAAGCCTTATAACTTAACAGCAGCAAGTCTAGCAAAGGTATCGGTACTTCACAGAGATGGTATTCATTGCATGTCTTAACATGCGTGCAGCACAGTCTTCTTCCCACCTGAGGCTGGTTTGAGTAGAGCTTGCCGAGCTTCAGTTTTCTGTCCTTGGACCTTGGTGCTTTCTTACATTTTTTTGTTCTTTTAACAGAATGCCACAGTAGACCGCATGGGACAAATATTTCTCAATTTAAAAATTGCTGGAAATTGCCAGGAAGGAGTCAGTAAGCACTGGTGGGTTTTTTCAGCGGTGCAATTGCTCCATCTACAGGTCAAAACATCTGCTGAGAAGATGGTTGTGCAGTATGGTCAGAGTGCTTTCCTTCAGTTCTGCTAATAAAAGGACCACTTAGATAAAACTCCCGCAGTGAGTCCACCAGTGTGGTTTTGAGTGACCAGCTTCCAACAGAAAATTGTCATCGACTATAAGGTCACCTCCAAAAGAGTAGCTTTTTGTTCGGATTTTTTTGTTTGTTTGTTTGTTTCTTTGTGGTTTTTTTTCTTTTAAGAACTTGTTTTTTTTGCTCAGTGAGAAAGGGTAAAGTTGTGGCATGTGAGGGGGGGTGGTGGCAGGGAGGGAAATGAGTGTGAAATTGCCATGTGTAAGTTTAGGTGGGCAACTGGAAGATGATTTCCACCACGGTCAGTGTGGTGAGGTTTGAACAGCTTCCCAGCAGTGAGATGGAGTAAGAAACCCAACTCATTTAAAGTGGGCTGGATAAATTTGGTAGTGCGATCATATATTAGTACCTGTGGTATCAAGGTAGTGACTCAGGTGATACCTTTCAAGGCAGCAGTCAATAATGGTTTGGGGACAAACAGAACATTCAAAAGGGCAAAAGCCTTTTACTTATAAGATTTACTAATAAGTAAGTCTTTTACTTATTTTTGAGGTTTTGGGGGGTTTTTTTTGAAAGATGCGAGTCAAACGGCTTGTGAAAACAAAAACAATGTGTTCTTACAGAGATCTGGACAGATGAACAGCAACGAGGAGCTTTCCCATATAAGCCTGCCAACGTGTCTCCATTCAGAATTGGAGACACATTCCTGGGGTGGGAGCATTATTCGGTCAGCATGTCTGCTAATTGGCCTCTGTGGCTGCCAGTATAGCAACAGATAAGGCATTATTTACCCAAGAGAGAGAAACACAATCTTGAACGCATCTTAAATACGGTTCAATTTAAGGACAAGAAGTAGAACAGTACAAAAAATGTTCTTGACTCATTTAGCTTTGCTCCTAGGTGGAGGTGGCAAAATTGTTGAATAAAAAGCAGGGTACTTAGTAGTTACATGTGTGCTGTATGTAGAAAGAATCAGAACAGTGTGCTCTTATTTCTTGGTAGTAGTGGGTTATCTCCATTGGTCTGATACGATACATGTTAAACAGCTGATATCTTAGGATTTTTCAAACGGGACAACTCAATAACTGGTATTTAGGAAGAGATGACTGGGGAAGTCGCTGACCCAGTGACAGTAGTTTTTAATAAACTGTGGAAGATAAGGCACGTGTTCCAAAAAAGCTCAGCAAAGAGTTACTTGTCCAGGAATCTGTCTGAAGCAGAACAAAGGGGAAGCTCCTGGAATATCAGTGGTGCCTTGAGAGCTGAAATGACTCTTGAGAGGGTTTTATGGGACATAAAATCATAGAATCATTTGAGTTGGAAGGGACCTTAAATATTAGATCCCCCAGCTCAGGGCAGGGACACCTCCCACTGGACCAGGTTGCTCAAAGCTCCTTCCAGCCTGGCCTTGAACCCTTCCAGGGATGGGGCAGCCGTGACCTCCCTGGGCAACCTATTCCAGTGCCTCACCACCCTCACTGTAAAGAATTTCTTTCTAATATCTAATCTAAATCTCCTCTCTGCCAATTTAAAACCATTGCCCCTTGTCCTGTTGCTACACTTCCTCGTAAACAGTCCCTCTGCAGCTCTCCTATAGGCTCCCTTCAGATACTGAAAGGCTGATATAAGGTCTCCCCGGAGCCTTCTCCAGGCTGAACAACCCCAGCTCTCTCAGCCTGTCTTCATAGGGGAGGTGCTCCATCCCTCTGATCATCTTCGTGGCCTTCTTCTGGACCCGTTCCAACAGGTCCATGTCCTTCCTGTGTTGAGGACTCCAAAGCTGGACACAGTACTCCAGGTGGGGTCTCATGAGTGCAGAGTAGAGGGTAATAAAAGTAGACATAATTCTTGTCAAACAAGTGTGACTTTGGGGAATTACAGGTTTGGGTTTAATAGCAGCACTGAGTGTAGATGTAAATGCTTCTCAAAAATCTACCTTATTGCTCAAAAATAACGTTACCATCTAGCATAGTTAGAGCATGCATTAAAGCAGTTAAGAACCAGCTAACAAAGTTTTAGTAGTAATAGTTAGCAGGAATCCCTACCAAATAGGTGTTTTAGTTTCTTTTCCTCTGCAGTGGTCTGTGCTATTCAGTGCTTTCGTCAAGGTCTGGAAGCAATTGTGGTGACAGCTGTTGAGCAGCAGTGAATCATACACAGCAACGCACATTTCTTGGGGCCTCTTTCTGGAGGGGAACAACAAAAGCATTTCAGTAAGGCAAATTTGAAATTATACATCCAGGAATAAGAAGCACAAGGACTTCCAACACATTCACAGCCTATATTGTGTCAAAGAAAAAGCGTTCAGTGATGGTAGTGGGCAAGCAGTTCGAGTTCTCAGTGGGATGGGTAGAAGGTGTCCTGTGGTGCTAGATGGTGTAGAATAAGTGTGGATGTACAGAAATACACAATGCAGACATTTTTTTCTTTATGCAGCATTGATTAAATTGATCCTGGAACACTTGGAATAACATATCCAGTTGTAGTGCCAAGATTTCCTTTTCTTTGTTTAAAAAATAAACAAGCAAATCAGAAAATGCCAAGAAAACCACTTAAGGACTGAAGGAATACTTTTAGCTATGGAAGTCCTTACCATGTATTTGTTGTAGTAAATAAAATTGTACAGGTAGAGAAAAGGTTGGAGATTAGAAGTCTAAGATCTGAGACCTGTTCTTTTCAGCAGAGAAAGGCGATGTATAGTTAAATATAAATGGCAGGGGGAAAAAGCATGTGGTTTTAGTGCTGGGAATTAATTTTAAGCAGACAAAGCAGTTTGTTCTCTGTTCTGTGGTATCTTTTAGGAGGAAAGCAAGAGAGCGTGCTGCACTCGAGGTGACTGTGGCTGATAGAGGCGGAATAGTGAGAAGTGCAGGTGGTGAGAGCAGGGAGCTCTGGAACTGGTAACCCAGTGCATCCTGTGCAGCACTCCTCCCTTCCCCTGTTTAGCTAACTTACCAGCTGCTCTCTCTTAAAGACAAGTGTATATCTTAGTCCTTCCATCTGTAGGAGCTGGAAAAGGTCAGCCACCAGGATTTTGGTTTTAAGTGGTACTGTCAGAGGGTGATAGGTGTTTTCCACACACCTGCAGGCTCAGCAACTCCTCAGCAAATGGGTATCCTCCAGGCACAGCCCTGTGGTCGGGCAGGTCCTGCATCCCCAGGTGTGTTTGTGCTTGGATGTAGCAACAGCATTAGTTAGAAAAACAGAATGCTTGATTGCTTATCCTGTGTTTCCTGGGCTGCCTAGGAGCAGAAGAGGACCCTGCTGTGCCATAATCAAGTATATTTACAAGTTCTTTATTCCAAATCTTCCCACAGAATAACACTGTTCTCATTCCTCATCAAGCCCCAAGCTGGCTAATAAGAAACAAATTCAATGTATTCCAAGCACAAGGCAATCTGTTTTAGCAATGATCTTAATAAAGTCTAGTCAGCAATAAAACCCTGGTAGTCAGAAGTGATTTTCCTTGAGTTTCCTGATTAGGGAATGCTGTTCAATTATCTGGATTCCAACAAGCAGCTGGCATACATGCTGCAGACAGAAAGGGAGAGTGGGGGAGAGGTCTTTAATTATCTTCAAGTCAGCAAAGATCAGTGTGTTGAATCAAAACAGATGGAGTTTATAATCCACTAGATATACTCATGATTGGATAAATATGGTTGTATGACAAAGAAGAGGAAGGGGAAGCAAATAGGGAGGAATTTCCTTGTGGGTAGGCTTTGACTGTTGGTATATTTGCACTGTCACTTCTGACCAAAGTGGAAGCCTGAAGTGTAAATACAGTGTCAGAGTGAACCTTTCTGTGGTGAGTTGCAAGGCTGCTCTGGGGAAGCGGCAGGGTTTGGGGAAGTCATTTCCTTGAGGGACCTTGTTCCTTGTGTTCCTCTGGCAGTGGCTGTGTTACACAGATGGCAGATTTGTGAGTCGCTTGGTTCCAGAGTACACAGTTTTAATTCCCATGCTGATGTGGGCTTTAGGCATTTCTGCAGTGATGGCAAACCAGGCTGGACTTGTCGAGAAAATGTCTTCAATTATTTTATCTGACAGCTGCAAGCTGCTGAGATGTGTGATGGAGGCACTGTACATCTGCTGGATGGAGTGTTATAATACTGGTAGGACCTCTGTTCTTTCTGGTTCCCAGTTGTGAGGTTTGTGTTTAACCCCCAGCATCTCCACTTGCCACTAAGTGGTGGTGGGAGGGCTGATCTGACAGGCTTGTCAGAGCCCAACTGGGTCTTGCAACTAGAAGCCCTTTTGATTGCCTTTACCAATTTATGGAGTTTTCTGTTGTGGTGCAGGGTGCAGGTGTCTGCTAGGGACAGGATTAAACCCAGTGTCTCTCTTTACAGGGGATTCTAGTTTATGGTTAGAATGGCACAGAACTCTGAGCAGGCGAGGAGTTATTGGTGATGGGACAATAAGGCCTGTCACAGCCAGAGCACTGAGGGTGCTGGTGTGTGCTGAACCGCAGGGATGGTTTCGTAAGCACAGGCGCTGCCATGTGTGTCTTGGACAGGGGAGCCAGGACAAACCAGTGATCTAGAGAGGATCTCTTCAGGCTTAGCAGAGTGTGCATGGATGTCCCCTTCAGTGTTGTAACACGCCAAGGGAGGCTGCTGTGGAAGCCCACCATGTTCTGGCTTGTCTCTAGACTTCTCACCACACCATGTGCATGGAAGACTGGCATGGGGTATCTCTGCCACTACTTCTAAGCCCTAATGATAAGGGCACCCTATTGTAATTTGTCTAATTTGTGCATTGTAGTGACTGATTTTTCATCTTGTTGTGTTAGTGTATTTGCTCAAAAGGTGGAAATGAGCAGCAAGAGCAGCATCTGGAAAGGTGGTTAGTTTACTGGGGGACAAAGATCTTTGTACCATTCTCATGTGGCTGTCTATCTGTTCCCCAGTTAGAGGCTTCTCCCTTTCTGTCTCTCCTGTGGATTGGAGCTGCTGTGCTGAATATACCAGCCGTGGCACTAAGCAGAGCTTTGGGTAAGGTACTGCTTTAATTTAGTGGCAAAACTCTTTGCTAGCAGCACCGTGCTTCCTTACTGAGGCGCTCCTGATACCAAAATCAAATGCTGCTCATGGAGGAATGCAGAGCTGAGGGGAGTTGTGCTGTACTGTTGTACGAGGACATCAGCTCGTGCTCCAGTGAAGCTGTGGTCACAGGTTCACACAGTCTATTGCTGATACGCCAGAGGCAAGGGACTACCACCAATGTGTATGTCTGGCTCTGCAGGTACTCTTGCACCTCATCATGCTCTCAGGGAACCTTGGACCTCTGCTTTTCAGCTGCCTGGTTGCCTTTAAACAGGACCATGCGAGGAACCGGCATCCTACAGTGTTTGCCACCTCCTAATTGAAACAAGCCAGAAACAAACTGCATTTTCCTTAACTGCCATTCTGTTCCCTGTATCAGTCTCCCATCCCCATCATCCATCCCCCTCCTGAAAAACATTTTCTGACTTCCATTAACTAGTGTGTAAAATGACTGAGCAGAAATTTAGATGTAACTTGTTTGCTGTGAAAGACATCTCGGGCCGAAGGCAGGCTGAGTGGCAGGAACTTGTTCTGTTGCTGTAAGAGCACATCTATAGGTGGTACACATACCTACATGGTGGTACCCATTGGTGTGGGGCTGCATGGTGAGGCACTGTGTTGCAGTGCACTGTGGTGAGCGTGCTAGTAATTCCAAGCAAGGCAGTTAAGTCTTGTGCCGGCAAAGCTATTGATGAGAGCAAGACACAGGTGCTGGAAGTTACTTTTTAAGACTGTTGTCAAGAAAGTGAAGGTTGGACACAGTTGAGAAATGCCTTGCATGTGTGGTGAGAAGTCTAGAGACAAGCCAGAACGTGGTGGGCTTCCACAGCAGCCTCCCTTGGCGTGTTACAACACTGAAGGGGACATCTAGCACCACATGAGGTGACAATCCCAGCTGAAGGGACGTGCAGTCACGTGCTTACATATGTACTTGGAAAATCCAAAGGGGTGGTGGTGCATGGGTGGACCCCCATGCTGGTTGAGGAGGCAATAGGCATAAGGCATGTATTTATTTTTCCTGGCTGTTTCCTTTTCTTGTCTCCTAGGATTTGTTCTCATTTTCCAAACCTGAGCAAATTCAAACAGCCAACTATAGGAAACCAAATATATATTTTTGTGGCATTCAACTGAGCTTTCCATGTAAAACTATCTATTTCATAGCTCTTTCTTTGAATAATAAAGATGTTCTGGCTTAGAGGCTTTTCTCAAGAGTCCCATAGGAGTTCGGAATTCATTCCCAACTCTGAAATGCTAACTTTTCTGAGTGCTTACTATGAATGTATTGGTGTAAAATTTAAAGTAAATGACAAAAACTGACATAGAATCACTTTTTATTATTAGTAGGTAGAGTTGTGAAAAAAATCTACCTTAAAAGTAAACTATTTCTATTGCTTCTTTAACAGAAGTATCTCAGTTTAGGGGTTACTTTGATACCATGATAAAAAATACTGGTTTGAAGGAGGAACTTGGCTTTTCCCTTCTAGAAGCTTTTCAGCAGTATCCCAACACTTGAATACAAGAATAAATGAAAAGTACTCTAAGCAACTCCATTAAAGCATCAGCTATCAGCCCCAGAGTAAGTGACATAAGAGGCATGGGTAAAGAACAGAAAAGACTTTATTATATTAGACAGATCTTATTGTCGCGACTGTATTGGGAAACTCACTGTAATCTCAGTTCAGATAACATTCAGTACAGGATAACTCCCAATATCTTGGGTCAATAGGTATCAGTGCCACACTGAGTTATGGTATGTTCTTGAACAGATTACAGAAGATTTGGATATGCAAAACAGTTCATATTTTCAAAAAAAAGTTTTGGTTCCTAAGATTGTGACTGGATATTTACTGCTTTGTATGTGTCCCACCCCTTTCATTTCCTTTACAACCCACCCCACAATAGCTAAATGAAAGAGAAATCTTAAAAACATATTTATCTGCTATTTCTTTTCTACTAAGGCAGTGAAATCTCCCTTTTTAAAATAAAGTACTGGGCATTTTTCAGTATGAACTTTTCCCCAAGAGGACAAGCTGCTTGTATCCAGAGATTGGCAACAGTGTCATTGCTTTACCACAGAAGTGTCCTTTCTGGTCTGAGGGATCCAAAATTAGGTTGTGACTTCTAGAATCCCCATTTTCTATTTTCTTCTTACCAGTCTTACTAGCTTACAGGAGCAGGCCATCAGTGGCATGATCAGTAGCAGCTCTGTTTCGGTAATCATCTTATTCTGAGGTGTTTTCTGGATGGAGCTGTCAGAAGATTTTTCTTTTGAGGCCCAGTTGAGCATTACAAGCCAAGTGAATGCCCAGATCCAAAATAAGGGACTGTTCTCCTTTAGGATTGTTATTCTCATGTACAAATAAATAATGGCTTCCCAGGAAAAACCGTAGTAGTTCACCTTAATGATTCATACCCTGTACATATTATAATGTACTTGAGAACAGTTCTGTACAGGACTGTTAAGAGTAGTGTAAAAGGTACAGAATCTCACAATACATGTTTCTGGTTTCTTTCTGTATTGATTGTTAGTTAGATTTTTAAGTTTTCTTTTTATAACAAGAGCTGAACAGAAGAGCATGGTCTGTGTTAACCAGGGGGAACAAGAATATTCTCCATAGTTACTTAGATCTCATAATTAAAAAAAATAAATAGTATGCAGTGTGGGTCTTTAAGCGCATACATTAACTATTAAAATGGAGGAGCATAATTAAAAAATCTGTAATTCATGTTTCACTTAAAAATACCATCTTACACAACTCGAAATAAGGCATTGTAAATACCACGCTAAACTGAAGAGGTTACTTTAGTCTCTCTCTCCTGGCTTCTAATAACATTTGGGGAAAAAAAGAATGAAATCAAATATGGTTTTAGAGAGGAGAGGGTCTGGTTTTGTAGAAAACTTGCACTTTTCTTGTGAGGGCTTGGGCAGATTTTTTCCCCACCCACACCCTGTCTATCCTCAGTGATCCTCCTCTGCTGCCTGCATCCATCCCTGGCTCAAACTGGTGTCCATGTGATCCTGCACCATTCCCTGTGTTCCAAAGAGGCATAAGTGGTTTGTAGCTGAACACAGAAATGGTAGTCTTATGTGCTGTATTATGTTTAAAATAGGCTAATTAACACAGAAAGTAATGACTTTAATTTGTTGGCACATTATTGTTTTTTACACTAGAAAAAAGTCCTTCTAGTGTAAGTTTGGTTATCCTTACCTGGAACAGTTTTGATGGGAAGCGTAAGCCACTTTTAATTTACAGAGCATCAGGGAGACTTAGCTGAATTTAGAAACTCCCCAAAGTGGGAAATACAGAAGCTGATAACTCCTACTCTGTAAGTTGGTGTTCACTATCCATCCCCCCATGATTACATAGCTTTCCAGCTGGAGGGGGGCACATTATAAACTGTCCTTTCTAGAATTACCCACTTTTGATACCCAGCAGAAGTGTATTTGCAGTGTCATTGATTAGTTTACTGGCCTTGTCAGTGGTGCCAGCGATGTGCATTTAAGGGACCTCAGCTATTTCTTTTAACGTGTTTTTTTAAAAGTTTGGGCTACTGATTTGTGCCCTTTCTTGAGCTGGCTGGAGAAGAGCTGCTTTTCTGTTTAGGTGTCCTGTTGAACAGTTCAAATACTACAATTGCTGTCTTGCAGATTCCTCCAAAACATTTATAGGACGTTTAATACAGTAATTCTACAAGAATATCTTAAGTAAGGGTTATCTTCAGCGTGAAGCTCTTACAGCACAGAATATTTACCTGTATAAAAACATGGGTGGCAAAAATTATCTGAGTTTGAATTTCTAAAGAAGCAATACATAGGGAGCTATATTTTACTACTAAAAATTCAACTCTTCAAATTCTCAGTGTTCTAGGGAGCAATCCTACAGAATGAGGGAAAGAGGGTTTGAGGTTTTTGGGTTTTTTTAATTGATATGTTCATAACAGAACTATGGCAGTATCATCTTTAAAAAATTAAGACATGAATGAGTGATGAAACTAGCCCAGGGTAAATAACCCTTGCAGGAATATGTTTTCTTGTCTGTGCATAGAATAAAAACAAAGGCAGGTAAAATATTCAGAACCCCCAAAATCAAATTAGGACTGTAACGCGTGCAAGCAAAAAGGATGATCAAAGGACTGAATGTGAGCTGAAGCTCAAGACCTAAGAACTCCAAAGTTTTTATTGATGTGACATCATCTCTGTTTGAAGAAAAATAAAGTTAATGAAATTTACATGATGAAAAACATCCAAGCTTCCACAGATTTTTCCATAAACAAAACACATTCATGAATCAGTGAACCACAGCAAGAGTGAGGGCCCTACCAGTTTTGCAGACTGATTGAAACTTTGAGCAGGAAGGAAGGAGGGCACTTGGATTCAAGTCAGATGGGCTGGGATGAACCGAGCTGTCAAATTCAATGTTCTGCTCACCCTGTGAGATTAATCGTTTGTATTTGGTTGGGCATTTAAACAGATTGTGGTAGCTTTACATTAAGCCAAACCTTCAAAAGTTGGGCAATAACTGAAGACAGGAAATAGAAAAATCTAAGTAATGCTGGATTTGTTACAAAATCAAGGGCATACTGAACAAATCGGAGAAGCATTTCCAACCATTTGAAAGCCTGCAGATAAAATAGTATCCCAAATTCAGGGCATGATTCTGAGCCTTTTTAATGTTACCTGGAAAAATTATCCCCATCAGTTGAGGTTAGGACTTATGTTCTAGCCAACAGCTCAACAGGTCTGCGATTTCCAGGCTCTCGAGTGAGATCTGAGGCTAAGGGGATGGATCTTCATCACTGCTAGAGGTAGCAACAGCTGAAGGAACAGGCTGTGGCTTTTCCAGTGGATTTTGTAGTTTTGTTTCTGAAATGCTAAATTCCATCATGGGCTCTTTCATCTCCACCACAGGTGCAAAAAACCAGTAATGCTAATTCCAGCAATCCAGATGCTATTTCATATGCAGAAATTAACCCAAAGGCAAGTAATAAAAATGCATACATCATCCCATTCAATTATTCAGCAGTTTTGCAGACATACCGGAAAAAAACTAGCTTTCAATATAAAAATTGTCTATGAAACAGTCTAACTTGAATTTTTCTCCATGGATCATAATTCCACATGTGCTTCTGGATCTGTAGAGGAGAGAAAAATGAGTACTTCATTTCCAGCTGCCTTACTTAGCAGATTGGTTTGAAAATTAGTATATAAACTCCAAAGACCTGTTCTTTGCAAGGTTCTCGGTGACTGAAGAACACTTCATACCCATTGTGTACAGCAGCACTTTTTAAGGTTTAAGATAAGGCCAAGCTTCTAAAGTTGCAGGAACAATGAGGGTCTTTAAGTGAACTGGGAAAAGTGTGCAATATACCTCTCTGTTCTCTAAGTTCCAGAATCAGGTGAAATTACACCGGCCTCACTCAGCAAGGGCTTTCTATCCCACTAAAATACACAGCTTATTTAACAGATGCAAGCCTTTGCCTGGGGCACGTTTACAGTGAATGAGTACACAACTTTGCCCCAGTCCAAACAGGTAGAAGAAAGTCTCAGAAGTAGGGAAAAAAGTCAGAAAAATTACCATGTGTGTGTTGGCCTGGCATCTTAGCTGGTGTTCCCGTTTCTTTTTCTTTCTGGAAAAGACTTTGGAGCAGTTTGATTTCTTGATCATAATCCTGCCATTCCGGAACTATACGCATTGCTGCTTGCAACTTGGGCTCTTTGGTCATTGGGTTATTACACTGCAAACAAAACATACCAGCTGTTCAGATGTGTGGAGAAAAAAAAAAAGGTTATGTACTTAACAGAGGTATGCTTCCCCCTGCTGGAATTAATTTGTTGGTGAACATTACAAGCCTGTATTTTAGCCAGAGTACAGTGAAAAGTATGTTTCCAAACTCATAATAATGCCATTGCTCTAGGTTAGAGAAACAGAGAAGCTAAAGGGAAAAACTGAAGTGCTGAAAGCATTTAAGTTTCAATACAGGATGAGGTGCCTAGATCCGAGGTCACTCTATTTTATTGTGAGTAAATGAAGAGTGAGGGAGCCATACTACACTTACCAGATCAATGGTTTTTGCTCTCTTCTTGGAGGAATCGTCACACCACGTTTCACACCACAACCACTCCTGTGGGAGTGATTTAATTGGCACCTGGTGGATCATGTTGTTAGGCAAATCCTGTTGTGAAGAATAGTAAGAGTGAGCAGCAGTTTCCACAGGATGCGGAGTGAGAGGAACAAATGATATTGGGAAGTTTAACTTTTTTTAAGAGGGTTTTTTTCCAGTGCAAATAAAAAGCGATGAATCAACCTTTCATTCCATTCCAAAGAAAGTTCTTTGCTAAATAATTATTTTTCAACAAAGTAAGATTAACAGTTACAGTACGCAGTTTTTTTTTCCAAACAGTATTAAAGCAGTAATATGAATCCAGTAGCAAGCCTGTACTGGACCAGTTTGAAAGACTATTCTTTATTGATTAAAACCACTGTGTTATTTTTTTTCCATCTGCCACAGTACAAGCCTTATTTCTATGTTATTAAGTCAGTGAACAGTAAAGCACTCAGAGCTGGATAGCTCAAGAAACAAGTACCCAGCTGTGTTATGTATTTTTCTTGGAGGATACTGGAAAATTTGATAGTCTTAAGTCTTTTAAGGCAAAGGTGTTGTTTCTACCCACCAGAGGTATTTGATATTATCCTGCCTCATTTGAAGGCAGGGCAAAACAGGACTGGCACTGGCACCTGGCTGTGACTGAACTCTGACCAGGAAAGGAGGGGGTCCCAACCTGCCATCATACCCCAGTAAAATAAAACAAACACAATAAATACACACCTGATCAAGGTTGGACAGACTGTTTGGATCTTGACTAAGACCCTGGTATTGTCCTCTGAGCCGATCTCCAGCTGCTATCTTTCTGAACTTCTTCAGATCCACAACATACAGAGCACTACATGGAGATGACACAATTAGTAAGGACATTTTACTGATGAGTAACTTACTGCAGCCCCAACAGACCCCAACATATAACATGCTAAAACAGTCTCTTGGTGGCAGTTTATCTAATACAAGGCAGGAAAGCAGTTCTAAAAAGGTCATGGCACATATCGGAAATTTTCAACAAATCTATCTTAGCTTTGCTGTCATGCAGTCCCTTCTTCCAATATTTGTTATTAAGAAATGAAGATCTCTGGTTAGTTAACACTTCAGTTCTTCATCTGTAAAAGCTGTAGCATACTGAAAGTAACTTCAGTGTCCCTAGTGCTTCAAATGCACCATAGGGAATGGAACCTTAAAAAGGCAACAGCAGAGCAAAAAGTGGTTCACTGCAGCGTTGTACACCTCAGCTAGTTTTCTGCTAATTCTAAGTAGTAGCAAAATCTTCCCCCCTCTATTTTGAAAAAACTGAATTCTTCATACCTGATGTGGTATTTTCTTCCAGCTAAATGACTTGCCCAATATCCCGATTTCCAGAACCTGTAGCCATCCATTTCTCTTCGACTGTCACAGAAAGGAGTATATCCATAAGGAGCACCATCTAGATTGAAATCTCTTAATTCCTTTAGATCTGTGCGCACAATCTGAAGGGAAAGGACATTTTATTTTTATTTGTAGAAGCCTGCCACAGATTATTTTAAAATGCTGGTCAGGATTTAATTCAAACTGAGCAAACAGTTAAAGGAAGAAGTACCTGTTATACTCTGTCTTTGGCATTATGCATATGTAGTACAAAACCACAGCACAAAAGGTGTTGTCTCCCCTGCCCTTAGAGCTGGAGCAACTAAATAGAGCTAATACTAATCCAATAGGGGTTGGTTTGATAGCTAAAGGACCAAATTGTTGCTTAATAAGCAGCAAGAATTCTCAATATACGTAAACTCCACCATGATCCTTTGTATCCTTTCCTCTTGAAAGTTTGCAAACCCTTCAGGGATGAAGGCTTTTTATGTATTCAGTGTATCCTGTACTCTCAAACGGTTCAGGCAGTGAGCACATGCAGAGCCTTACAGACACCCTTTGCTTTGCAGCTTCACGCACAAGGACTTTGCCTTCTCACTCCTCTGAAAGCCACTCAGATCGGGCCAAGTTAAAAGCAGGGGGGTAGAAGGGCAGGGTGTTTGGTGGCTTAGGAAAATAATGTATGTGGTAAATGATCTGCAGGCTGGGAGAACAGACA
>JAOTQQ010000052.1:24774552-24874430 GCA_026546715.1 Gallinago undulata | reverse complement strand
CCCCCCCCCCCCCCCCCCCCCCCCCCCCCCCCCCCCCCCCCCCCCCCCCCCCCCCCCCCCCCCCCCCCCCCCCCATACCAGGAAGTATATTCACTAGTTTTTTTTTTTTGTTTGAAGGGAGTAGCCCATAAAAGTTCTCTGAAGTGTTTTTAAAAATACATGTTTGTGTATATTGCTAACATGTTTCCTGAGAATTCAATAGTGGATTGGGTCTCAGGAGATTTGACTTGTTTCCTTGGCTCCGTTATTAAAGCTCTCATAGCCTCAGACAAATCCTGGTTTTCTTCATGCTCATATTCTTTGCCTGTGAAAGACTAACTAGATGACTGAGAAACTATACCTTCTGTGTCTTTTTTAAGACTGTAAACTTTTGAGAGGGGGACTTTCTAACTGTACATTTGTGTGGCACTTAATGCACTCTGCGTTTCAGTGATTTCAGACTAAAACTTTCAGACTTTTACTTCCAGGTGAAAGTGATGCTGTTCAAAGCAGAAAAAAGCCATATAAGTGGGGAAAAAAATAATCTCTCTTGGTTAATGAAATGAAGATACTTCTTGATATTAACCATATACTACTTCTCTGAAGAAGTTGCAGGGACAATGCCTTGAAGAAAAAACAAACACTGTAGTTCATAGTACTCTTGAAAAAAATGTGCAAGTGCAGCTCTGCCAAAATCTTAGTCCTAATCTCTTGCATTTGAACATAGGACTTTTCATCATTTTTGGGACCTGATTGTGAAGTCCCTTTTTCATCCCCCTGCTCTTCTAGTGCACTTTTTGTGACGGTGTTTCATATTGCCTAAGACGAAGAAGGTGCTTTAAATCAGTGGGAACTGAGATTGGAATGAGGGGAAAGCTGTTGAGCTAAAATGGTGTAGCAAGATAGTACTTTGGTAAGGTTGCTCACCTTGTGTTTCAAATGAAGATGGATTGCTAATAAACTGCTCATCAATGTTTCTTGAGAAAATGCTCTATTGGAAGCAGAGGGTATGAGCAGAACAGTAACTGCAATACAATAGGCAATGAGAAACTTTAAGTGAGGGGCTCCACTTTGACTTCAGATGGGAGAAGGAAGATTAATGCATTACTGTAGTGCCTTCACGAACAAGTTTTGTCTCTATAGTCCTATATTACAAGTCATAAATGACATGAATCAAATGTGGGTTTATTTTAAATCTATTAACAAGTTTCTTTGCAACAAATTAACTTACAAAACTGAACAGGCTATTGTTCTGCTATATTTTTGGATAATTTCTGTTTAAGCAATCTGCTTCTCTCAATTCCGGGAATGCATGAAGAACAGACCTTTTATTTGGAGATGTAGGGAGTTTGACTGCCAGGAAACTGAGTAACTTTAGAATAATGTAACTTAGTTGCATTAGGCCTGGGTAAAGCAGTTGTGATAAATCTAAACCTGATGTTAGTCAAACCTGAGTCTTTGTAGATTTTTATTTAAATTGCTACTTTTGCCTATTTTTAAAAAATATTTTAGTACAATCTATTTAAGATGGAGCCAGTAATAAAAAAGCCAAAGCACTGTAAGAATGTGACTATTCTTTCATTACGTAGCACTTTGAGAAGCATGGCAGTATACTTATGAGGCAGCCTATTCCGAGAGATCGATATTTTGATGTACCCAAAAGATTTGGATAGTTTACCTAGCTGTCATTTTTTTCAGGCTTTTCAGCCAAGGTTGCTACTGCATGCCAGATCCTGCAGCGGCTTAATTTGAGATCCAGCACCAGTTCAACAAAACTGCATCTGTCCAAAGCAGAATTAAAGGTGATAAGATGAAGTGAATAGCTAGCCTGTTCCCAGGGTAATCACATTCAGTAATTAGTAGTTTAGTAATCTCGTTTCTTTTACTTAGTCCCTTGGTGTTATAATTAATTCAGCATTCAGTTTGTGGATTATGTATAGATTATCAGTCAGATGTGTGCCAGCTGGACTTCATTGCACCTGAAGGCCTTTAATTTGAAGATTACCTGGAACCTTGATCCTAATGCTGGTGACCTCTGTTATCTCTGGTCTTCAGAAAGTGTTTCTTTAATGGTACATTTGCACCGAGGAGCGTGGCAGGCAGTCATCCACACTATTTGTGCAGGCTCTGCTAATGAGTTGGGATCAGCACCTACCTTCCAATTACATTTTACTAATCTAGAAACTAACAGCTGCTGAGATTTCTCTGTGGTTTTGTAGAAATCTGATATTTCTATTCTGTATCTAAATGAAGAACTGTGGAACGGTTTTGATTAGGAGTTAGAAGAGCTACAGGGACAGTGGTGCTGTCTGACTGATTAACTAAGTCTGAACCTTTAATGTAACTGGCTTTAGAAGTCAGTCAGACTGGGAATTGAGCAGGGATATGTTTTTGGAGTAATCTGTGAGCAGACAACAGAAGACATATTTATAAAAAATAAACTCAGCAGCTTACTGTTTACAGGTCCATCTCCTTGATCTAACATGAAGTTGTTACTTCCTTTCTTTTTAATGGATTAAGATTAAAAGCTTGTTTAAGAGCTTTAAGTAGCTTCATGTGCAAATACAGATTCCTCAGGTATAGACCAAAAGTATTAAAAAGATGATTTTTTTTAATGATTCAAAAAACACGTTTCAAAAAACAGGTTTCAAAAAACAGGTATTAGAATCCCCTATTAAAGTACTGCTATTCCTATAAACTTATTGTCACACAGTATTGTGTCTAATTTATCACAAAGCCATTCACCGCACATGGAGGTACTCTGGAGGAGTTAGGCACTAGAGACACTGGATCTAATTCTGCTCTTAGTTGTGCCTGTTCCACACTCAAGCTTTACCCCTATTTTGAACTGGGATAAATGAAAGTCTTGTTACCAGCTGTTTACATTCATTTCTTTCTGCTCTGCGCAACATCCTAGAGACTGGAAAGAAACATTCAAAGTAATGTGGTATTATTGGCAACAAGTACGTGAAGAAGACTTAAACTGCGAGGAAAATAGTGCAGAGAGATGGTGTGGCACTAGCTTTGAACTGCAGCACACGAGCATGATCCTGGGCCTGGAACAGCAGCACTGTTGGCTGCTGCTATTGGTACTGTCATCCACCAAATTACTTTGCAACTGGCAGATTGTAGGTTTTGGCTCAAACTGGGTAGTAATGCACACCCGTACTGTCCAGCATCTCTGCTGATACAGTAGCAGATAAGTTTTCAGTGTGATGGGCTATCTCCACAGCTCATATTACTGCTAATGGGAACTTTACAATTAAATCCCATAGCAAACACAGCACTGAGTTTAATTCAAACTTGTGAATAATTTCACCTATTTTTTTTTTCTTTCCCTTCAGCTACTCAAGTTACCTTGAGTAGAGGCATGCCTCAAGCTTTAGGATGACAAAAAGTTTGGGAAGAGAATATTTTTTTTTTTTGTAACTGATACAGTTGTAATAAATCAAACAGCCTTTGGGGAACACACTGCTTATACCTAAAGACTATTCCAGTTACAGGAGTATGTTTTAAAGAGGATTTGTGTGTTCAGCACAGGATCTGGATTTACGGAGTTTAACTTGCAAGTTCAGTCAATGGGGTCTGTGCCTGAAACATCTAAAATACTTTTCCAAACCACAAAGCCAGTAAGACTCCTGAATCAAATCTCAGACTTTATTTCCATCACCTATTTACTTTGAGCCTTTTAAATTTGGCTGTCAGTGCTGCTAGAAAGTTACTGAAATGGGGTACTGTTGTTGGAGCCACAAAGAAAAAATAAAAATCCTTTCTGTGCTGGGAAACTTCTTGCCCCAAATGTCCAGAAAGTTCCTCTTCCTCTGGGATTGCTTCAGCACAGTGACTTCCCCTGCTCAAAACCTGATTGTAACAAAGTGTTAGTCATAGGGACATGTGAAAACAGCCTGCCAGTCTGTGACAGTGGTGATGGACAGGTTGCCACGTCTATTTATGCGTTTACTTGTAGGTAGCTCTCCTACAGCTTTTCTCATAATGTTTCCAAAAATTATAAAGCATTGTACACAATCTGTCTTTCTAATCCACATTGTTTAGAGCTAGTGAAATAGCAGGGGTTTTTGTTGTTATTATTTGGCTATGGAACTGGTGGATAGTCCTTTCTAGTTGATCCAAAGTGTTCTGACAATAAAGAAATATTTTTTAAATTAAACAATTTCCTCTTCTTTTTAAGGTATAAACAGCTTTGGGAATAATATCCAAAAGGTTTTATTTAGAAAATAAAAAAAATAAACTTCTGAACTGTGTTCTTCTTCAAATTTGGTGTTCAGTCCAAATACTTGGATAATTTAGATATCAAACTATGGATTTTTAAAGCAAATGTAATAAGGAAAAAAATCTTGGTAATCTCTACTTGTCTTATTTTTCCTTTGAGCACAAAGTGAGCTAAACTTTAGTTCCTTTCAGTACTGCCTGTGCCTTCTGACCTTCCCACATCCTGCACAGAAATACCCTCTGCCGCTTCTAAATGGAGATTTGGGAGAGCCTTGCGGGGCTGCCCTTGCTGCCTAAATCTGGTTCGGAAGAGCTATCCCCTAAAAATTTCCAGAATGCATTTCTGATGCAGATCGGTTCCTGTGTTCAGTGTGTGAGGCTGAGTAGGATCAAAGTGATACGTTAACAGGCCCAGCTCCTCGTCTGGGGCTGCTTACGTTCCACTCTCTTTAGTGAAGTTCTGCAGTTTCATGCCAGCACGGTTTATTTTCTGAGTGAGAGGACTCTTTGGCAACTCAAGAATAACTCACAGCTATGAAACTTGATGGCATCCTTTCAGCCTATTACAAAGCAATCCATGGTGCCTCTAGACGTGTGACGGGTTGGAGGATGTTTCATCAATACTACTCTGATACCGTGTCAAAGCTTTTATAAATAAGTCCCTTCTTGTATCTGTGATACCTCTGCGTTACAGGTAACCAACAGTTAAAGGCTTTTGACTTCATCCTTTCTGTTCCTCTGTGTGACTTAAAATCTGATGAGTGTTTGCGCCTTTTTTGGTGGGAGATTGTGCAAGTGGGATTTCAATTGCACGGATGTCTCTTTGAAGGAGTTTTCTGCTGAAGTGAGTAATTGCTTTTCACCAAGATAAATTTGTGAGGCAGGGAAGGGGAGCTGATAGATGTGACCACTTACATGTAGCTTCCTGATATGGATTAACTAATGCATATTGAAAATGTTGTAATGCACACCCAAATGAGCAATTATCCTCTTGTGCAGTGAGAGATACCCTAGAACTTTGCACCACTGTGAAAACATTAGTTGCCATATGACTGTCTATAGGGAGGAGTTCAATTTTACTTGATCAAGGAAGCCAGGGATGGGAAAACATCAGCTCTGTGCAATTAGCTGTTTTGTTTTTAATGGCTTCTTCAGAACATCAGCCCTGAACTGGATTTCCATAGCATCGTGGAATTTACTGGATAGTATAAGGGACTTGCAACAACTTGTGCAACTTGAATTTAAGGGGATCATTATTTGGTGCCCGCCTCTAGAGATGCTGTTTGTAGCCCACTTCGAGGAGAAAAATGTTTCTGCAATGGCAGCACATGGAGAAAAGTTCAGCGGCATTAAACACTTAAGTCCCATGGAGCATCTTTGGGAGGTAGGATCACGTGTCATTAATGTAAAACAGTGAAGTATCTAGAATAAATTCTGAGTGTCTGTCTAATATATAAGGAGACCAGAAGGGTGAGAGCTTTATCTGATTCATTGCGTAACTCAAATACTTGGCATTTTCTGCATCTTCAATGTAAGGCTGATGAGCTTCGCAGAGAAAAATGTGGGGGTTTTTATGTCATACTATTGTTTTGTTATCTGAAGTCTTGATTCTCTCATGTAGACAGCCTTGGAAGCTTTCTGTTTGGTTCTCAAGATTCTCTGATAACACCCTGTTGGCCTTCCCTTCTAATTTTTTTTTTTTTTGGAGGCTTATTCTCTTGGGGAAGGCTATTTCTGCTTTGTAGATGTCGGGTTCCAGGCATCTGAACTTCTCAAAACCAAATTTATTTTCTCATTTAAAGCACCTCTTTGGAGCTAGGGCCCTTTGTTTTTAAAGGGATATTGCCAATTAAAATTGGCCACTGAGGGTAGATATATCAACTTCAGACCTCTAAATTCTCATGGAAGTATTTCTTATGAAAATAAATATTCCCTTTGCAGTATTTAGAACCTAAACATTTTAACATCAAAAAACTTGTGGTGAGTTTGATAAACAGAAAGCCCTTATTTCCATACTCTTCTCAAGCCCCCTAAGTTCTCAGATGCCAGCAAGTGGCTGTACAAAAATGTTTGCTTAAATTAGCTTTTGCTTAATTTCTAATCTTCAGACCAAAACCTAAATGAATCATTAAAGGAAACCACACTAATGAGATGTGCTAAAAAGCAAAATATGCCTAGGGCAAAAAGCAGGCTTTTAATTTGTGCAGCTTAAATTTCTAACATCTGGCTGTGATGGATGATGTCACGAAGCACATTAAGAATATCAGAAGTAGACTTTTGTAATCAGTGCCTCCACTGTTTGCCTTTCTCCCTTTACTCACTCGTTTTCTTGGCACACAGTGATACAGGAAAATACTTGGAAGGGCAAAGACTCCAAGCTGTACGTTGAACTTTGGTTTGGATGTGGGCCACTGGGCCTGGTCACCAATGGCTTGTCCAGTCAGCTGCTGTGGAACACACATGGAGCTGCTCTTAGCATTGCGTATCTCAGGGCTGCTCAGGACTTCGGGATGGGTAGGATGCATCACTTAAAACAACAGTCTCAAGAAGGTGGGGAGATGAGGACTTCGAGCAGCAGTAATTCAGAGCAGTTTTGTGCTGCTTCTGTGTTCAGCGGCCTGGCGTGATTCCCAGTGGGCCTGGGACTGAGAGGAAGGGCTAACAGGGCTCCCACGCGGTCTGAGCTGCTGAAGCAAAAACTTTGGAGCACAGCTGGGCTCATACTGATAAATCTTGCTTGTCACGGGCCTGAACAGCTTCCCCTGGAGAAGGGCTGCCTTGTGGCTAGCACCTGACAGCACTTGGCAAAGTGTACCAGCATAGGCACAGCCAGCCAGGCTGCCGCCTTCATCTAATTAGGACAGTTCTCCCATTTCTCTTTTGCTACCAAAACCAAAAAGGTGTTCATGCACGTTTAGTTTGGTCACAGCGGAAAAAAATGTTGCATGTTGCCCCCTCTATGGAAAATGTTGCCTCATCATGCTTGTGTTTGCACTGTCAGCTGGATACCCAACCTGAGAATTGCCCAGCTGGGAGAAACAGCTTTGTTTGTAAGCAGGCTAACATGAGATCTGAGGGACCTTGTGATCAGTTATTGTCTATAAAACTATACTTGATTTTCTCCAGTCAAGTTGTTTCCAGATAAGGTGAAATGTGAGCTCTGAACCGCTCCATTGCTTCATTAAAAGTGGTGGAATCAACCCAGATGGCTTGCAGGAGCAGTTTGTTGGGTGCCTCCCCAGTCATGTCAGGTGCTACAGTTGCAATCTGTTGAGAGAAGGCTGTAGTAGGAATTTTGTCTGTGCATCCACTCTTTAGTGTGTATTTCTTTGTGAAGCACTGTAGGCTTTATTTTCCTGTGGCAGCAGTTTTTTCTTCTCTGCCTGGAGTAGTGATTGCTCTTTCTGAGGCCCACTGGCCAGTGGAGAATCCTCTGTCCTCTGCAGGTAACTGGTGTTTGCAGAGATGGATTTGTAGTTGTAAAGTAGCCTGATTCTACCAGCTTCCTTTTCTGTGTTTTTTGTTAAAAGGAGCAAATCTGATTGAAAAAGGGCGATTGTTTTGTCTCATAGAAATACAGGTCATTTTGTTTTGCTGAGCTTTAATTATTCAAGGATCCTGGAAGACTCAGGCAATTCTTTCACCAGAGTGTTTTAAAACTAGATATTGTCGTAATTCACGGCTTCTTTTCTGTGAACCTTTCATACTTTATTGTCCTTTGAACATTTTAGTGCAATCTAGACCTGGCCTATGTCTTTCTGCTTTGAATGTGCTTGAAATTATCTGTGTTGTCACACTTCTCCCATTTGCTGAATGTAGCAAATGTCATTCCACCGTTTCCGTTTGCCAGGAGACTCTCTTGTATTGCTTACAATAAAAATAGAGTCTCATATAAAAACTTCTCTGTCTGTAATGGATAAAACTTAATGATGGAAGAACTAATGATCACTAGCACAATCTATTAATTGAGAAGGAAAACGTGTGTGTATCTTGTTCCTGGCTGTGCAGACTCAGGGCACAAACCTGAATAATTTGAACTGTGAGAGCCATTCCTTTTACAGGTTCCTTCTAATACAAGGGTACTCTGCCAAGTGGAGTATCCCACCTTTTCTGAGTCATGCCTAAATTCCAAGTAACACACATTCCCAGCTTCACCACTTCTCTATTCCTTGATTCCAACAGAATTATAAAGAACAAAAATCCCAAGCTTCTTTCTGGGCCTTAGTGGTGAAAAGAAAATGAAATTGGCAAAAAAAAAAAAAAAATTAATATGGGCAACTTTCAGGGATGCTTGAAATAGAGGTTGGGTTTTATTTATGTCTGGGAAGCACTGATGGTGAGACCTCTGGTCTAAGAGCAGTGGGGGGCATTGTCAAGTCTTTTTCATTGGAGAATCTAATCCATCTCTTTTAGGAGGTTCACAGAAGACATAATCAGATTGTCTAGTCTGATCCACTTGGTGTCACAGGTCACTGAATTCCATGCAGATTGCTCTGTAATGAGTCTTATCCTGACATTCTCAAACATTGACAACATCCGAAGGGTCACAGCACTGTGGCAGTGGAGCCAAGAACACGGAAAACTTTCCTCTTGAGTGGTTTTAGCTTCTGCATTGTCTTAATTCATGTCTAATATTTAACCCCAGTTTTATTGCAGAATTTAAGTATGCAACTCTGTCAATTCCATTAGTTCCTATCCTTCTAAATATGTCTTGACACCTGGGTCTTAGTGTGTACAGCTGGATTTTTAGGTTCTACAGTGTAACAATGGCATGAGTGTATTTGGCAACTGAAGAAAATGTTGGTGAAGTGAGCTGTAAAATGAACCTGAAGTTGCAAATGGTAATCTGAAGTGAAATACAAGCAGCCTCTCTTTCTTATTTCAAATGTATTTTTATCCCACATTGTTTAGAAATGTCTACAGTATTTAGAAATGTGGGATGAAAAGTTTAAGTTGTATTTTTTTTTTCCCAAGCACAAATACAGGCTGGGCAGAGAATGGCTTGAGTGCAGCCCTGAGGAGAAGGACTTGGGGGTGTTGGTTGATGAGAAGCTCAACATGAGCTGGCAACGTGCGCTCACAGCCCAGAAAGCCCCCCTGCATCCTGGGCTACTTCAAAAGAAGCAGAGCCATCAGGGCGAGGGAGGGGATTGTCCCCCTCTGCTCCGCTCTGGGGAGACCCCACCTGGAATACTGTGTCCAGCTCTGGGACCCCTCAGCACAGGAAGGACCATGGACCTGTTGGAGCAAGTCCAGAGGAGGGCCATGGAGATGGTCAGAGGGCTGGAACACCTCTGGTGGACAGGCTGAGAGAGCTGGGGTTGTTCAGCCTGGAGAAGACAAGGCTCCAGAGAAATCTTACAGTGGCCTTCCAGTACCTAAAGGGGTCCTAGAGGAGAGATGGGGAGGGACTCTTTTATCAGGGAGTGGAGAGATAGGATATGGGGTAATGGTTTTAAATTGAAATAGGGGAGATTTAGACTAGATATTAGGAAGAAATTCTTTACTGTGAGAGTGGTGAGACACAGGCACAGGTTGCCCACAGAAGCTGTGGATGCCCTGTCCCTGGAAGTCTATGTGACCGGGCTGGATGGGGCTTTGAGCAACCTGCTCTAGTGGGAGGTGTCTCTGCCCATGGCAGAGACATTGGTGCTCAATCTTTAAGGTCCCTTCTAACCCAAAGTGTTTTCTGTTTCTATGATTCTACAGCGAACTCCTTTGTAGGGAAAATAAGCTGAAACGCGCTTTTAACAGCAGGAGGGAGGAGAGTAGAGAAACCTATAATCAGTGATGTTAAGAGCTGGATATGATGGAGGACAGAAATTTGGAGCTGAATTTGTAATGTGAGAAGGCAACGAGAGCTCTGCAGTTTTCAGTTATTTTAAAGGAGGCATAACACCATAGAACAGGAAAGTATCAGACCTCTCTGAGGCATGGAAGGGGGGAAGATTTTGGGCACTGCTCCTAAATTACAGGTCTAACTAATCAAAGCAAATGTGATGAGGAAGCTGGCATATTTAGTCCTTTAGAAACTCAGAAGTTGAAAAAGTGACTAACATCACTGAGTCATGAGTACAGTATATAATTTTAATTTATGAATGTTTTGTGAAAGAAAGGAGATCCTGAATGGTAGATAGGGGAAGTCTTTGGGGACAGATCCTGCCCTGGCCAAGGAGAATCACCCCCATGAACAAAAGGCTGATGCCCAAAGATAATTCAATGTGGATTCATCGGATGGAAATGAGCTGTTCTTGGTCTTCTAAACCTAATTAACTTAATGGTCTTGCACTAGTACAATTAGATGAAAGCCCAAAAATGAATGGTTGCAATAGGTTGGACTATATAATCTTTACCTGAGATCAGTTGCAAATAATCTGAATATTGCCCTCATCTGAGTATTTTAACTTGTAGCACGACACTTCATTTGATGGTCCCCATCTCTTGCACCGGGATAGACTGTGTAGAATTGATTCCTGTTCTTTTAAACTATTTTGTCATATCAATATCAATTTTTTTTTGTTAGTTTGGAATCTAATTTCTTTTGTATTTGTGTACACAATTGTATGCAAACAGAGAACAAATATAGCAGCTGAATCTGCTTTAAAACGTGTAAATGCATCCTGTTTTCCTCTTGGCAACTCTGGTGCAGCCTTTTTTCAAGTTGCCACTTGTGACCCTGCCACCGGCCACTTCTGAACGTCTACATTCTCATTTGGATGAACTTTAGGTTCAGAGCACTCTGAAGTGGCTGAGGTGATATGTGGTTTGTGTAAGCAAGAAATATATATTTTGATAGAGGTGCCAGATGTTTTCTTTTAAAATTTGATATGCCTGGAGACGTCAGTCTGCTGGGTCAGAATTTGCTGGCCCTTGGGGAGTTCTGCAAAAGTATAACAATCTGTTTATAAGACACTGTGTCTTTTTTATTAGGTTATTTATTGTTGCCAAGGAGAAGAAGCTCATTTCAGTGTGTATGTGAAGCCCTGGGTCAATACAGCGTGTGCACTCACAGCCTGAGCTGCGCTTTTGAGCTACACAAAGCTAAAAGCCATCAGAGGAATGCAGGCTGCAGAACTTGTAATCTGACAGTCTTGGAGCTTTTGTGATCTTTCTGCTACAACTCAACAGAAAACAAGCTTTTCATTAGGCAGAAGTGCTAAGAATAGCAAAGCCCGCACTCCGACTCCTTGAATGGAAGACCAAACTTGTGAAACCAAAACATATGGCAGAAAGCGAGCTGAAGTGTATCAGTTTTAGCTTTGTGCTTGCAAATGAGAAGATTTTTGGCCAGCTGGTTGTGGAAAAACATTAAACCAAAGGCCCTGTAGGTAACTGAGTTCAGAGGAATGTAGAAAGCTTAGTTACTTCACCCTGCACAAATACAGGTATATAGTCATATCAGATTACTTGGATTAATTAGTATTGTTCCATATTGTTCTTAATCAGTCGGCCCCCCCAGTTCAGCTGGTACTCACTTCTGCAGTATTTTTTTTTTTTTTAATTTCAGCTCCACGTGATTCTCTGAGCCTCGTAGTTCTCTCAAGTAGGGAGAAGCCTCAAGATGTCTTGAGGCAGCGAAATTAATGGAAAGTTGATTTTGGTAGGCATGATCCTCGCCAAGCAGGAAATGAGGGGGGCAAATGCATTTTTCCGAGTTGAAGAACACTTGATTTTCCTATTCAGAAAAAGTGAGATGAGGTTATTACCCTGATGTGCGGTTAAGGGTGCTAAAATATGTTTATTTGGTAAGGGAATAACACTGGAATATAAGGTATCTGAGATCAACCAAGAACAGCAGTCCAACTCTCCTCTCCTGAGAAACTTTTTCCATCCAAATATAGAGATCATTTATTTGTTCTTTTGGACTTTGTTAGTGCTGGATCTCCTTCAGTCTTCTGTATGTTTATGTAACATTTAATTGGGCGCAACTGGAACATAATGTATTTCCAGTAGTGAAAAATATAAGATTTTAAAGAAATCTAAACCCGAACTGGAAAGAGACAGTTCAACATGTCGTACGCACTCTTCTACTGAATTCTGTGATGATAATGACAACAGTAGGACAGAAAGAAAAAAAAATCCAGTAAATTTTTACAGGGAGACTGAAAGTCCAAGGCTGATTGCATGGTCCCTTTACTTCTCGAGGGAGAGCGTCAGTGGAAACTTGCAGTAATGAATTTTCATATGTTATTCTTAAGATACAAATTCTGGTGCTGGGAGAAGTGGGGAACATTTTTCTTATCTGCTGGGACTTTCTCAAACTGAAAGGTATTTGCTATGGTGAAAAATCAATCAAGAGCTATTTCAAGGATATATCCCACAGATCCCATTATTCGGTAGACCCGAAATTCATGTCCCAATTTGACACTAAAAATAGAAAGTTTAGCATCCAAGTGCAACAAAGTGTTTCAGCATTCTGGTAAGAACATACTGTATTGACTGCTTGTTATTGACCGGCAGGCAAGTAGTAATGAAGTGTCATACCTTGTCTTTATCTACTATAGAGGTAACTCTACTGAATGAAGGTGACTATGCAGAGGGTGGAAGGTGTATGGCTGTTTGTGCTGTTAGAAGGTTTAGGATCCTCATGACACAGGCTCCTAACTGAAGACATGAGATACTAAGTGTAGTAAGACATGAGAATGTCCAGTTCACTGAGTAATGTGTTGTTTCACATGGAGGATGATCTGTCACCAGTTTTAGAACTGTGGCCAGGACTGCCATAGTCCTAATTTCTTTGTCTGTGCTGTGGAAAGAGACAACCTCCATTATCAAACGTAGCTTATATTTTCTACATGAACCAGCCCTTACTGTAGTTTTGCAGACGTTTTGTAGCCTTTTGTAGGTGCAAATAAATACAGAAAATAGCTAGCAATGCCGAAGAGCAGCCCTGTTATCCAGGGCACTTGCTTTCTAAGTGTTTTTTTCAGTTCCTACTGACTTACCCATGGAGAGACCTCCCTGGTCAAAGGACTTCTGTTCTCCCCAGGCTGGTACTGCCTGCTGGCAGATGACCTGAAATGTTAAAGAACCTGGCAGGGATCATTTGAACAAAATGCTGTTTACAGAAATAGGAGTTTGCTTCTCCTCTAGTAAGTACCTTGAAGCTTCATCAGCAGTGCTGTATTCAACTAATTCATATTAAAATTAATTATAGTTGGGTTGAGACATCTTATTGTTACATACTCCTGCAAAAAAAAAAAAACTAATGGAAAGGCAATTAATATGTCTTAAAAATTTTGACATGATGTTAATTTTTGGTTGCTGTAAAATGCAGAATCAAGCCATGTATTTATGTTTAAGCAAAAAGTAATTTGGACAAGTCCTGTGGTCTCTGTCTTGTGTAAACTCAGGCAAGATGATCCAAAGCAGTGTCTAGGATTATCTCTGAACAGAAGGCAAAGGGGCTGGTTCTTTCCGTCTTTCTTACATTCCCTATCAGTATAAGGATTAAAAGACTCCACGGAACAGGAAAGTGGTGTTCCCTGCCTACAGACTAAACACATCCTTCTCCCTACCCTGCAGCAAATACGATTTAACCTAAATCTGGTGTTCTCAAGTCTTGAATTAATGTGCAGTTGACTGTTATTTTTACTGAGTGTTAACTGCCCCAATTTTTCTTGCCTTGGGGCATTATGGACATCTCTTGGAGTGAAAACTGATCATACTTCTTTGAACCGCAGCCTTGGGCCTTAGGTATACTAAGCTGCTTCATTCTGGGCTTTTATGAAATTTGCTTCTCCTGTTCTTCATATATTTCCAGTGTAGTCTATGTGTTCCCAACTGTTGCTTTGTTTCTGCAGTTGCATAAGATGCCATAGGAGGGCATGCCCTCAAAATACATAGCTGCTAAATTTTGCACAATTTTTTCCTAGTAGATGATATCTGTGTTTTATAAGCGTAGCGGACCTGATGATTTCTTGAGCTGAAATAAATCAGCTCTCTGCACTTTAGCGCTACTTAATCGAATTCATGTTATTTTGATGCACGTGGCTTAATTTAAGCTTGTGACATCGAATTTTTGTCCATTTATCCAAATATGGTAGCGTTTCTTTCAGAATATCAGATAATAGTTGTTCAAAATTTGGCCACTAGAGTATGCACTCCTCTGTACAGTCTGATATATTGTCATTTTTTTTCCCCCCTATATAGCAGTTGAAGATGTCAAATATGCACATGCAACTGAGTTTCCTAGTAATTCCTACTGCGTTTCATTTCTTATTTGAGATTTGATTTACGTGATGATTAGTGTAATTCTTCCTGAGACGGTAAAAAAAATAAACAGGGGACAAATGATTTTGTGTGTGTCGTTCCCCCCTCCCCCCCTCTTTTATTTCCCATCTGCCAATTCCAGCTTTAGGATGTTCCAAGCCTTTGTTTTGGAGAGGCTGCAGGTCACTCCAGGAAGTATTTGCGACACCGTCTACTGCAGTAAGAGCTATACCTGGGGTGGGAGCAGGTTGCCAATGATCACCTGGGGCTACTCACCCTACAAACAGGTCACTTGTGAGCAAGTATTGCTGCGTTGATGTTTCAAGTGTTTGAAAGGTGGAAGAGACTTGGTTGGTTGAGGTTAAAAATTGTGTTCTGGTATTGTTTTACCCGAGAGATGGTAAAAAGGGAACGCCAGAGTGGATTATCAAAGCAAACAGTCAGCATGGTTTCAAGAAAAGGAAAGCCTTTTTCACTTTTCTGAGGCAGGATATTTCTTGTCTTGATGGGACCATTGTTCAGGGCCATGTAAGAAATTCCAAAATGCAAGCAAATAGCTAGGACTTCCCATTAGTTTTACATGAAACAGAAATTTTTTTTATGAGATTTTGCTGACTTTACGTGATACTTATTAGCAGCAAAATCTTGTTTGCTGCTGGAAACCGTTGCTTCAAACAATGACCTGGCCACCCACTCAGCATCTGCTAAATGTGATGCTACTTAATTAAAAAAAAAAAAAAAAGAAAAGAAAAGAAAAAGAAAGAAAGAACATGGTATTTTACGGAGAAAGTATTTTGGGTTTTGTATGTATTTAAGTGTTGATTTCTCACCTGATGGTCCCCCAGGTCCTTTTCTGCACTGCTGTTTCTTAGCCATCCCATCCCTAACCTGTGGCAGTACATGGATTAAGTTCAGCATTTTGTATTTCATAGAATTATAGAATTGTCTAGGTTGGAAGGGACCTTTAAGATCATCTAGTCCAACCATTAACTTAGATGAAAAACTATTGCAAAACCATGCCACTAAGCTCTGTGTCAACCCGTCTTTTGAATATCTCCAGGGATGGTGCCTCAACCACTTCCCTGGGCAGCCCATTCCAAGGCTTAATAACCCTTTCCATGTAAAAATTTTTCCTACTATCGAATCTGAACCTCCTCTGGTGCAACTTGAGGCCATTTCCTCTTGTCCCATCTCCTGTTCCTTGGGAGAAGAGACTGACCCCCGCCTCTCTACACCCTCCTTTCAGGGAGTTGTAGAGAGCGAGAAGGTCTTCCCTCAGCCTCCTTTTCTCCAGGCTGAACACCCCCAGCTCCCTCAGCCTCTCCTCATAAGACTTGGTCTCCAGACCACTCACCAGCTTCACTGTCCTTCTCTGGACCCACTCCAGCACATCAATCTCCTTTTTTGCTAAGGGGCCTGTTTGACTATTTGACTTTGCTGAAGTGCATGATACACATCAGCCCATTTCTCCCCTCTCCACAGTTCCCCATCTGGCCCACTACTGAGTTTTGACATTGGTGGATAATAAGGTGAGAGATGTGTCACGTCTTTAGAATTCTCAGCAGCAGCTGAATGACATCTAGTGCTGGTGGACTGCCCAGCAATAACCTGCATATGACTGCATAGATCTGCTTGTATGACCTTGCTCCGGCACCAATGTTCCAGCCCCTTTTCTCAAGCAGCACCTGATACTTCTAGGTCTTTTTTGCCTCTCCTTACTCTTCGTATTGGCGGATCTCTTGTATTTTCAGGGCCCAACAGATACAGGTGTATTCTTGAAGGTGGTCTGAAAAGATTTTACCGAAGCTTGGTAAGCGGTGCAAAGTGTTGGACAAAAATCTAAACACCAAATTTGACGTTGGCACCGTGGGCATTAGTAACATGGCAGGTCTCTTAATTCTAGTCTGAAAAGGAGCAACTTATCATTGAAGTTACGACAAAGTAAATTGTGAGCAAGCAGCATCTGACTAAAAATACCTGCAAATTTTACTATTTTGTATGTAGCGCAGTAACATGTGTCATGGTCTCTAACATCTGTCCTCGTAGTTTGGAACCTTGCTAGTAAATCTCTCCTTGGCACTTGCCTCGGTTTCATGGTGGATTATTTCTTACACTTTAACTATGATTTATATCTTAATTCTTGTCTAGTCCAAGTGACTAAGGAAGCAAATCCTCTAGAGATTATGTGAAAAGCTTTTATCTTGGTTGAAGGAATTGGATCATGATCTACTTTACCAAGCGCCCGTCTTGAGTCTGTAGTTTTCCTAATTGCACTTCCACTATTCCACTAGATTACTAGGAGTAATAGTTAATTACAGATATGATGTAAAACAGAACTGATGGATAATATCTACTATAGGGAAGTGGTTGAGGCACCATCCCTGCAGATATTCAAAAGACAAGTTGACATGGTGCTTGTGAATATGGTTTAGTGTTGGTGTTTGGTGGTTTTTTGTTTTTTTGGTCAGAGTTAGGTTGGTGGTTGGACTAGATGATCTTAAAGGTCTCTTCCAACCTAGGTGATTCTGTGATGAAATTTCCTATTTGGGGCTTATAAAAGTGGGTGTCAAAAGTTACTTCATGAGGGGATGAACTGTCAGTCTTATTAGCACTTGGATGTACAGAATGACCCCAAATGATTTCCATACCCTGGAGGCTGGTTAAAGAACGGAGAGGCGTAATTGGAGGAGGAGAAAACCATAACAACAGGCACTCCTGAATTAGCTATAACTCAATGCAAATGCAAAGTAACAAAAACAAATTCTATGGTAGCAGAAGGAAAAATGAACTCTACAGAGATTGTAGTAACTGCCATGTCTGACATCTGCCATAAATACTTTTGTGCATGATTTGATGAAGTCATAAACAATTGCATTTCCAAGTATGACCACTGATTTTTTGTCTAGATTAACCTACTTAGTTGTAGAGACTGCAGTTTTAGGAAATTTGGGCCTGATCATTTGGAAACCACTTGGTCACAATAACCTTGTATGTGCCAGAGCTCTTAAAAATGAAGCTGGTGTTATTGCAAATTCCTTGTGCACAATCAGGTCCTGAAGTAGTAGCTGCTTTTGAAAATAATTTTTAAAATCCTTCCGCTTCCTTAGCGCACAGATGGGAGATGTCCAAGTTGACAGAAATAATATAGGGCTTAATTTATTAATGGTTGTAAAGCAACTTCACATCTTCCGCAAGTTTCTATACAAGTATGAAATCTTAAAAGAAAATGGTGTGCTTGATCTTAGATTTGTTTGAAGTTAGTGATGAATTTCCCATTGATTTCATTAGCATGGCATGAGGCTCCTGGGGCAAAAGTCTCAGATCCATGGAGTGTATTTTGGTCTATTTTTGGAGTCATGTTTGCATGAGGAGTGGAATAAGTGCAGACATCTCTCATGAGTCAGAGGAGAGAATTCTCTAGTGGGTATAGTTATAATAAATTTAGCCCCAGTTCTTCTTTGGCTGATAATTAGAACTAAGGCAGGGAGGAAATGGTGACTACCATAATTCTTGACCTCCTCCGATAAGCTTGAATTCCTGAGCTAAAAATATAAATATTTTTAAAGTAACTGGGATTAACATAGTGATTTCTAAGTTGTTTCTTTTCTAATGAACATGATAACATCTGCTACAATGAGTTCTGACAATAGGAGTTGGGAGTTGTAGTTCATTGGAACTTGATGCGTTCTGTTATGTTCAGTATATTGTTAGTTTTATTTATGGTGTTGTTTTTAATTGTTTGGCTCTGCTAAATCTACTTAGACTAGATTACAAGGTGACTATATAATTAAAAAGTATTTATATATTTGATTAAACATGATCATCTTGATTTTACTGTTAGAATTGGTATGATAAGGGGAGACCTGAGTAGTCTGTGCTATGAAAAGCTGCATCGTTTGCCAAGTAATAGCTTTTGATTAATAAACTTAGTGTCCGTAATGATCTCCCTCTGAAACATAGTCAGGTAGTGCTTTTTGGTGACTCTGGTACATGCTGTGAAGGATCCATGATGGGGCCAACTCTGTTCTGGCAAGAACATCTTGGACAGCATCTCCTTGGAAAGCAACGAGTCCTCAGGTTGGAGAAAGTCCTTGTGCTCTGTGGGTTTGTATTTTGTGTGGAAGCTCTCTGTGACTCTGGCACAAATGTCTGGCACCAATAAGTTCCTGAGATGAAGGTGACCCTGCAGACTCGGTGCGGGAGGCTCATTGGCTACAGAGTCCAAGTCACCACGTTTACAGAAGCTTTCTGGGCTCCAACGTGCTGGTTTTTTGTCCAATATGGTGCTGATGCAGGAGAGGCCAGACTTTTGCTACTGCTCTTCTGCTCTGTAACACACTTGGAAAGTTTCTTCTGTGCTTAGAGATGAGCAATTTTGTTACAGGTAGTCAGGAATGTAAAAGCCAAACCACAAACCTATTGAGAAGCCCCACTCTTGATATCTTTGAATTGATGACTGTGTGGTGTCTTGTTTTCCAAGTAGTAGTGGTGGTGATTTTTTTTTTTTCTTTTTCCTTCATATATTCAAGTTTTTAAACTGGCCCTTGGTTACATGTAGAGGTCAGATGTGATGCATATTGCAGCTAAATGGGGTATTTACCCATCCTGTTTTCACTCCGTCTGGGGAGAAGATTTTTGCTACAAGCTCTGTTCCAATAAAGGTTGTCAAACTGCCTGTCCGCTTTCTTTCTATGTATTGTGGGAAGCCCTCTAGCAAGAAATGTTAAGTGAGGGTTCCAGCATGCCACCAAGACTATTATTATGCATTGCAAAAGGGCAGACAGCATTAGCTGGCAATTGGGCCCAATTTGATTTGGCCTTTGCTGAATTCATCCTTGGTTCCTAGTACACTACCTTATTTCTCTGTTAATTTATTTTCCACATAGCTTAAAAACTTTTATATGCATCAAGATTTACAGTGTTTCCAATTTATTCTCCCTAATATAGTTTTTACATCTTTCTTTCTCTCTTTGCTGGGCATGTTCTCTCTAACAGTCAAGAAGATGCGTGCTTCTGGAATTGCTTGAAGGGGACTTCCATCAGAATATTTTAAGTAGAGAGTAAAGTGTCTTGGAATTAAAAAAATGCATGTCTCATGAGAAAAATAAAATATGGCCAAAAGTAAGAGGGATTTTTTTTAAAGTTAAACGTGTTGACTCTAATGGGAATTGTGTTGTGTGACAGTATATACATAGTTTTGATAGAAAATTCTCAAGTAAGTTAAGTCATTTTACATATGTAATACCTACTGTACAAAAGTGATGCAATCATAATTCATTTAATTGAAACTAATACATCTGTCCAGCCAGAGTGATTTACTTTTATATTTTATTTTTTTTTAAATTACTGTTGTAGAATGTGAAATCGTGCACCTTGGCTTTAGAGCTCCCAAAGCCGGTTCCCACCAGTATAGTCTCTCACTGAATGAAAGAGTCTTAACGGGCACGCATACCTACCCAGGCAAAAGCTGTGTACGTCAAGCATCTGCTTTACATTGAAACCTTGGCTTTCCAAGAATCTTTCAAGCTGTGTTGTGAGGCATGAAGAGGTCAAATGACTTATCCAAGTCTTGCAAAATGCCAGCTGAAATTAGGATCTGATGTGCTTCTGGCTTGGTTCAGGTTTTTACTCAAGCCAGTAGAACCCAAAGCCGCTGAGAGGAGCTGGGAGGGAGCCCGGGTGCAGTTGGCGTCCCTATTAGGGATTGCAATTGAAAATGCTTAGGGATTCACCCATGTTTCCAAATCCCACATGAAAGCACAGTTCATTTTGAAAGGGGCAGAAAGATGTTTCATGTTCTTAACAAACAATCCTTGTAAAATGCTAATTAAATGATAAGTATAATAGGGAAATTGTTAACTGCATAGTTGCGTTCTTATTATCTATGGGAGTTTTTAATTATAAAGCAGAATTATTACATGAAGCCTGTAATGACAAGGGGAAAGTGGGTCTGAATGTACTGCTGCTCAGTGTGGTTCTCTTTGTTGCCTTTGCAATAAAGCAGCCTGTCCTGGGCGGCCACGTTCCTTCCTCCCTGGGGAAGCAGAGGCTGCAGAGGAAGGAGCAACCTCTCCGGGCACTGGGATCAGGAGAATTCCCTGGGCTTCAGCTCCTGCGCTCTGGGTTTATTCAGGAGTTGAATAAGTAAGTTTCTATACAAGAAGAAAAATACTGTCATTGAACAAGTTATGAATGTAAGTCCTCAATGCCAGGCTGGGTGCCAGGCTTCGGTTTCAGCAGGAAAAAGGTGCATTAGCCTTGCTAATATTTATTGTAAAAGAACTACTTTTCCCCGGACTCTTCCGTTTTACCACCTTGTTCTTCTAAGGATGTTACCTTAGCTTTCCTGTGGAAATTGGGCTGTGAACCTTGTGAAAGTTTTAGGGAGGCTTATTGCTGCCTAATTCACCTTTCACAATGAAAGAGAAATTTTTTCAATTGCTTTCCAGAATTTTGTCCTTGCTTGCTGCATCTGATGGCCAAAGTTTAGACCAAATAATACAGTGTTTGAAACAGTTAAGCCTTACTGATTTTTTGTTAAATTGAGGCTTATACTTGATCCTTAAATAGGTAGCGATTTTGCCATAGAGGAAAAAATGCTACTTTTGCACTATTATGCTAAAATACCACACAAAAGTGCTGAAAACCTTCCTTTTTGTGATTTCTAATTCAGAAATATTATATTCTATCAACATATAATTGAACATGCTGTCAGATGTGTCCAATGAGTGACTTATATTCAGTGTGGCAGTAAAAATACCCATTAAATATCAAAAGGGAAAGAAGTCTTTTTAAACACTTTTAATATTCTTGATTTTTTTTTTGTTCTTTTGTGTAAGTGAAACACTGTCATTTTTTTTAATTCTGTAGGAAAACAGAATTAAACACTTTTATTGTGCTCGAAGGCACAAAGAGCAAGTTGCTCTTTTTACCCATGAAATAAATTGTTTTGCTTTGCTTCATGACTGAACATTAATTTAGATTGGAAGATCCTGGATTGGCTTCCCTTGGAATGATAACTGATTGGGTTCAAAGTGATTGGAAAAATGCTGGCAATGTTCCGTGAAAAGTGAGATCTGAAACAAACGTCACAGTTCTCTGCTATCAAAAATTACAAAAAAGCCAAAAATTAATTTCTCCTTTTGTTATTTTAAATATATTTTTTTAAATGCTGCTGTACCTTAATGCATCATTACACCTAACTTTTGCATAGCCTTGTTCACTGCTCAGTTGAGGAGGCTTAATACAGCTTTAACTCGTTATTGTGTTAGTTTATGTAGTGCTGTTTTTGTAGGAGAACTTCAGCTTAAGTCCTTAAATTTGGCAGGGGCTAATTTGATTATGTGCTGATTTTCTCCGTTTTACAGATAGGATCAGATTGAACCAAAATATTCAAGCTTCCTCTAATATTGGATGCCCAATTTGAAGTTTTAGGCAGTGGCTTTGCAAAATGGAGAGTTGGTTTTGGTCACCAAGCAGTGTGGGAGGCAGAGGAAAGGGAAGAAATTATCCTAGATGAAAAGGCATGAGCTTGTTTCAGCCCTCAACCCAGGTGATCTGTGGGGTCCATTCAAAATAGGAGGAAACAAATCCTGTGAATCAAATGTCCGGTCTTCTGTGTGATCTTCTCAAAGCATCCAAGATCAAATAATTGTTTAATAACAATATTACCAGCTTTTTAAAACTTACGGCTTTAACCCTGTGAGTAAGGATTTGGGTTTGTGTGCAGTTGCTACAAGTTACTGTCTTGTGCTGTGCTAAGCCATTGGCTTGGGATGTGGTGGGGCCTGGTAGATCCCAGACAATGTTACCAATATTCTCTAGTGTGGAGTTTTTCCCTTGGTTGCTTGGGTTTTTTTGGTTGGGTTTTCTTTGTTTCATTGGGGTTTATTTTTTGCTTATATTTACTTTTCCCTCTTTCTTTTGTAATTGCGGTGGAATCTGTCTGACCTTGGAGGATTCATTCCAGTTTTTCCTTTTCAAAACCTGTTTTGGTATTTTGATAACAACAGAAAATCTAACTTTTAAGGTAATTCGGTCTACTTGAGACAGGATTATTTTTCAGAGGCCATCAAATGAAAGAATCATCACAAACTGAAGTCATTTTATGCCATAGAGCTCTCATACAAAATTATGATGTATGTAAATGGAGTGCCAGATTATTTCAGGTGTTACTTCAGTTGGAATTGCAGAAATGCTTTAATGAGTTACAGAAAGAGCAAAGTAGAGAATTTCCAGTCTCAGTAATATAAAATGAAAAGTGTAATTCTGTAACCTACTTGCAGCCAACTATCTTCAAACCATTCTATTTCTAAAAGAAGCTATTTGGCTGTAGTGGCCTATTTTCTAGTTGCATGACTTTAAATAAATGCTTCTAGTGGCACAGCACTGGAGTGTCATGAATACTCTGCTTTGGTTTTGCAGTATAAATTAGAAAATAATCCTCCGCTTTTAGTTGTGGGGTAGAAAGAAAATAATCACTTCTGACTGTTTCCGATTTCAGAATTATCTGTTTTGCATTACTCAGAAGTGTCATTTCAATACAAGTGTTGAAATTATAAACTCGGTTGTTTTGCTTCAAACCTTTTATAGATGTCTAGTGTCAGTTCTTTTCTCAGGTGCATGGGCAGGATGGGATCAGTGAGACAAAACACAGTGATTTCTGCTTAATTCTGACAGTAGCACTGCCAAGTGCACTGCCTCCAAGCGCTCCCTGTGGTGGTTCTTGTAGGGGATGAGTTGCTCTATTTTGCAATCTAGCACGATGCAATTCCAGTGTAACTTTCTGATTACTCGTCTGTGTGCTACAGAGCTTGCCACTTTATCAAAAATCTGGAGTTTTCCCATTTCTCTTATTCATAATAATTACTGTACTTCCTTATCCCTAGCTTACCTGCAAGATTTAGAACATATTGAATATATAACTCAATTGTCACAGCATTGTGATGAATTTACTCCATATTCCCCTACTTGTCTATGAAACATTCCTACTTCCAGAAATCATGCTGAAATTTGAAATACTCAGATAATTGTGAAAAACTAGAAGACTTCCCATCTGTTACCTGGTATTTCTCAGTGTGCTCACAAATAATGGAAAATAATGACCTTACTAAATCCAGGAGGGTGGACTTTGCATGAACTGCAGAACTGCCTGCACATCGCTTGTTCTTTTTGATTAAATTTACTAAATATTACACTTGATCCCTGTTCCGTAGTAGCCAGGTGAAATGGTATATAGCTAGTTAGGAATCTGCTACATGTATTTTATAAGTGCATTATCAATTTTTAAAGATTATTTTTTTTTTCAAAAATGTTGATTCTGCAAAGGCACTTCATCGTATATTTGTAGTAGTAAATGAGTAGTCTGATTTTCCAAATCTTACTGCGGATTTGCTGGTATTTTTTCCCTATCTGGCAGGACAGGATATTTTATGGCTGCTTTACCTTCTTATGATGATTTAGCTTATTTCTTCTCCTGGTCTAGAGTGACACTGGTCACAATTATAAATTTGGAGAGGAGAGGCTGGAGAGCAGACCCGTGTAAAGGGGTCTGGGGCTGCTCGTCATCAGCAGGCTCAATGTGAGCCCACAGTGGGCACTGGCAGCCAAGAGGGCAAACCATATCCTGTGGGGCATCAAGCGCAGCAGAACCAGCAGGTGGAAAGAGGGGATTATCCCGCTGTTTTCAGTATTGATGCGGCCGTACCTTGAGCACTGTATGCAGTCCTGGGCCCCACCATTTAAGAAGGATGTGAAGGTCCTTGAATGTGTCTGGAGGAGCGCAACTAAGCTGGTGAAAGGGCTGGAAGGAATGTCCTATGAGGAGTGTCTGTGGACTTTGAACTTGTCTAGGTTGTAGAAAAAGAGGCTGAGGGGTAACCTCATTGCTATCTCCAGCTTCCTGATGAGGGGATGTGGAGAGGGAGGGGTTAATCTCTTCTCCCTGGTATTCGATGATAGGGTGCATGGGAACAGTTCAAAGCTGCACCAGGGGAGGTTTAGACAGGACCTTTAGACCTTTAGGAAACATACCTTTACCGAGAGGGTGGTCAAACCCTGGAACGGCTTCCGAGGGAAGCACTCAGTGCCCCAAGCATTTGGATAATGCCCTTAATATGCTTCAACTTTTGGTCATCCCTGAAATGCCCAGGCAGTTGGACTAGGTGCAATCATTGTAGGTACCTTCCAACTGAAATATTCTATTCTATATTTACACTTTGAGTATTTTACAGTGTCTGTTGTTCTAGGTAGCTAGCAGTAGCAAGCAGAATTCCCTAAGAACTGTGTCTGTCTTAACTTTCCCAGTGAATCTAAAACATGCTCCTACCTGCAACATTTCCATTTAGCCCCATTACTGAAGTGAGTAAGGATTTTTTGGGGGCGTGCAGTGTAATCTGCATGGTATTATGAGTTGTATCTCATACTGCGTTTTGGGGCTTGCCTCCTCATTTGAGGACACAAGCTGAAATTAGCTCTAACTGATGGTAATCACTGCTGACTTCGGAGAAACCGTGAGACCTTTCATCAGTATGGGTGGTGGCGTGCATCCATCTCACGCATCCTTTTGCATCAACTGGAAAGTGCATATATTCCTTTGCAACATCCCCATCTTGCTTCCAAGGCGGGCTTTCAGTTTCCCCCTCGGAGCAGAGCTCTGGGGGATATCGCATTTGGAAAATGGCTGATAAGTTTTCAGTGTTTTAAAATCACTGCTCAGAAGCTGTTGTGACGATAAGGGTAAGAGGCTGGAGAAGTTCAGGAGCTGAATGTAGATCTCCCAGCAGTGATCACTGGGAGGGTGGACTGGTTGGACTGAAATTCCATCCATTCCTCTTCCTAAAAAATCAATGTACGATGTATCATAGAATCATAGGGTTGGAAGGGACCCGAGAGATCATCTAGCTCCAACCCCCCTGCCATGGGCAGGGACACCTCCCACTAGTATGTGACAACTGATGTGTCACTGAAAGGAAATGCTCATCCACATCTAGCAAACCTCAAAGCCTTATGTACAGAATCAATTTATAAAATAGGATTCTAAATTAATGTGAGAATACACCCTTTGAATAAAGTTCTACTCATAGTGTGTACTCAATGCACAATGGAATGCCCACTTTGTCAAGAGACAACTGATTTTGGGCTTTCTTGTGTATAAACATGACTTCCTCTCCACAGTTATGTTGTAAGACTGGACTTCAATACTGTGAAAGATTTGGGGAGAGAAGTATTAAGGGATAGCCCTCACAACTTTGCATAACATAGTTTTTCTGTGTCTAGCAATAACTTACTCCTAAGATCCATTCTTTCAGGATTCCTGAGCAAATCTTTTCTCCAGCAGGAAATGAGTTTCTTGGTGTATTTTTTACGTTTTTATTTTTCTCACAAGTGATTTATATGTCTCTGTGTGTTACTACTGAAGCAATACTTCTCAATATCACAGATGGGTACAAATGTCCACAGAATTTTCTTTCACCTATTTCATAATATAATTTCAGGCAGACTCTAGATGGTTCAGTGTTCCAGCTCTACCGTGTTTCTTGCTGAAAAGATAATGCTGAGCATTCTTCTTTCTGGTTTCAGTCCCTTTTATCTTGTTAATGCTGCAGCAGCTAAAAACTAAGAATTGGAACTGCTGGACGGATGGCCCTCCTAACTATTTCATTAATCTGCGGAAGGCCTATTTTACTTATAAACTGCCCTGCCACATCCCTATCCCTGGCCTCCTTTAAGCCTGGCATTTAGGTCCAACTGTTTGAAACAATCTCTTGTTGTAGCTGGTTGGGGTGAAATGGAGCTATCTGTCAATTTGAAAAGGTCACTGCCTGTGTCAGAATGACAGTGATTCCAAATTATCCATTAATCTCCCAATTTAAAATTGTCATCCTTCTGATTACAGCCAGCCAGCCACACAGGGCTAAAATAGACCTCTTCTCTTACACCCATGACCAAGCAGCTTTTTTATTAGCTGGCAGATAAAATTGGCACTGTGCTCCAACATTAAATATTCATTGACTGCTCTCTGAAAAGAAATGGCTGCTAACAGGTTGAGAATATATGAGAAAACAGCCAAAGAAATTACAATTGATTTTCTTGTCTTATCTGCTAACGTTTGGGCTATATGATTAGTGTAACACACTTAGCATATTCCTATATTGGTTTGAGTCAAAGGGTAATAAATGCAAGAGCTTCCTTGCCCCCTTTTACATTTTTGCATTGTCTTGATATTGTTGATGCACTCAGTAAGTTAAATGAAGGGTAAATGAGTGTATAGAAAGTGTAATTCTCTATGGAAAATAAGGTTTAATAGCTTTTGCATTGTCAAAGGAATGACTCTGGAAGATGGAAGAAGTCCCAGATAAGCAGTTCAGGCCTAAAAGGTGTTTAGTTTTCTTACACAGTATAGAACTGTGGTGCTGCTGAGGTTTAAGAGAATAGGGGCGAGCTCTTTCCATCTGCTCCTCCAGAGGGGAAGGGCTCAGACTCTACTTCTCCATGTTGATCACCCATCACCCGAGTCCCACCTTCACTGTTGTTCCTATTTGAAAGGTAATCTGTCCTGGCAGGGAGAATTCAGACAATTCAGACAATGCTGTGGTGTCCGTTCATACAGTCAGAGGCATAAGCCAGGGAAGTGTAAAGAAATTCAAGGCACATGAAAGGCGAGAAGGCAAATCTTCATTTCTTATTCTGAGTCTGCATGAGCACTGATACCTAGGCAAAACTGTTAGATTGCAAATGATGATAGATTTTCTAGGCTTATCTCAATCCTCATCTATGCAACACATTCACACAAAGAACTGATTAAAATATTTTAGTTCTTACGTTATTTTTTAAAAAATGCTGCTTTGTTTGCCAAATTCTTTTTTTTGGTATTTAGTCAGTGTTACAACTGCCCCAGTACTTTGCTGATGGACAATGCCTATTTGCCTAATGCTTTTCCTATTTTTCAGCATGTCTGTCTCTAAGCATGACGCAATTGTGAGTCAGTGCTAAATGAGATCAGAAATAGTCATAAAATTGTAGCCAGGAAGAAGTGCAAGGAAAGGATATGACTGTTCATCTTGAAACCTGTTGAATTATTACATAAACTATGCAGGAGTATTGTTTTTTTCCTTAGGCATATGGCCCTAGAGCATTTACTGAAGCCACTGTGCTAAGATTTTTAGAATGTACTGTTTGTTTATTTGCTTGTATGTTTTAGTTTGTTGTAGATTGGACTTCTTAATGTGTCCAGAGCCAAACAGTGGCCACAGGTGACTCTTGAGAGGCTTTTTTGGCTCTTTGCAATGCCCACATTATATTAATTCGTGGCAGACAACTTGGCAGGTGTTCCCTGTGTGCAAATCAGTATTGCACACTAAGAGACTGGTAAGACTTTCCCGTCAGGTATATCAAAGAAAGGATTAGGTTATTTTCTCACCAGCCAGAGAAACACAAGCCATATTGATTGACTGCAGCTTCACCAGTTAAACTTCCTTTTCCAGTGAGCATTTGGGTTGTGTGCAGGTGCCAGCTCTGCTCACCTCTCCTCTGACTGCTCTTTCATGCCATTTGTTGGGACTGAGAAAAGCAGGACATCTGCTATATCATATATTTTGTCTTTTTCCAGTTATTTCAGATATTTAAATTCCAGGGGAGAATGTGTTTTGGTTTTTTTACTCTAGATTTTTCCCCCCTCTGTCTTTTGCAACTTCAGTTGCTCATTAAAAGGCACAGAGAACCACACACAGGCACAATGTTCTGATGAAACACCTAATGACTTTCAGCATTTGATTTATGGACACAGCTTAAGTTACACGGAGGCTTGTGTCAAAACAGGCCAGAGATAAGCTTACATTTATCTATAGAAGTTAAGGGATAATTATGTAAAAGCATTACATTTTAAAGGAAACAAAGACAGACCTGTGGGAAGTACATTTTCACAGCATGTATTAGCAAAGCCCAATCAACCTCCTTGTGGGAGGACAATTAACAGAATTAAAAGTTAGAATTTTAATTATCATACAAATTAGAGGGAAATTAATCAGCTCATATTTTATGACTTGACTTGGCTTTGAGCATTGCCGCTTGAATTTTATAGCAAAACTTTGATTAATTGAGACACTGCATGAAAGCAGAAAATCCTGATTTAGGTAGCATTTTAATGCCCAGCTCGCTTTCCATCTGCTGCCTCCAATATGGGAAGTGGCAAAAATGAGATGATGCAGAAGCAAAACCTTTGTTTACCCCAGCAGTCACCTCCAAACCCATACCCTGAGATTTCTCTGCATGTGCTGAAAGTTGCTTTTTCAATAGCTCCTGTTTTTACTTTCTGATTCCACAACATGTTGGTTTATAACTAGTGCCCTGGTATGAGCCAGATTCAAGAGTTAAAGTTTTTCAGTGACTGACGGAAAGCATCATTACAGCATCAGCCAAAATCCACCTTTTTTTTTTTTTTTTTTTTCCCTGCAGAGCTGGACAAAAATGTTAAAAGAGCAGCCTAAATAACTTTGAGAAGAAATAGGGTAAATGTTGATGCTATGAGGCCTGCATCATGGATCACCAAGAGCGAGTAGCTTCATGTGAGATCTGAAAGCATCTACAAGCTTGTGTGTGACCTTTGGAACTGCCATACCAGACTCAGCAATGCCTTCTCTTGGCAGGTATTTGAACTTTCTTTTGGATTCTGCTAATCAGAACTTGAAAGCATTTTGAGCAGTTTGATGTGGCACTATGGGAGTGTGGCAAATTTCAGTTCAGCTGCTGAAAAAGTGGTTATGATAAAATATTTACTCTTTTCCTGTGTGTTCTTTTTCACGCAAATCAAGTATCTGGGGATTTGGTTCCAGACAATCATTAGAGAAAGCTCCAAAAGCTTGGGTGCTCCTTTCCCAGAAAAAGGGGGATCTAGATTCAGACTCCCTACATAGAAAAGGTGCTGAATTTCATGTTTGCACTTTGTTTATCTTTGTTTCTCTTCCTTCCTCTTCCTCTAGTAATTATCTGTTGGCTTGGGTCTGATAATCCTGAAGCATAGTCTTGCTGTATTTGACACTGAAAGTCAAAGAAGGACTAAAGCCAAGCTCAGTCTAGAATAAAGTGAAATCAAACACGTTGCGCTGCTGAGTTTGGGTTGTAAAAACAAAATTAAAATAACAAAGTCTTAGAAAAACCAAACCTGTCCTTCAGTCAGAACATAAGGCACAAACAGATTGCTGAAATCAACTAGACGACAATTTTATAGGGTCTCAAGTTGAAAGAGGGAGCTTAATTACGATGCTGGATTTAGTTCGGAGCTCGAGTAATGATCTAGGAAGCTGGAGAGAAGTACTGGAAATGACTGTGTGCTAATGAGGACCCTAGCAGCAGCTTTCTGTGCTAGTTAATTTGCAATCTATGCGGAGATCTGTTGGCAAGCCTATAAAATGAGGTTTTGCAAAAGTAATCACCACTTCAAAGTCTAGAGATAGAGCCTTAGGAAGCAGAAGCATGTTGACTGTTAAATTTCCATTTTGAATATTGTTTGGAAAGTTGATGTTGTTGCTTCCTCCCTGCTGAACTGAGGAAAGCTTAATGCCTTCCCTGTCAAAATACAGGTCTGGAGTTCAACATTTGAAAAGATAGTAAACAGGAGAGTCTTTTTTGGTAACTGTCAAATATGCCAGCTGAGACAATGCTGTCCATTTAGAAATACAATTCTGTTTGTGGATGTTCAGCTTAATTGCAAAGGTTCAGTCCATTTGTCAAAAGGCTACAGTCAAAGCATCCTGTTTTCTGCTCTGGATGTGCTGTTCCTCTGTACTTTCCTGGATTAAGACCGATTAGCTCTCGGTATAATACAAAGTGTGTTTTCAGGGTAAATTCTTTGGCCACCTACACGGGTGTGCAGAACCTCCAAAAGAACTCTTGACGTCATGTCTGTGGAATAAGGTGGCAAAACAGTCCAAGGCAAGAGTGCTCTATTCTGTTCTCTATGGAATTCCAGTTTGGTTTTGAATGGGGAAAATACGGTAGATAGGTGAAACCTGCTATTTTGAGCTCCACTGCCTTCTTTGCTCTCTTCCCTCTTATGAAATAAGAGTCTCAAGCGATGGATTCCACAAGGCTGCAGTGTTTGATGTGAGATGGGAGAAAGTCAACAAGCTGGTGAAGGTCAAAGGATTTATTGCAGAGCAGATATTATGTAAATCAAACAAATTACTTAATAGAACTGTCAGGTGGTCTGAACGCATGTGACTGTCGTGGTTTAACCCTAGCCAGCAGCTAGGACCACACAGCCGCTTGCTCATTTCCCCTTTTTTCCCCTAAGAAGGGTAGGGAAGAGGGGGAGAAAAGAAGAAAGGGAAAAAAACCAACCAAACCCACCTCATGGCTTGAGCATAAAGGCAGTTTAACAGAACAAGGAAAATAACAATAATAATAATAATAATAATGATAACAATAATAATGACACAAGTAATTCACGGCACCTGATGAATTGACGCTGTCCTGAGCAGTGATGGCAAGTACCCTTCACCCCGCTAACCCCACTGTTAACCCACTGAGCATGCCATCTGTGGTACAGAATATTCCATTGGCCAATCCATCGTTCTGTCTGGGTGTCTTTGCTGCTTCTATGGGAAGCTGAAAAAGTCCTTGAAAACAATAAATATCACCTGGCAACAGCTAAAAAAGTATGTATTGTTTGCATTCCTGTCATACCAAATCTGAAACCCAACAACCTCTAGAAAGAAAATTAACTCTGTCCCAGCTGAAAGCAGGACAGACCATCAGGATCTATTCCGTGTCACTGTTTCACTTGCATGTCAGTTTACTTTGAGTTGGGTTGAAAACAAAATGTTCTTTTATCAAAGGCACAAGTGCAACTGAATTACTGTGTCTTTTCCAAACACTTTGACTTTAAATTTCAACCAAGAGAAGTTGAATAAGGTCCTATAGGGTCTGAATACAGCCTGGATGTAGGATAGAATAGTTCCAGTTGGAAGGGACCTAAAACAACCATCTGTCCAGCTGCCCGACCAGCTGTGGCACTGTGGGGTGCTGCACAGAGATCCACAGCTGGTTCTGAGCATGTTAGTGCAAATGCCTGAAGTGAGACCAGTAGCTCTGCCTGAGAAATGTGAGCTCAAGAAGGGACCAGTTCTCTGGATGTGTCCCTTGGGTCTCCTTCAGGAAGCTCCAAACAGAGTGCTGTGGTTTGCGTTGGTGCCTTGCTTGGCAATGAGTAAGGAGTCCCACTCAGTTGCAGCACACCTGACTCAAAATAATCTCTCTGGTCTGAACAGTGCAAGTAACAGTTAGAAGCCTGGACCCAATGGTTAGGGGAGGGAGAGGCTTAGCTTACTAGAGAGAGGCACATGATGTCTTAGTCAATGCTTCCATGATTGGATTTTTTGGGAGCTATTTTGCCAGTGGTGCTTGCCACTAAGTTAAATCAGTTGTCTCTGTCCTAAAAATAAATTGAGAAATCCTGAGCTGCCATCCATTTTATTCAGGGGAATAGATACATTTGTGACCTCCAGACTTGCGGCTCTTTGCTTAAGAATAAAAAGACTCTGTGTTTTCCACCAAAGTTTGAAACAAAGAAGCAACTAACCTCTGTGTGGGATAAGGGATGCTACTTTATCAGTGTGGAAATTGAAGCTCTGTGCAGGGGACTGAATAGCAGAGGAGGGAAGAAACCACAAAATTCTTGGCAGTTTCAACAGTATCTGAAACTCGGGGGGTATCAGACAGAGCACACCCCAACTCCTCTAGAAGGCTGCTGTTGTAGTGTATGGTCCCTGGGACCTCCTGGCCGGTTTGAGTTCCTTGTGGGGCTCTTGGTGCCTTGCGGCTTCCTCCCTGTGGTGGGCTGAAGACAGTATCTGGTTGTAAATCTGGAAATGAAATACAGCATTTGGCATTCCTAATGTGGCTGTGAATAATTCGTCCTTTCAACTTATACACACTCATAATGTTGGACATGCAGGGTCATTTGAAACGTACTCTGAAAACTGGGGGAATCTGACTCCTGTGACTTGATTTAACCCGCCTGGCAAACTCAGTTACAAAGCTGGACCCCTACTTAAAAAACAGATGCTATATTCAAACATAAGTGGTAAATGGAAGTGGGTTTTTAATATATTTTTTTCTTTAAGTACAGTTCTCCTTTGGAAGGGTCTGGAGCTTACTTGAAGCAAGACATACGTATCTAAATGTTGGAATTTTAAAAATGCGCTTAGAAAACAGGAAAAAACAAGCCAACATAAATGAGAAGTTTTATAGTTTAGCCTCACTAGAGCTCAATTCTAATGTTAGGGTGACTGTAGGGTTGCAAGAATTTCCAAAACAAAGTATCTGTATGATGGCTCTGCATCCCGGCATATGTTTCACATTAAAGTAAGCTCTCCAATTCTATACGCTGGATAATGAAGTCTACTTTTCCAGTGATTGTGAATGTAGTAATTCTCTTATCTAGGACCATATGTCAGAGGAAAAAGAATTCCATTCGTGGTAAGTAATTACTATTGTTAATTCATTAAGTACAGACTTCCCAGTCTGGAGTATCATATTCTAACATCACACGTTACTTGACAGATGCAACCCTCTTTAGAGTTGTGTGTTTTCAAAGCAAATCCTGTGAAGTGCCTGGTTCTGTCCATTCTTAGAATATTAGATTAGGTAGACTATAATTTCACTCAGGATTTAGGGTCTTCTGTTCCTTGGTTATCTTAATTGTTACACATATCTGAGCTTTAAGGCCATGCTTTCAAGCTTTCTGAGTATCACTGTGCAACTTTGCCATGCCTTGTGGTCCTAGACCTAGTTTCAAATTGTTTTTAAAACATGTTTTGACCTCCAAGAGTGTTTAATGGGATACTCACCTGGAGCAGGCAGTGTGGGGAGAGAGTCTAAACTTGAGAACAGAAGCAATCAAAAGCCCTGGCTGGTCAAGAGGTGAAAGCTTGCACAGTGCCCAAGTTCTGACAAATGTTTGCTCTAAATGGCAAATTAACTAATTTACCATCTTTTTAATAGAAGTCCCATAGAGTTCATGGTGACTTGGGGCTATTTGTAACTGTTGTGAAAAGGAGACTGTCACATGTCCAATTTGGACAGCTTCTGAAACAATTAGGTTTGAAATGCTCTGCTTTCATCACCTTCAGTTCAGGTGCATCGATAGATGTCTTTTTTCCAGCATAATTTTTAAACAGCAATCACTGCACATTGTAATTGAATGGTGGCATGAATGGTCAAAAGCATGCAAGGAAACTGGGCTCAAGGCTGGTAGGTTTTCTTCCCGGTTTGCACTCAGCTATAGCTATGCTGATGCTCTGTTTCTGTGATGGAGATGGTCATGGCTGTAGACAATGACTAGGGTTCTGCGTTCACTCAGAACAGCTTCACTCAGGTAAGAGAAATGCTAAATGACGATCCTTGTATTTTGGGAGAGTCTGTTACAGAGTTATTCCCTCCAGGTGGATTTGCCTCCACAGGAAGCTCTGTGCATTGGGCTATGCTCGAGGCATGTTATATGTTATATGCTCCTTGCTTTGTTTATTCTAGCTGACTGGTGGAACACAATGCTTTAACTCAGGGAAAAATGCTTTTGGGGAGATTTCTTAATAGTTTTAGTTGTATGAGACATTCTGTCATCATTTGCTGTTGTGTCAGCGTCTCATTTCGCTGAGATTTGAGCAGGGCAACCAGTAAGTGAGAAATACTACTGTTAGATTAGGAGCTATTTCATACTTGTCAGATCTTTAGAATTTAACTTGCAAAGTTATTTAATCTCGAGCAAAACCAAACCATTGCTCTTATGCTTCTATTTGATTATACTCCGTGTACGGAGTATAATAAGCAGGATTCCCTGCTTCTGGTATCAAGTAGTGGAGGCACAATGCCATATAAAACGCTGGAGAAAGTAGTGTAGTCAGGTCCAAAAACTGTAGTTTTGTCTTAACTGTTGACTTAAACATAAAATGTTTCTTAAAAATATCCTGTTCCTAATGTACACTGCAACATCTTCCTGTCAATCAAGACCAACCTGAAACTTCCCGTATAAATGTTACGCAATTACCAAGAGATGTATTTTAAAGTTTGAAGTCCTCTAAGGGAGAACAAGCAGGGAGGAGTGAGCTTTGATAATCAGTTAGAAGAGGTAATTATAAGCTGGTGGTATGAAGACTTTTTAATCCTCTGAAAATGTGTGGTTGGTTTGTGCAACTTGTAATATTCAGATCCTGAGATCCTGGGATCCATATGCCTTCTACCTGGAGGCTTCTAGCTGTGCTTCTGTACACTTCTTCTGTATAGCAATGAGTAGGAAGAATTTGTGCTATATTCTCATCTAGTACTTTGGAATGCCATGGGTTATGCAGAGAGCTCCTTGTGGAACTCTCAGCCACCCTGATTGAGGTATTCCATAAGCAGATTTTGGGTGTTAGGCTGCCAGATCAGGTGGAAGAGGAGAGAATTTGGTAATGTTGAGTACTGATGTGGAAGTAATTTTAACTACTAGAGTTCAGCAGCTGAATGGGAAATGAATTGTGGGCTTGTGCTCACTCTTGCTACTATGGATGTGAAAGTGAGTAGGCAAAACCCCTTTTCCCATTCCCTCCTCAACACACGGAGGGAGAGACCAGAACATACATCTGCTCTGGCTGGGAAAGCTTTGAAGCTCTACCATCTGAGCTGCTGTCCCTAGACTGGGTGTTACAGGAAATTCACCAGCTATTGTGCCTTCACAAACAGCGGTCTGTTGCTGTTAGTCTTGTGATTCCATTTTCTCCACATCTTGTTTTTGCATCTCCTTTCCCCAGCCTGCTCGTGTTTCTCCCACAATATTTAATCATTGGGAGCTTCCGTTCCCCTGACTGTTACTGTGCAGTTTGGTATCCAAAATACCTTTTTGGGAGGTGTATTTGGAAGTAACAAAAAACAAAACAAAGCAAAACTGTGGAGTATGCTTTATGCCATAGCTGTTGAGGTTGTAGCTCTTTATGCTGTGCCAGTCAGCATATTTATATAGAAACATGAAACTACTGTGCTTTTAATGGAAGGAAACGGTATTGACTGCAGGCAAATTTCTCAGTCTCATTTAGCCACTGCTATCAGACCTGGACCCCTATCCAGGTATGAGCCTATTTTTTTTTTAAAGTGTTCCTCTATGTATTGTAGATAATTTGGTGTCTCCAGGCGTATGGATAATATTTATTTGCATCATTTTTTCTCCAAGCTTGCTCTTTGTCCACCTTTGATGTTTTGCATTTGCAGTGCTTGGGAGCAAATTGTGCTCAGGGAGGTATGTGGCTTTGCTTGACCCTGAAGAGGATTCTTGCTTCCCTGGTTGATATTGATAGGACTCATCATAACTTCAGTGTAAATTGGAGTGACACTAATTTGTTTTCAGATATATGCTCCTGTCTTAAAGGTTTAGGTCAGTGCATGCTACTTTTGGCATAGAACATGACTTTCTAAAGCCAGTGCTTGTTCCTTATTCTTATGCATTAGAATTCAATGCTTTGTGAGGTCTTCCAAAGTCAAACAACTTATTAACATGAGCACTGTTGCTTCAAGTTATATCTTGGTGCCCAGGGCTGAAAACACGAGGAGCAACTCAATATGATTTGTGAATTCTGTTCTGTTTTCTTTATCATTAAATTCACACGCGACGGCTGGGATGGGAGTCTGGCAACTCCCCTTACTGTTGTTTGCATTGCCTAAAGATACGTATTTCTTATTCAACATTTTTCATAGGCATAAAGTTTCCAATGAGTTTTCTAAGAGCTGAAGAGTGTGTATTGGAGCTAGCAGCAGACACGTGCATGGAGTCTGCCACAGTGAAATAATATGCATCTCCTCTTGCGTTGCCTTTAATGATGAAAGTAAGAGGAGGACTCCACCCTTTGCTATTTTAATTTGAATTCCAGCAGTTTTTTGGTTGAGTGGTGGTTTGTTTGTTTTGGGGTTTTTTGTTTGGTTGGTTCCATATCAAATTGAGGACAAGGTGGAAAGGCTCGAATCTCACTGTGCTGGTTATAAGTTCATTTTAGTATTCATTCAAACCTAGTGAGAATGGATATGTAGGCCCAAAAACCCTTTATATAACTACAACCTGATGCTATTAGCATTTACGTGAAAAGTTTAGACAATTGATTTAGTGTTTTTATTATAGACAGTGCATATAAATCCAAAAGGAGTTTCTGGTAGCCGTGCAGATGAATCTGTTTCTGCCTAAACTGAAAAGTAGGAGCAGACAGAGAGAGGCCAAGTAACTTGAACTAGAGGGACCAGAAAGAAAGAGGATCCAGGGAATAAATTTCAGTGGTAGTTCAAGCCTCTTCTCACTGACCTGCAGAGCCTCTCTGGGTTCTCTTGGTGGAATGAGATAGAATAACTTACTCATTTGTACTTACAGTACTTGAAATAAAAAATAAATTACCTTTTTTTTTACTCCAGGGAAAGGTCATACATAGTAATTTATATCTTTGAAGAGAAATGTGTGAAAAATATAGCTATGTCAACTGTTAGTTAAATTTTAGCACGTTAAAATGGGAAAAAAATAACCAGTCTTTCCATGCTGAGAAATATTTGTCATTTCCATGTGTCACTTCCTTCTGTAATTTGAGTAACATTACTTTCTCTACCACAATCTTGTTTCTTTCTCACTTCAGACACTAATATGATGCAGATGGTAAAGGATAGAAAACTTTTCTGGATAGAGTATCTGGCTGCTTCATGATCTCCAGAGGTTGATGGCTTCCAAATAGTCTAACTCACAAGTAAGCCCTAATTGACTGTCTGTGAAACCCTCCTTGATCTTGATTATCTATCTGCTTTTTGAATGAGGATTTCACCATCTTTAAAAATAATTTTCCTGTGGTGGAAGTCAAGAGAGTTCTGCCTCCAAATTCTATAGAAGGCAAATATTTTGGATACGGGCTTCTGTAGTTCTGCAGAGATTTATGTATTCTCACTGGATGCTGAGTGTTTATGAAGACATCACAAGACATCCTTTGCCAAAACTCTTAGGTAAATATCACATCACATTTTACGGTGTGCTTGATTTCTTCTTTGAAACTGCATATATGGGACAGAATAGCTTATATTCTTGATGTTTTTTAATAAAACAAAATTGTTTGAAAGGTTTACTTATGCTGCTCACCTCTCTAGAGAAAAAACATACCTTCCACATTTACTCTTTTCATGAGGCCTTGTAATTCTAACTAGGGAATTTTGAAGATGAATCCTCAAAACACATCAGAACAAAGCTGACGACATGTGTTGCATTTGGCCAATCCCATTTTATGCACATTGTCCTGATTTTATTTAAATAATTTTCTCTTTTTTCTTTCTTTCCCTCTGTTAATGTTCCAATAATAAATCATTTTGCTGAATAAAATGATGAGAGAAATATATGCTTAAATTCAAAAATTAGTGTTCATTCTCCAACTGTGATCTGAATTATTGTCTAAATAATGCGGATGAAACACCTATTGCAAGAGCTGGCAGGATTTTGCCTTTTTGGGGGGGTGTGTTTCAGTGTTTTTAGCAAAAAATTAATACATATAGTATGTGTCAGTAGCTGTAAATTGCCTAATGATATGCTTTCCATCTCTGCATGGGAAACAAAATATTCCTTTCTCAACTGCAGATCTTAGGGGTTATGTTTGTATGATAAACAGAACATTAGTGTAATTGTCAATTTTGCTTGTGCTACGATGCCATGGAAAATGGCTGTATTTTCAATATGACTGGGAATTGAAATATTTAGCTGAGGAAGCCAAGCGTAGCCTTTTCATGATTATGTTATAAGAGCCAGAGACAGAAGATTAGCAGCAGGGAGGTTGATGTTTAAATTAGAAGTGTAAGGGACTACATACACTGAATTGCTCCTCACTTCTGAGCAGCTGGTTCAAGTGCAGAAAGTATCCATTTCCCATATGTACTGGCTACACACTTAAAGCTAGGCATCCAAAAGCTGTATTAATTACTTGGCAGAAATTTTTATGTCGGGCTTATTGACAGGAAATTAGTTGGAAAAAACCCTGGGAAACTTGGGACGAGCCCTGAACAATTGGAAAAAGCAGTGTTACTACATGTATCACTTCTGACTAGTTAGAGTAGATCCCTCAGCACCAGACTTCACACCACGGGTAACCTAATACTGCAGTTAATACCATATTGGCAGCAGCATTCCTTGCAGTACTTGTATGAAGTCTACAGATTTTTGAGGTTCAGGCAGTAAAACGTGACACAAATCCAATTTCTTGGTGTATTTCAAGGTATGTGGATAAGAACAAAAGTTGAAAATCGATGTCTCCATCTCCCTAGTGGATGTAAAGGGATGTTCCAAGCAGTTCCCTACAAATCAAGGAATATGAAAAGAGCTGTATGGAAGCACATGTACCTCTCTGAATGCTCACTGCTGTCTGGTGGGTTCCCCTGGGGAAACCCAGAGTGCAGTGTTCCAGGAACAGCTGCCTGGATCCTCCCTCCCGGTAAAGCAGAGAGCCAGTGGTACCTTTTGGTGCTCTTATGTTAATCTCAAATAAGGTAATGAGATGTTTCTCTGTTTGTCTTCCTGAAGCTCTGTGCAGGTCACTAGTGTCAGTGTGAGCCAAATTCAAGTCCAAGACAGGAGGCCTTCCAGGTACAGCTGAAGCAAGGTCATTAGTTATCTCAGGGTTCATTATACTCTAACCTATGAATTTCACATCTTGAACACCAAGAAAAAATTAGCTTCTTAATTTGGACCTTAAATACTGCTTTTTAAAGCTCTTTTCTTGTAAAGAATGAGTGCAACTTGTAGCTTGCATGTAGAAGGGAAGGTGAGAAAATATGGTAATGAAGTGATCTGATTGCTTTCACAGGAGCATCCAGGGATCAGAGTCTGACTTCTGTTAAACAGTGGTTTCAATTTTTTTCCCTCTCGGCCTACTGCATGTTAGGCAATCTTCTCAACTCTCATTTGTCTGTCAGGCATATCATTTGCCTTGGAGCTACTAGATGGCTTGAGAGCTATGATTCTTTTTTAATGTGGGTTTTTTTTTTTTTTTTGGTGCGTCCCGTAATACTATTTCTAACACATTGTCTCTGCTTTCAATTTGGAGTTGTTTTTCTCCTCTTTCTGTAGGTGCTCTCCCTGAGTTTGATGGTCAAGCTTTTTGTATCATCTCATCAGATGAGACAAGTATCTCATCACTGCTTGTCCCATCTTCTCCCTAAGCTACTGCATCAATGAGCAGAAAATGATGGATAATTGATTATTGGATTCCAGTTAGTGAAGGTCAAGGCGGTCTCTGCCTGGCCTACCCTGTGCTTGTCATACAACTCAGTTATTCAAGCCTATAATCAGCTGAGTTTCACCGAGATGGGACCTTCTGCTTCACTGAGTAGTTTTTTTGCTGCAGTGTGGCCAGGCTTTGTCTACCCTTGACAGCATAGAAAAGTGTCCACAGTTTTTATATTCTGAACCCATTGTATTATTAGTTTTTATAGATATCATTTAAGAAACTGTTTAGAAAGAAAAGAAAAAGAAAACACCAAACCCAAAAACCAACAAAGAAAGACAGAGGTAATTATGGTATGTTAAGTCCAGTATTTCTCAACAGTCAGTGTCCATACTATTTCTGGAGAATATGGTGTAATCCTTTGGTTTGAGGCTGCTTGAAAATTCTTTTTCATGCAAGTTTTAGCCTGGTCTCAAGTGTCTGCCTTCTGTGACTAGTTCAAAACCAAGTTTTCTGGTTTTTTGAGGGTTAATAATAAAGTGGTAGAAAATCTGTCAGATTTTAGATTAGGAAGGCAGCGCCAAGGACCTTGAGAATGTAGTACAAAGGATGGGATGTTTCAAAAGGACAAGAGGCTGGGCCATTACCAGTCTTTCAGACCTTGGCAGTAACAGAATTTTCTAGATAAAAGTCTTCTGCTCTTTCCTCATACCTCCTATTTCAGGAGTACTGAAACAGGTGAATTAGGTTAGAAAATTTCTTAATAATAGTTTGTGCCAAAATGTGGGATACAAAGTCTATGGCAGTTGATGAGAATTTGTGGTGAGGTTTTATGGGACTTTGTGTGACTTCTGCTGGTTTAGTCATACTGATTTACAGAGGGGAATTTTTCTTCTCTTTATCCAACTTGAAAGTGCAATTCTCTTTGTAAAAGATTTTTCTTGAATCCTGGTACTAATGAGGTTTCTACAAGTCAAAGGCGATCAGTGTGGAGGGAGTACTTAGTGCTGCTCTTGCTGACATGAGCTGCTTCTGTGCAACAATTCTTGTAATTGGAATTTTGGTCTGTGAATCCAACTTCTGCCCATTGATTTCTTGAGAAGAGCTCTTTCATAAGCTAGTGGCTTGTGCTGTAGCCTAAACAATATTTATTTTTTTTAAGAGCTTTCTTAGGAAAGGCATATTCTATGTCTGCCCTTCACCCTTCTGTCCCTGAGGCCTGCTCTGCTTTCATTTTTCCAGTGTCTCAAAGGAATGTATGATATTCAGTGCGCTGCATTGTTCCAAGAATTGTATATTGGAAACTATAAAGAAACACTTTAGTTGAGCCCTGGAGATGAGACAAGTGAGGACAAGAACCAAAATGGTTCTCTGTGCTTGCTTAGAACATTTCTTGCTGTGTTAAGAGTCATCAGATGGAATAAATTAAATAATGCAGGCTTTCATGAGAGACTGTCTCCAAATACAAAACTCTTCCTTAATTAATGAGTTCGTGGCCTTCATCAGTGCGGAAGTATTGTGAAGTATTGTGGAAGTCAATGCGGAGTATTTAGTTAGTTATGAAATGATATCAAAGAAGAGAAGTTAAACGTTATACCTATGTGTTTACTTCTGCTTAATATGAGCACTTAGGGCTCATACATCTCATTTGGAGCTATTTCCATGTTGAAGGTTGTTGTCATGGAATGGCTTAGAAAATGCTTGGTCTCTGAACAACACATACTGCTTCTTCACATGTGGTGTCCTCTGGAGATGCAGTCTCTTTTGAGAAGGGAAGAGAAATATATTCCCTGCTTTACGGCTGAAGGAAACAACTGTCTCTCTAGATCAAAACAATGGTTCAAAGCTGAAATTCCTTGAAGATGCTGCCTAATACTTTGTTGGCCTTCTCTGTTTCAGGGCTGTTATATTTGAAAACAAGATGGTCACACTGAAAAGAAACCAGGCTGCATGTCTGGCTTTTCTTTCATAAAACTTCTCTCATTGGTTGTGTGAGTGAAGTGTCCACCATTATGAAGTTACTGACTTTTTTTCTTTGTTTTTTTTTTATTTACTCATTTGAGTGCTAAGTGCAAGTCTCTATTTTCAGCTCTCCTTCATGAATAAGGTATTTGAGTGAATAAGCTACTTATATCCTGAACTAGGGTCTGTTGCTATAGAAGATGCTTTCTCACTCTTTTTCTCTGCGCAGAAAACGGATGCACATAAGCAAGGGGCTTTGGGCTGCTCCTTCTTGCTTGCAAATAAGGCACAGATAGAGGAGTAAACTGCAGCTTTTCAGAGCCTGTGGTAATTTTTGTGAATTTTTTTTAAGATAAATTTAGCAAGGGAAGAACCTGGCTTGTAGACTGAGAAGGACTGCTGGATGCCTTGAACTCTTTGAACTCTGTCACTGTGGAGTCAGAGTAGAGGAAAAGACATTGGTAATTCAGTACATTAAAGTACAGAGCCTTTCCTACACAGACATTGTTCATGCTCCCTGCAAGAAATTTCTTTCTCTCTACACTGTCAGTGGATTCACTTATTCATGCTTTGGGAGGAGCAGAAGAGGAAGGGAGGGAATTAAAGCAGTTCAGTGTACACAGAAATCAATGGAAAGACTCCCATTAACTTAAATGGATTTTGGATTTGGAACTTGAACTCTGCTGTACGGGCTCTTCAATAAAAGACCTTCTGTTTTTCTACTTAAACAAAAGTTCTTGAAGACTGAACTGAACTTCCCCCTAAAGGTGCTTGCACTGTGGATTTATTACAGTTGCATTAAAACAGCCATTTCTGTGCTTTTAATACGTTAACAGGCTGCCAGTTGAATAAGATTGTATGTTTGGGTGGAAAAGAAATCCAGAGATGTGCTTCAGACAGTGCTTGGAATGGTAATGAGAATGGCAGTTCATTAGGATTAGCAATGCAAAAAAGGTTCCAGTTAATGAACAATGAAAACATTTTGGCAGTTGCAGGGTTGATTATTGCAAGGCTGTTCATGCTGCTATAATTTAAGCATCTAACGTGACTGTCCATTATCAGCTCAGATTTTGAGAGGTTTATTATTCCATCAAAACATTAATTCTATGCTGAGAGTTGGCGTGGAAGACAGGCGAGTAAGTTACATTATATGTACTATCTGTATATTTAATAGCGAGAGACTGTAAATGAAGCCAGGAGCAAAGTTTCTTTAGGCCCAAATTAAAACATCTGCTATCTCACTCTTGTTAGAAGGTCTTGAGAGAGAGACTGCGCAGCCATGACCAGATGACGCTGCTGGAAATGTCCTGTTCAGTTTGTCGGCAAGCGCAGCTACAACCTGTCAACATCATCCCAAGGTCTCTCTGTAGAAGATGGGCCTTTTATGAGCAACAGCGGTGCTAAAGGGAGCCTCCCTCTGCCTGGGTTTGCTTTTAGATGTAGAACTGTATAGCAGATAAACCCTTTTTTATATTTTACTGCTACTAAAGGTGCTGAGACTTGACTTCTCCGTGGTTCCCATGGAAAACAACAGCTTTTTCTCTGACGTTAGCAGAAGCACAGTTAATACTGACCTAACCTTTATCGGAAAGTTTCTCAGGAGAAATGTGGGGGATGGGGAGAATAGCTGCAAACTTGTGATGTCTTCTGCACACTAGTGGAAATCCAGGTTCAAGGCTGGCTTGGCATCAAAGGCATTGGACTATTTGGTTTTCTGGGCTTCTTACTACCCGTTGAAAGAACTTGGTTTTAATCTGATGTGAAACCAAAAATACTTCTGTTTTCTCAGTCAGCTCTAGTCAAAGCTGTTTTCTTACTGTTGGCAATTAGTGTTGGCAATCTCTAGCACAGTACAAATGAGCACAAGTACCCAAAAGTAATGCTTTGTTAAGAAAAGTCAGGGTTTGTTCTGTGGCACTGAAAGCTCTTGAATTTGAAGATTTTTCTCAATTTCTATTTCCCGCTCTGATTGGTTTTTTAAATTGATTTACTTCCTCCCATCTGAATTGCACGTCTTCTGCCTCGCAGTGCTTTGAACCAACAGTCCCAAGTGCCCACCTCCCCTCCGCAGCAGATGGTGTGAGTAACCTGGCCCCATTTCCACCATCAGGGAGCAGCAGAAGATGTTGCCAGGTTGTTGGCTGCTGTAGATGCCTTGTGGTTACGATTTAGCTGTAGAGAATGATGCTCCCTGACAATTAAGTAGCACAGTTGGTATTAAACAAATGTGAGTATTATTGTCTAGAAAATGGTGCAGGGATCTAATCGGTGTGATTTTCTTATTGCTGTGAAATTACCTGGGAAAATAGCAGCTCAGCCTGGTGCTTTGGTAAACTGTGTGTGTTATTCCACTGGATGGTTAATTCCAGTCGAAGGACCTATTTTTCACTCTGATGTGGAGGGGTTTGCTTCTTCCTTCAACACCGTTTTTTTTTTCCCCTATTAATTACTATCAAGGTGGTTATTTTATAATGACAGTTTGGGTAACAGTTGGCTAGAACTTGAAAACTTGTTTTTATTGGCAGCATTGTCACTAGGTGTCAGTCAGGTTTGATGTGGCTTGTGATGTTATGGTCTTAACCAAGGAGTTTGTCCTTGGGTGCTGGGCTGGGTCCCTTCTCAGGCTGACACATAGCAAGGAGAACAGGGAGTACCCATATCAAGTAGATTGGAAGCTGTTAGTCTGTAGCCCTGAGGCAGAGAGGCACGTGAAAACTTCCCTCCATTGGAAAAGCCAGGGTGAATAGCCAGCTTTCCTGCTCAAACTCCCAGTTCAGTGCTCAGTCTGCTGCGTAGCGCTGCCTCCCAGTTGCATGTTGTTATTCTAACATTTCAGCAGCTCAAATAATACCATGAGCTTCAAATTGTTGCCAGGCCACCTGAATTATGTATTACACACAGCCAGTCATGACTCCTGGCCTGGTCAAACCCTGGTTTAACTTCTCCTTTCATTTAATGATCCTGTACAACAGCCATAATAGATACTTTCTGAGCCTTATGATATGTGCAGCCTGCACTGGTCATTCTGCGGATGTACAGCTTTTGCTTACAACTGCTGTGTATGCTATGGCTGTCAGCTTTGTAGAACAACTTTTGATGTCACATCAATCCTTCGTTCAGTGATCAATGCAGAAGGCGGCTTGTACTGTGTGTGTATCTAGTGACAGAGACCTGGAGCTGAACATTCCCAGCTTATTCAACAAGGGCTGCCAAATAGTTTTACCCCCTGTATTGGAGATGAGTTCACCAGGACTAGAAGGAGAAAGCTGTGGGGATAATGATGAGGGACGATACAACAGATAGGATTTTTGTGAATGTTTGAGGTTGACTTAACTCTCTTTACCCAGACCTACTTCTGATATCCTGCCTCTGCCCAGGAGTTTAAGCACCATAACTTCCTGTGATTTGTTTTTCCTTTTAGACTGCTGCTCTATAGCTTAAGAAATGAAGAATCTGTTAGATACGTGAATGGCAGTTTACCTCTAGAAAATTTGTTCCCAGAGATGCTTGTAAAGAGTCCTGGAGGAGCAAACCTTTAACACGACATTTAACTGAATTCTTTCAGGGGGGTTCCCAGCTCGTGCTCTTCCCTGACATACTCTGGCTCTCCCCGTTCTGTAGGGAGCAGTGGATAATAGTTTTCTTTTATATTAATGCTGGACGTGTCAAATTTACAGCCACAAGGACACTATTGTAGTTTATCTGTGCTATGGTTATAATTTAAGTCGTCCTATCGGATTTGTGTTTTGCTGCCAAAAGCAAATGCATTTAGATAAAGGATGATCATTCAGTCAAACAATGGCATGTAGTAGATATGCTAATTAATATCTAACAGCTATTTTCTTTAATGAAATTAAATGCAGAAACATCTTACCTATTTGAATGTGTTTAATCAAGTCACACCTTCATTTCTTTTGCAAATTATGCTCGGGATAATAGTCAAAATACCATGCAAATGTTCTGCTATGGAATATGCTGAAATTTAATGAAAATATAACAACTATTCTATTGAAACTAATTTAGAAGCTTATTTCAGACACTTCATTTAATGTGTTAGAAAAATAAATTGTATGTAATTGTAAACAGCAGCCTCACAGTGTGGGTTACAGAATTAACAATGGGATGCAGGAAGATGTAAGAAGTTAAAAGGACAAAAACCCACTTGAAACATTTAATTTAAATGGTTTCTGATAACCACACTGTCCAGTGAGATTCTCTTTCCTGAGCCAGTCCTTTCAGCCAGCTTTTCATTCTTTCCTGTTGTTTTTTCTTTCTATTGTGACAATTACTACAAACTGACAACCAAGAAACTACAAACATGATAATGCACTAAATAGATCTGACAGTAACTAGTCAAGGCTCTCCAGTGGTTCACTGTGTCTGTAGACCTTACCCTTCAGGCCTGATTCATGTCCACCTGAGCTAGCACATGCACATAGTGAACAAATCTGCCTGGGAATGCTGTGATAGACCACCCAGAAGTGAAGCAGATCTCCCAGGGTATCTGACTTCCTAGGTGGTGAGATGGTCATGCTTACCTGTCCTCAGAATCGCTCTGGCATTTATCAGAAGAGCTACACATTTGAACCTTGTTGCCTTGTTTACAGTGGAGTTCCTTTTCTCTGCGTTGTCCCTATGTTCAGAAATATATTCACCAGTATTTCTTGCTGGTTCAGCCAGAGTTAAATGTTGCAAAAATACCAGCTAAGCCAGCATAGGTGACAATATGTGCCTTACCCCTCAGTTCTGTACAGAACAGCAAACAGCGGGTCTGACTCTCTTGCCCCTGACATGGCAATGCAGCTCCGGTTACTTTGAAGGAATTTATCTTGTTTATAAATTGATAATTAGGATACATTAATATTTTTATTGTGTTTTAATACAAGACACAGAAGAATTTTTGAGGGGCGCAACTGGCAATTTACTCCTGTACAGTAGTAAGTCAAGAAGCTGCAGTGATTTGCAGCAGTTCTTTGAGTTGGTGCCGTCAGGCAAAAGGGCTTTTTTTCTTGGAATTGTTCTCTCAGCCGAGAGAGAGCAAAATAGATTGGATGAAGAGAACACAAAAGCTGGGTTGGTGCTGCGCAAGTGCCAGGCTTTGAGATGGGGACTGCTGCAACTGAGACAGTAGGTTTAGCATCTTGCAGGTGAGCGTTTGGAGTGTTCCAGCAGGGAGCAGGCTGCTTGCCAGGGATCCCGGGCCGCTGAAGAGCAAAGCTGCTCCACGAGGCACTTGCATGTGGGGTATTTCCCAGACCATTTTTTCTTTCATCATTAGCGCTTGCTCAGCCCGTCCCCACAAGCATAGTCAATGCTTCCTGAGCAGCTGCAGCTGGCAGGGTTGAACAAGCAGTTTCAGCACAGATAAACAGTTTACTGCTTTTCATTTAGGTGAGGTGGAGTTTACCAATTCCCAGTGCTTGTCCTGGAACAAGGCAGGTACATTTACCTCCTTTACACAAATTTTTGGCTGCACCTAATGGTGTGCCTTGGGTGAATGTCTTTCTCAATTCTTGCTAACCTTTCTGACAGGAGCAACTCCTACAGTACCACAGGAGAGGCTCATAAAGGGGCTTCTTGTTGCTGCTGCAGTTCCTGTAGAGCTCTGTGATTTTGCAGATACCAGCACGGCTACACGGGGCTGGAGACTGCTGGCAGGAGATAATAAATAAATAAAACTACCTTAGGAGTGATCTGATGCACTGTCAGAGCTGGGGCAGAGAAATGGCAGCACCTCATCTCTCTCTCTCTCTCTCTCTCTCTCTCCATGGATAGTGCTCCCTTGTCAGAACTGGGAGATATCCTGCTTCTGCGGAGAGTTTACAAAGTTTAGAGTCTATTTACAAAGGCCTGCAGTGACAGAACGGGGGGCAATGGTTTTAAGCTGGAGAAGAGCAAATGTAGATTGGGTATTAGGAATAAGTTCTTTACAATGAGGGTGGTGGAGCACTGGAAGAGGTTGCCCACGGAGGTGGTTGAGGCCCCTTCCCTGGAGATACATTCAAGGTGAGGCTTGACGAGGCCCTGGGCAACCTGGTCTAGTTGGGGGTGTCCCTGCTGACTGTGGGGAGGTTGGACTAGACAACCTTTGGAGGTCCCTGCTGGCCCAGATCATTCTATGATTCTGGTCTTTTTTTGAAATGTATTTACTGTGTGTGTGCCTCACCTTGGGAAGTTCAGTGATAATTATCTGAAGTAGACCTGTGTTGAATGGGGGGTTTTTGCCTCCATCTTGCATCTTGACAGTTTAGATGGTGCACATATGAGTGAAGTTACAGTTAAATTATCTGGTGCCAACCCTAGCGGCTCATGCTTCTGTAGCCAGAGCCTATATAAAAGCTCCTATTTATATAGCAGGACTCCATGCTATATATATGACTATAGGTGCCTTGGGCTACAGTCCAGCTCCTGTTAAATGACCCTGTCTCACTGTTCAAACAGAAGAGGCAGCCTAATGTCCTAAATCTGCCTCTGGTATAGTACAATCTGGGAAGAAACTTCCCGGAGGAGAGAAATATCTTTGAAGTGTTTACTCACAAAAGTCCTGTTCAGGACAAGGAGCAAGTGAACAGGCTGTTGCCAAAAGCCAACAGGAAGGTGTCGAGTCCCAGTTTCATCACTACTGTAGACAGCGGAGCAGCGTTTGAGGTGCAAAGGCAGCCCAAGTTAGGGACCAAGAGGAGATGTGGCTGGGGCTGCTCCAGCATTGTAGTATGTTGTCCCCGTAGAAGCAGACTACCCGGTGGAAGCACCACACTTATTTCATGGTGGCAGTACCGCTACTCTGCAGAAAGCTACTGCCACATCTCAGTGAGCTACATTTTTCTCCCAGATGGCTTCCTACGTTGTTGTGATATCCTGGGTGATTCCCTTAATATCTGCTGTGACAGAACGACACATTTGCAAACTGTTTGGCAGAAGGTGACATTTGACTCCCTCTCAAAACTTTACACAGCACTGACAGGAGCAGAAGATAGGCCCCCCAATTTATTCTCGTCAAAAAAATTACTCCGGAACTCTTGACAGACACCTTGTGTAAGGAAGCACTGTTTTTAGAGTTGCTTTCTAAAATTGTCCTCATGCTCAGATTTCCTGAACCAGCATTTAAATGCCTAGTGCTATTCTACAAAAACCTTGTATCAGCATAGCGTTTTGCTGACCATTCAGAACACCCTGTACATCATAAGAGCACATGATGACTACTCATCTCGAGTCAGAGCACTGCCAGTGGGGGTAACTGCATGATAACAAGCAATCTAAGCTCCAGGTTACTTGGTTACCTGGGGCACAGGAAGGAAACATGATGCACACAGGCACATTTTAGATCATATCCTGCCTTGGAACCTTGATGATTTTTATAGACCAGACAAAGATACGCATTCTTAAAATAGGAGGTTGTCACACAGTACAAGAAACTTATCCAGTGTCAGATGGGAATTCTGTGGCAGGACTGGAAAAAATAGGCTCTTACAGCTCTCACTGTCTCAGAAACAAGCCTATTCTCTGTATTAACATAACATCCTTTTTTTCAAAAGCTCAGCTGCTTTGCTGGGGTTTGAGTGTGCAAATCATGCTCCATGGAATGAGCGTGCTGTGCAGATGTGCATAAGCAGGTATCTACTCATCCACCTTGCTGTTGAACCAGGGAAACATTTCCTGAAAGGAGATTTTGCCTTGCAGGTAGATTTTTTAAGGTTTGTTACGTCAACACTGGATGTGTTTGTGTGTGTGGTTTTTTTATTCCTCTGAAAGCTTGGTTTCTCCTGTCTGAAAGATATCCCTTCACGTGAAGGGATGGTTAGGACAGAGGAGGAAGCCTAGGTCTATAAATGCACCTTCATGGAACTACGGTACTCTGGCCAGAATAGTTTTTCATACAGAGAGTTGCTTGACACCGCCCATAATCATGGTCTTCCAGTTTTACTCCCAGTCCTGAAATAAACCTCTGGGTGATCTGAGTCACTTCAGCTCATTAGTTTTGTTTTGTTTGCTTTTTTTTTTTTTTCCTTCATTTAGCTCTATGTGGCAATTTGCTGAAGTTTAGGGTTTTTCCAAGCGTCCTTTACAGAAGGTCACGGTGAGGGTTGGGTGGATTTTAATAGGACTTTTGAAGATGGTGATATATTGAAAAAATATGAGCGAAGTGTTTTGTCTTGTTGGACCGGACCTTTCATACTGCTCACGTAGGCCTAGTTTTGGGGGGCAGCAGCAGCTGCTTGTGTGCTGGTAGCTTTGCAGGGGAGGTGCAGAAATTTAGGTATGTAGTGGTTTCTTCTGTGCCTGGGGCATTTCTGTGCTACTGGGGTTCCTTCTGCACATGGAATGCAACCTCCACAGGGAAGAAGGTTTGTACATCCCTCCTGGGTTCTCAGCTGATCTGAATTTACTTTGATTTATATTGTGTTGGGGTTCTGCTCCACCAATTACGTCTTCTTTTCAGGGATGCCAGCCTCAGAGATTGAAAATAACAGACAAAATAAAGAGTCTGTTAACTTTTTAAGGAATGTGGGAGTGGAGGAAAATAGTGGTCAGAGAATCTATACTGGAAGCAAAGAAGTTGGAGCACTTTCAGCCAAGGTGCTCTAGGGGCATTTGGGAGCTGTTTTTAACAATTGCAGTCCAGCAGGCTTTGTTTAAGATTTTTACTACAGTATTTGTGCAGTGAAATTAATTTGACCCTGCTAATTGTGTTTGCAGTAGCTGCTGCAATCTGGATAAGGGAATACTGCCCAGACATTAGTGTATATACCACACGTTTTGCACAATCAGTAGTAGATTTGGGTTTTTATTGATGAGATTCGTTCTTATATTTACATTTGGATGTGTTTGAAAGTTCCTCAATATCCCTTCACTGGGAAAAAAAATAATTCCTGTTGAGTCTCTTACTGGTTGTGTAAATAGTTTAGTATAACCATATAGCAACATAAAATACTCTTCACAAATATGTACTCAGTTTAAAAGGATCCATCTATGCTTGTTCCACTTCTGCAGAATATTATACAATATAGCAATTCTGCTATACCTTAGAAGGAGACGAATTGATTTCACAGGAACTACTAATAAATTAATACTTGATGCATGAAAAGTAACATTCATCTTTGAAATTAACTCAGCTTTGATTATGATCTTCTCTTAATATATTAAAAAAAAAAGAATATGCTAGCATAAGTGTTCAACAAAACAGCTAATTTAACTTAATCTTCCACTGTCTGTATTAATAAAAAGGAAATTTCAATTTGTAATTAAGTCTTACTGAAAATCTGACTCTTCATTTGAAGAAATGTGGTGTGTGGAGTCAAAGATAAGGTACCATTGTCTGGTCAGAATCAAATTGCCATCGGGAGCAGCTTGCTGTTCTTTGCACAGAGAGGCCAGGCACTGAACTGCCTTCTTTCAGGGTCGATGCTCCAAGTTATGCTATATGAAATAGCTCTATCAGAGGACGCATGATGGGGCACAATCCTTGGACTGAAGAGATTACTAGAACACAGCACAAAAGGGAATAGACAGAAAAAGTATGGACTTTTTAAAGAACCCGATCCAGGTTAATAGCTTTAGTGGTCACTTAAACTCTGCTTGCCCCAGGAATTGATAGCTCTCCAGCATGTAAAGATTGAGCCCAACTTCAGCTTCATGCAATGCCTCTATTCGTGAAGTCATCCTGTGAGGTGACAGTGTGCTACAGAGCAATAGATAGCATTGCAAAGCTTGTACTCATGGGATTAACATACATGCGTTGTGTTTCTATAATGCATGTGCAGGAGCGAAAGCAGCCAGCGCATAATGGGACCAAGAGAAATGGACTAGGAAATTCCAAATCTGATATATGCTTTACAGAGAAAGCATAAAACTTACTCGCCGGACATTGACCTTCTTACCACGCCATATGAGTAGTAGATTTTGCACTGCTCAATTCCATTATAAATGTTATGAGTCCAAACTGAATTGAGATATACCGATACTGGCCCAGCAAGAAAATGGTTCATTTGTTCTCTCTCTTTCCCATAGTATGTGAACAGCAGCATTCTCACTTGCAACTAATAAAGTACAACGCAGTGTGAAAAAAATGGGCTGGTAGAAACCACATCAAGTTGCAATTGGAAATGACAATGCGTCAAGCAAAGACATCCAGCGATATTGCTAGAGTTCACCTTTGCCCAGTGTGATATATTTGACTGCAGAGTCGGTCAGGAATTTAGCAAAGCAGCGAATACGACTCCTCTGTGGGCTGCAGTGAGGCCAGCAATGTTCCTGGAAGCTCAAAAATGAATCATTATTTTCCATGGTTCCTGCTTTATGGTCCTATGGAGTCTTTCCTTAGTTGTATAGAACTGTTTTATATAGGAGTCCTTTACAGTTCATTAGGTGGTTTAAGATGAAATTATGTAATGTCTAAGGTTTAAAAACTGCCCGAGATTCAGGAGGAGTGCTGAGAGCAGGAGGCAGCAGTTTTGGTATGAACTCAATAAGGAGCTTTAATGAAATTAGTAAAGACAACATACTATTGAATTAGACTGTGAAACTTATTACCACAGGGAGCTGTTGAAGCTGGGAGCTCTGGAGATCAGCCATTGGGGTTTGCAGAATATATTCACTGTTGCCTTGTTAATATTTTCAAGAGGGCTATTAAGCAGCATACCTGGGATTTTAATAGATACATGTGAAACAGTAGACGTATATGGAGAAAGCAAAAGATTCCTTGTCTTTTGGTTGGATTTGGTGACCTCAGAGGTCCTTGATGATTCTGTGTCTTCCAGTTGAAATTTCTTCTGTTTTCTTCAGAGGATTCCAGCAGGGCCCTCTGAGATGTTTAGATCTAGTCTAGTTGGACAATGCTGTCTTTAACATACATGTTATGTTACATACTTGTCCTGTGAAAGGCTCTTGGTTTTTTTGAAAATCTTAAGACTTTTGCCATTTCACCTGATTTTTTTTCAACTTTATTGATCACCTATCGGTCGGCTGCAGTTTCACTGGAGAGTCACAAGGCGGTGAACGTGAAGTGTACTTTTTCCAGTATCCATAAATATCTGTTTAGAGACACGAGAAGGTTGTGCAAGCCAGCAGTTTGTTCCAACCTCCTGCTAGATTGAATGCCATAATTTAATAATCTTTTCTTTTTTTCCCCTTTGGAAAAGTTACTGCATCTCAAAGCTAGGAGAAATTTGGATCAGCTTTAGTGATCACTTTAACAGTTTGTACTGACAGCCTGTATTTCTTCCAGGAGCAAAATAATAAGCGTCCCTAAGAGGCATATTTGTTTGCCAGACTGTGGTGTCACTAGCAGGGGCTAGTGGTTTTGGTTTGGTTTTTGGAAATGAAAAAAAATGAATTCCCTGCTACTTAATCATGTGTTTTGCAGGTATAAGTTTCTGAGAACCAGTAGGTTTAATAGAGGATATTTGGAAAAATTCATTTATAGGGGCTACATGTGAAAGCACTTGCAGGAAATCACTAAAAAAAATACTTAAATCAGAAGATATTTTGCTTTATGTTTGTGAGGCTGTCCTTGATCAGGTGTCTGTGGTAATAGGAATGATGGAGCTTGGATGTTAGGGTAATGAGAAGCCAAATATTGTCAAAAGCTTGAGTTTAGCAGTTATATATTTATTCTGCAATACAGCTCTAATCCAAACATATTTTGATGGATCTTAGCAGATCAGGTTTTGTGGGTCATCTTTCAAGATGTTAGCTTTTGTTTTGCGTTCAAAACAATGCAGCAGGGTGTTGAAGAGTTCACTCTGCTTTAACAGGTTTCTCCAATGTGCTCACAGTGGAATATGTCAGATGAAGATGTTTTTTTCATGTGCTTAAGTGAGTTTAAAATCATGAAAATGCTAACTTTGATGGGGAATACCACCCCAGCTGAGAATTGTGTGGAAAACTGAGTGCCCTACAGAATAAGCTGTTATGAAACAGGCTGGGGAGGGGAAGAAGGAGCTGGAGGGGAAGAAGGAAATCCAACATAACTATGTAACTTCTTAAAACCTTTATCGTGGAAGTTCTGCCTTCAGCTTCTTTTCTCTTTCAGCTTCTTGTACGTTGCTCTGTGAAGCAATGCTGAAAACACCCATTTCAGGACCAGTTACAGACCAGCAGTTCTCAGCTCCTTTGGTATTGCAAAAACTCATCCCAATTTAAGCTGTACCACTCTTTTAACCAAACTCCCTTATTGTTGGCACGTGCAGCGCTTGCTCTGAATGACCCAGAACTACCTACTCTTGAATGTGTGTTTAAGTGAAGTGTGTCCTATATTTGAGTCAACGGCAGGACTCCGTACCCCAGTGCTATAAACAACCTTGCAGATGTTGACCTAGTGGGGAATACATATCTCCAGTTATTTCTCCTGTATTGGTGCCATCCCTTCATGATTTCTTCTGCATATTCTCTGTAGGTAAAATAATTTATTGCGATCTCATTCAGTGTTTGTATGGAGTCGTTTGACGGGCTCTGGATGGGGTTTGCCCAAAGGCAGGCAACTCGGGTTTCTCTGATTCCCTGCCCTGATCAGTGGGGATTATAAGGCCAAGGCTGGCCTGTATTGCAAACCTTCCCTCACCTCCTCTTCCAATCACCTATGGAGCCCGGGGACATACCGGCCAGACAGTCAGAGGAGGTTCTCCTTGGAGAATAGCTTGCCTAGTTTGTATTGTTAGAAATTAATGAGTTCATACGATTGACTCTGCTGCAATTATTTCTTAGTGATGTATAACAAGTAGCTGTTCTTACAGGCTAATAAAATGTTCCAGAGCTCCATTAATTTGCCCTTCATTAGCTATGTAATTTTGCTAATGACCCAAGATATTTAGAGGCATTGTGTCCTGTGAGAATTATGAGTTTGACTGTGAGGCCTTACAGGAGAGTTGCACACACAGCTCCATCCCATCTTACTACCAGAAATTCGTTCTGCCCTGCTGCATCTAATTGTATTTTTTACTTCTGTACTGAAGTAGAGTCATCTCGTATTGATAAATGAATAATTATTTCATATATGAAATTACACATTTAATGGAAGTTTGAAGTGTTAGAGTGTTAAATGATTAAATTTGTTAATTGTGTAATATTGCTGGGCATAATGATGCATTTAACCATTAACAGTTTTCCACTGCATTACGTTTTAATTTCTCATGTAGTGTATTATATGTTCTTGTTGCCTTTTCATCAAGTGTTAATAATTGTGGAAAAGAAAGGTTAGAGCCTGGAAAGAGAAGTGTCCCAACTGCAATAACAGGAAGAAAAATTATGTATATCTCTGGAGACACCAGTTCGTATGGCAGGGTCTGAGAAGTATAGAGTATCAGAAATATTTGGAGAAGTTACTTGTTAAGATTCACTATACAGTATCTCCTTAGGTTTTTTATTATTATCATTTTCACAGTATAAAATAGCAAAAAAAACCCAAAGGAAATTACCTGTTTGTTTGGACAGGTCTTGGTGTCCATCAGCCCTGGAGATTCATGTGGGATTTGTCACATTTCCTGACATTAGCAGGAGGAGAGCATGTGTGAGGCCTGGGCTCTGCGATACTCCACAGTGTGGAGCTGCCTTTATCTGCCTGCAAGCTAAAGGTTTTGTTTCCCTAATTAATAGACAGGGTGTGATGCAGAAAACAAGTCTGTGTACTTGCAGAGGTGTGACCAGGGTGGCTCCAGCTGACTCGGCCACTGCCGCTGCATGGGAACATGCCTGTTTTCTCAACTGTCCAGGGGTGAACAGCAGCAACTGGACCACAATGGCTGCATAAATACTAAAATCCGTCACACAGAGGAGCCGTGCCTGGGCCCAGCCACTTCTCTACAAGTGGTGAGGAGAGATGCGGCCAGAGAAAGTGGGCAGTGGAACTGGAGGTAAATGCTGAGTTTATGTCCCACAGCAATACCTCATTAGAACTCTTCTTTCAACTTTTTTCTTGTCCGGAGCTTATAACTGTAAGAAGCTGACTGGCCTCTGTGTTTTGGGTTTGAGATGAAGGTTTCCAGAAGGGTTATCTCTACTGATACGGAAGTAAATCGCCTTTCATAGATCAAGCAGATCAGGCAACATCATATCACTGTTAGACCAAAGTTGAAACAATCCCTAGAAAAGCCTGAAAAGCCTCAGAAACTGACTTAAACATTATCTTTGAAAGGAAAGTCGTTTTGCTTCAAGATTATCATCACAATTTAGATGATGTACATTGTACTAGGATAAAGAGGGAATTTGGGAAATGAGCTTTTGCCTTTGGAGCCCCCAGATGACTGGAACAAGCTTCCCTTTCAGCTTAAATCAGCAAACAGCATAATCTCCTTTAAGCCTGGGGTTTAAATGGCTGTTTGAAGGAGGATTGTGCAAAATCTATTTCCAGTAATATGGTTACTGGAGCTAAAGAGTATGTGTTGTTTTCATGAGATTTTGGATGGCTCTGTGCTATGCATTAAATTATTGTAAAAATTCTGCAGTTGAAGGTTTTCGATTATTCTTTAGATATATGAACCGCTGGCTCCTTGGCAAAACTGAAGGCAGCTCCTTGGTTCTTAGACACTTCTTTAAATTCAGTAAATAGAGTAGCTGTCAATACCCTGAACGGTCCCTTACGCTGGCGGTAAGAAAGGTAGTTGTGTTTGTCGTGCCCATCAAGAGTCACAATTGAAGTTCTCTCTTCTGACATGTCTGACACCAACGGGAGAGTCATTGATCTCACTAAGTCAACAGCGGCAACCTTTCTTCCGTCAACAAATCAAGGATTAAAACGCCACAGACTTGAAAGCAAAGGTGTTGGGAGGAAGAGGAAATAAGAGATTTTGTGTGTTGATTTGACGGGGGCTAATGGAAGCGGCTGCCCCACCGTATGGCTGTCTTGCAATTGTGATACCCAGAAGGATACCTCTGTTCTTGCTCTTTTATTGCTTGTGTTTTGTGGCAAATACAAGGCAGCTGTGGTTTTAAATTTGCATAAGCGAAAGATTGAATTGTCTCACAGTTCCTGTAAAAGTGGAAGCCCTTAACCAGGAGTGGTATCTATGCTGGTAGCAAACAAGAGGTTGCCCAAGAATATATATATTTTTTTTTTTTTTTAGTTTTCTGCCTTGTTTGAAGAGCTATCGGCCAGCTGTGCTGCTGGCTGGCTGGGGCAAAATGTTAATTTTGCACTTGGCTGACTCCAGCGTTAGCTGTCTGGGGGACTGCAGCACGCGGAGAGAAATGAATGGTAATGGGGTGTGACTGCCTGATGGTTTAGAGCGGGCTGCTGTGGTGCTCGCTGAGCCAACAGCTCTCCTGCTTTCAGGATCCACACTCACTGTCTCTGGGGGGGACCGGGCTGCTCCGTGAGGCATCCCAGTTTGCGTGGTGCTCGCTGTTATGTTTGGACCTCAGGTGGAATAGCCGTGGCCTTAGCAGCGCGTCCTGCTTTGAGCATGCATTCCTGGTGACAATTCTCTTTCCCTTCTGGCTGGTGTGGTTTGAGACCTGGCCTTTATGAATAAAGACCTGAGTGTGTTGCACTTCCACCCCTCCTGGGGAACCCAGTCTGCGGTCCAGGGCAGTGGAAGCTCTTGAGCCTTCTCCAGGTTTTTCGGGCGTATTGTTCCTGTAAAAAATCACCTGTTTGTGGGCTTCAGTGATAGAGTTATCTTGATGAGAGATTAACGATATGTGAATATTTATTAGGAGTACCATCAAAGCATTTTCCTGCAAAGCTGCAGGCAACGCTCTCAAATATCTGAGCTAATTTACAGGTTTCTGCAAATAAAACACTATGTGTTCTCTGCCTCTGATGGTGCTTCTGCCCAGAAATAAACACTGAAAGCCCATTTCTTGCTGAATTTCCACATCCTTATTGCTTTTGTTTTCAGTACTTGTGGACTGTTCTTTTTTCTTTCTTGCCTTCTGTCACATCAAGGTTGAAGGCAAAAGCTGGAACTACCTTTCATAGTTCTCCAAGGGAAGGTGTAACAATTAATGTTAGAATAATGGGATAATTATCAATGGGAAAAGGTGGTGATTTTATTTTAAAGCAAATGCTAGTTCATTCACATTCTCGTAAGCACCAAGATGCATGTGTCGAAGCAGGCAGGGCAGCATCCAGGCACCAAGGCGTCTTTCACATGTGGCCTGGCCAGGCTTCCTGGTGACAAAGCAGAGGACAAGAGATGCTGGCTTTCTAGTCCCTGTTAGTATCCTGCATCCTTCCAAGTGTGGTTGACTATCTTTGAATGGGCCTGTTGTACCCTTTAGGAGCTCATGGTAATTGTGATCCTTTGTCTATTCTCTTGCTTCTCTCCATCATTAAGATTTACTTATTTACCTGAATCATTGTCTTGGCTCTTGCCCTATTCTGTCTTACCACCACCATCTCTTAATGAGTTTAGGCTCTATTTAGTATCCTTTATTTTTTTCATCAGTGAGTCCCTGAGAAACTGACTGTAGATTTGTTGGACGATGACCTGCTGTCAGCACCCACCACCCTTATATTCCTCCTTCTGGTGTTTCCACACCCATGCCTTCCCACTCACTCCCCATTCGTACTGATCTCAACATTTCTATTACATATTTCCACAAAGTGACCATATTAGTTCATTCTGTACTATTCCATATCACTGTGCTCTGCTGTGGAGATGGCTGCATCCCCTCGCAGTCTGTTGTGAATATGGCAAATTGCACGAGCACTCAATTTATTTATCATTTCATATTTTAAATATTTAAGTGAATTGCTGGCACTGCACAGATTATATCTGTAGATCTTAACAAGTGATCATGTATGGTTATGGTAATCAGGAGAAAATGCAAATGAACTATGAAAACTGCTTCATCTATAAATAAAACCATTTAGCTTCAAAGCAGTATTGCCATGGAAATTCTTCACTGATAAAGTATGTGAGTGAGGCTTTTCTCATTTAGATTTTCTGAGCCTTTTTATTTTATGTTGACAAGATGCAAGAGGGAAAAAAGCTATAAACTCAGTATTGCATATTTAAAAGATGGTATTTTATTTCATCTTCTTAATTCTAAATCTTTCCATTTACACTATACAGCCATGAATTTAAATTTATAACAAATGAGGAAAAAGGCATAGGGAATGTTATTATTGACAAGGACTATCTAAATCCAGTGCTCACTGAAAACTTTTGACTTTGTTTCCAGTTGGCTTTGGCCCTATATTTGTAAATACTCTTCTAATCAATATTTCTCAAATGCCTTCAGAGAACTTTCTCTGAACCACGCACAAGACGAAGAGGCCCTAAGGGAGGATACCTGAGAGGAAACACGCTTAACTGATCTATGAGAGTGGTGCATGTAAATCCAAACACCGTGAAAGCAAGACTCAGGGTGTGCCAGCCTTGAAAGTATTTCTTTTTTTGTTGGGGCTCTGTGGGCAGAACTGAGCTCCGTGTTACATCAGCCTCACTAGTGTTGTTGGGAAGGAGCCAGTTAGAAGGTAGCTTAGATATTGCTCTACAGTTTCATCATGTCCTCAGTCTTCCATGCATTGTGCCTAGTAATCCTTATCTAGCAAGGTTAGTGATTAGTACCTTATTTTTCTTTTCTGAAAGTGTAATTCTGCTATTACTACTGTGTTTGTGAGACAGCAGTTCATTCAAAGGTACTGGCTTGGTCCAGGTTAGGTATGGGTGTATTATATTTCTGTGGGATTATTCAAAGCAGCTGATGGTGTTTCTTCTGACAATGCTTATTTTAAATCATGTTGTACTGGACTGGATATAAAGCTGGCTCTTTAAATAAATTATTTTCTTTACGTGAACCGGCAGAAAGGAACCGTACCAATTCAGTCCTTTGCATCTGTGACTCTGGTGCTTTTTGATTTCATAGCAGGTACCTGTAACTGCATTTACCCTCTCCTAGAATGACAATTTGATATCACAGTCTCTAAATCCTATCAAACTTTGTGTTCTGAATCAAACTCCGAGATTGCTGGATGAAGCTCTAATATTGAGTTATGCGTGTCATGCACTTTTATCCCATGTCTCTATGGGAGCTGTTCTCTGTGTGGGAACTTCTTACGCAGTTACAGAATCTTCAAATAGATCTGGATGTGTGCCTTGGTGCGGCAATACGAATGGAAGTCATCTAACAGCTTATTTCAAGGTATGGAGAAAGACCTTTGTTCAATTTCCATTTTTTAGCATACATTAAAAACATTCAGGCAAACCAGCCCATCAGTGTTATTGGTAGAAGATGAGCATCTTTATGAATTAGTGATCAGCAGTTAAGATAACACTTCCCTTTATTGATCATAGGCAGCTGCATTCAATGAAAATGAGAAATAATTTCATGAAATTAAACTCAGCTCAGTGGGGGTGATCAAGTGTGCTGTGCACGCTGTTAATGTCACCCAAAGGAAAACTTCACATTGGTAATCCGTCCCTTGCACCATCCCCACTTCTCACAGCAGGAGCTGGCTGGGTGCCCTCTGCCACCTCCGGGCATGCACAGATCGCTCGTCCCACGGTAAAGAGGTATTATCTGCTTTGATTAAATTAATTACGTTGCTTGACCCATCATGAAGCCCTCTCAAAATCCATGCTATGAACAGTGAGAGCCCTTGTTCTTTGCATCCCGGTGTAGATCCCCATGGCTCCTTAGCAGAGCTGAAGAGCCGATTTGCAGTCGAAAGCGTGAGTTCCCTTGAGAAGTTCATGTCTGACAGTCGAGAGGAGAAAGCTTTGTTGATAAGACAGCAGATTTTAAAAGTGTTGAAGCATTCAGAAAGGACCATTCAGCTTGACACACAAAGCAGAAAGCAAATGGACTTTCAGCTCCTTTGTGACCCTGGGAGTTTTGGTTGCTTTCAGCAACCCCTTTTGGCTGAATTTGCCTTTCCTCAGCAGATGGTGTTACACATTTCCTTGCCTCAGCCAGAGCTGTCACAGCCTTCTTGGTTTACTGGTGAGCCACAAGGTTATTTCACTCTAACAATGCTTCATTTCTCCTTTTCTCACCTGCAGAAATCAAAGTATTCTCACACCTATCACTTACCACTTGCTCCTCAGAACAGTTTGTTTCCTTTTTAAGTGGAAATCTATAGATTTGTCACCCTTTGAGGATTAGATGAATGATCACCAGCCCTTTGCTGGGAGTACAGACAGCCTTGCCTTCTGTACTCTGCTGAGTAAATTAGACCACCGCTGTCTTTTGTGGGGAAATGCTGATGTGACTTCTCTTGTGTCCCCAGTTGCCCCGGGGGGAGAAATCATGAAAGCCACTTGCTTTCTCTTTTCCTCTTTCCTGAGCAGATAAATTGCAATAGTGAATTGTCCTCTAACTTTTTTTCTTTTTCCTGGAAAAAAATGGACTTATTTCATATATGATAACTTGGGTAGCATTTTTGAGTATGATCTTGATTGAATCAGGTTCAGTTGTACTGATTGTTGTGTGGAGATGTAAAATGCTCCCTGCCCTGGTGGCTGTGAAGGTCAAATAGCAAAAGAAAAAGATTCTTTGAATGTGTGCAGAAAAGAGAACATGCAAACAGAAAAATGTATTTTTTTCGGTCTCCGAAAATAGTTCTTTTGACTTGGTGATACTTATTTTCTATGCAAGCAAGATGCTTCCTGGCGTGTTCCTGACTGCGTTGAGGGTTTCTTTTTCTGTTAAGGAATTACTCACATTTTGCGTTGGTGCAAAGTTGTGTGTTTGGCGGTGAGCATTGAGCCAGAAGCCGCTCACATTTTATGGTCCTTTGATTTAATGTGTAAAAGTCAGCAGAGTGAAGATTGATGGTTTTGCATATTTTTAATCATAGAATCACAGTTTCTCTGACATTGTTTAATCTTCTGAATTCATGGCTTGACTTTGTGTGTACGTTTTTCTAAAGAAACAGAAATTTTAATGCTTTAGAACCTTATGTAGGGGCGTTACCTTTTTAAAACATTAATAGTTTTTGGTTGGGGAAAGATCATTTATATGTACATAATAGTTCTCTGTTGGAGGCTAGAGGACAAAAAAGAAATACAGTGAGACCTGTAAGTTGAACTAGTTAAAATAAAGAATTAAACTGGGCAAAGCTTTCCCTGTGGATAGAAGAAGTATTACTTTATCTGCTGAAAATCCCACTGAACATTGATTTTATAATGTAGGAACTCTTCTGACAGCTAAAGCTGCCTATAAAACTTTTATGTCACCATTATTACTGAATCATCTCTTGAAGTGTACATTATATATATAGTGATTTTTTTTTTAACTACTAAATTGTATTCAGTGAGTTTTCTAACAAATAGACTTTCAAAATGAGTTTTCCGTTTTTCTTTTTCTTCCCCGCCCCGCCCCAACCAGCTGTGTTGAGGAAGCTGAAATACTTCCTACCTGTTGAATACTCATTCTGGCAGCAGGAACTTGCTTGAAATAAATTCTTGCCTGTTTAGTTTTGTGTTCTTCCCCTATCGGGGGAATACGTTAAAGACTTAAAAGAGGATGCTTCCACGTGACACAGCTGTGACCAGATGTGCATCACATCTTTGGATCTTAGGAATGGCAGCCTCAGGAATAACAGATTGCTGAATCTGTCGTGGGAACTGAGTGGAAGAATTTGCAGGAAATCTGACCTGAGTGAAGGGGAGATGTTTGGAGCGCTGCTGCACCTTCTGTCTGAAACCATTTGTTTCTCAGAGCCTCCAAGGTTGGACAGCCCAGCTCCTGCTATTGCAGGTATAGTTTTAGTTCAAGTTCTATTTACTTCAATTTTGAATTCAATTCAAGTTCAGTGTGTGAATTTTGTGTTATTTAGTCTCATCCATTTTCATTACTCTTCTGTCAAAAAATCCGCAGTTCTTTATGGTGTCATTTTTTTCTGTTGTGCTTGCTTTCTTGATAGCATTTTGTGATACTTTGTCATCAGATACCCAGTCTAGCCTTCAGCTGAAGAAAGCAAGGCAAGATGAGGAAGAGAATTAATTTACCTATAATCCAATAGGACTCTTCATATGTTATATATAGTAGTCTTTTGACAATGTTGATGATTTGGGGTTTTTTTTGAGGAAACATTAGACTCTTCTTCCTCTAAGAATTGTGGGGTTGCTGAACTTGGATACACGTAAGGAAGATTGGAAGCAAAACACGTCACAATAGTCTCTCGGGAATGTAAGGATGCCTTAGGTACTCATCTCCGTTCATCCAAATCAAGTTAGACTGTGCTGGGTGCCACAGCACAGTCCTGTCCTGAGTGCCACAGGACCGAGGGAATGGCACTTCTTGGCCCAGTCAAGCCACCCTTGCCTTCCCATGGTGATGGCATGTGGGCAGTGCCTACAGACCTTGTGTTGGACAGTTTTCGCAGTGCTCAGCTTAGAGCAGTGGTATGGAAGAGCAGTGATGTACTCGTGCTAAACAGACCAGCCAAGCATTACGGGAATTGGCTTCAGCTTTCTGGAGCTACTCATGCAAAAAGTTGTTAAAAACTCAGGAGGGTGGGTGCTATCTGCTTGGTATTGCATGGCTGCTTCCTTTGTATTTAATCCACGCTGGACCTTCATGGGTTAATCATTTATAAGTGTGAGGTTTCTCATGACACGCTTGGTCAAATCCGATGTACAGACTTCAATTTGAAGTGAGTAGAGTGTTGAAAAATGAAATGTTTTTGAAAGTTAAATTGCAGTCATTTATATGAAAATGCCTTAGGTAGTTCATTTTTCCCCCCAAAATATACTCATTTTATAGCACATTAATAATTCATGTGCATATTGGTTGCAGACATAAAGCACAAAAATATACATGCTTTATAAAGGATAGATATTTTTTTTTATGAAACAAGCATGAATTGCTACTATCTGAATGATAGTAATGCCTGATTAGCTCCCATACTCTTTAATTTTTTGATGGATGTTCACGATTATTCATCGACACAAGAAAGAAATGGGATGCTCTGCAGTGGTTTGCAAGAAGTCTCCAGAAACACCATCTCCCACAACATCAGATTTATGGGCACAGCAAGACCCACGCGCGGCAGCACTTTAACTGCCTGTTTGTTGCATTCGCGGCTCTGGTTTGCTCATCCAAATTTGGGAAGAAGATATTGAATGTATCGGGGTAACACAGATAGATGCTTCCTCTCTGTGATAAAATAGGGATTTCCAGGGAGTACTGTATTTCTTGATTTCTGACGAGTGATTCTCTCTGAAGAATCAAGGATGAGCAAATCCTGCCCCCCAACTCCTGCAGCAGACACTTTTTAAAACACAAACTAAGCGACTAATGATCCCTTGGCACTTAGTTGTAACAAGATTGCCCTTAAGTCAGTGCTGTCTGGGTTATTTTATCGACTAAACTTCCTTGTGCCATTAAAGGTTAAAATATCCTTGTCTGCTATCCATAAGTTCCTATTGCATATAATAATAGTTATGTTCTGCTTACATATGGCTGAGTTTCTGTGGTGTAAAATAGACCAACAAACCCCATAATTCTGTTGCCTTAACCTGCAGAGCTCTCGTCCTGCTTGCAGAAATGAGAAGACTTCCTTTGGCTTTATTTGAAGTTGGGGTAGATCCTGCTCTCCTAGTGGGACTTGGACTATAAAATGTGTTGGATAGGGCTAATACCTTGATGCTCATCCCACCAGAAAGCTGAGACTCGAGTGAAGGTGGCTCAGGTGTGCTAATGTAGCTCAGCTTGTGCTGTTCAGGAGCAGCGTGCAAGTCACTGCGGTTGGAACGAGGGACATGAGCTCAGTGAATTTCAGTCTGTGTTCAGGGTCCTAATTTAGGCATTAACCTCAAGGATATCAATTTCTCCAAAAAGCCAGAAGTTAGAGTCATGACTTGTTTGCTTTGTTTCATACCAGCTCCCAAGATTAGCCATTAAATACAGTGATGAAAGGCATTCCTCTTCTAGGGGGTGCACTGTGGACAAAGTGGTCATTCTCTTTTAATGCTCTTTGCTGTAGAGGACAACGCAAAAGTAGTTTGGTTGTTGTCAGCCATGTTTTCCAATTTTCTGTCTTTTTGTACTTTGGTTTTGGAATCACGTTACCTCTCTCCTGGGGCAGATGTGCCCAATGAGGGGAGCGTGGCCATGTCCTGCCTGGAGCTGTCGAAGAGGATGATGTTGCTTGTGTGAACATGGGGAGATTGAGACGGATGTGGTGCCTCTTGGCGTATAAGTGCAGTTGCCTAGAGACCTGTCACTGCAATAGTGCAGCTCGATGAATTGACTTGGAGGAAATTGCTGGAGACAGGAGAAGTAGCACATGAAACACGGGAATGACTTCACATTGCAGGATGATGAGGTCTTTTCCAACAAAACTGAGCCAGATGAAAGCTCTTTTGCTGCAGGTGAGGTGTGCTGGGAAGAATAACTTCCCTGTTGATCACCCTGTGAGAGAAAAATATTTGAGTTCTTTTGATCCGTCAGTGCATTTTGTCAGCTTTTGGATACACTAGAGTAATTTTATTCAGAGAAATCTCTTGAAGTTATCAGTGCACTATCAAGAAAGCGGGCCGTGCTTTGCTGAAGAGGCAATATTGAATGGGATGGAACAGAGATTGCTGCAGTGCTTGGGTGCCTTTGCCATGGGCCAGAGGTGGTAGTGGTTGGGACTTCAGAGGTTCTTTTCACTCAAAGGTAGTGACTCGCCTGAGAGCACAGTGTGCCACAGACCAGCATCTTGGAAGCCTGGATGTTCAGGATGAAGATGCTTGCTTGGGAAACGTCATCAGAGAAGCGAAGACCTGTCGTGCTCTTGTATCTCCACAGATTTCTGATCAGTGTAAATGGAATCCATAAGGATATATTTAACCTGTTGAGTCAAAGTACAGGTCTGAGTAAGGGCCACTCCCTGCCTATGCCCTCCCTTCAACTTCTCAATTGGAGGATGGAGTGACTTGAGCCAACCTGGGTTAGTTCTCCCTTAGCAGAGAAGGTCTGTCTGGGCGTTCTCTTCCTCCAGAATTCATTTATTCTCTGTCTTTGACAAAGCCTGAATGTATTGACTTGCAGGGCATGATGTACAGAGTTATCTTTGCAAGCATTTCTAGGAAGGAGACATTAAGAGTTTTAAGGCTGCAGAGAGGTACTAATTTGAAATTTTTACTTGCAGCTCTCAAGTGTTCTTACTCTTATAGGAAATGGCCGCAGGAAGTTTGGGCGAAGGTGTCTATTTCTTATATAGGTTATTTCACAGATCTAGTTTTTAGTTTCTTACATTGCCATGTGTTAAGTGATATAGGCATTTTTAAAAATAGAATAATAATGACAATTGCAAGTGTTGGGAGATACATTTTGGAGGACTGCAGTTATGTCTTAAAAGAGTAAAAAAGAAAAAAGAAGAGTTCTTTAATTCTGTGCTGGGATTTTGCTCCTGTGGTCTTTAGCAAGGTGTATTTGGTTTTGAATATGCCTTTGAGGACTGTTGCACACTAAGAGAGTATAATCAAATCACTTAAGGGGTTGATATGGCTTTTTCTGTAGATTATCTGGATGTGGCTGCAATAACTGTTTTTTTCTCCTCTGGCAAATCAGTGCTGTATGCTGCCATGAAATGCCTGCACACTTAAACTTTATTGCAAATTTAAATTACTTACATTATTTTGTTGGACAGTAATTCCCTGAAGCATTATAAACCAAATCATTAATTACTGTTTCTAATGTGCACGATCCATTGGAAAACATTAAACAACACTCACGGTTCCCTTTATTGTTATTGCTCTTTCAGTCCCTGAGGCAGCAGATCAGATGGAAACTCCTGGGCAATCTCATACTGACATTTTGTGCTTCTGACAGAGATGGCTATGGGCTGCAGATGTTCTTGGGACCATATGGTATCTGCATATTGTCTTCTGGAATTATTATGAAATATACTGTTTTAGAGGGGAAAGATAATCTGATCATAAATATTAATCAGTGCAGCTGTAGTTTGAATAACTGTAAAAGTGTCATAATGGAATTCCAGACTTTTCCTGTTTTCAGTCACTGATGTATTTTTTCCATACTATTTTACAAGTAAATAACCTATTTTTTTTAAATAACTCTTTGGTAACCCTATATTTTGCCTGGAAACAACCTGAGTATTTTCTTGACACAAACATCTGACCTATGATGCCTTGTACAAGCAAAATACAGCTCTTATCCAAAGATCTAAACCGGTGGGTCCCCCAGCAAAAAACCTGTTGCCTTGTTTGTCTCCAAAGAGTAATTAGCACAGCTCTAGAGCTGAAAATTCTGCTTTTCTGTCTGAGCTTTAGTAACACTAGGGCATCAATGAAAACCCTAGCACAGTCTCACAACTAAGCCTGTGTGGAAGGTCTTGTTGAATTCGACTTTTATGACCTCTATTTTTCCTGGAAGTAAGTGTAATTCCAGTACCTCCGGAACAAAGCTGGTTATTACTGGGTCTCTTGGAGTGGCTTTGTAATGCTTGTATGTTGCTTTCTTCCTAAGGCCCCTTGATGTCAAATGTGAGCGTCTACTGAAGTACTCCTTTCAAGGGCTGCCCAGTTAAATGCTTCCTGCATCACTTCATCGTAGCCTCCATTTTCTCAGGCAATACCTCACTTTTAGATTGTCTGGTTTACATCTGAGCCCATTTCTTGTGTCACGGAATCTTCATGGTTGGAAGGGACCTCTGAGATCACCAAGTCCAATCATACACATACAAAAGACCCCCACAATCTCATGTCCATGAGGTGCACGAAGGAAACTGGCACTGAATATCCAATTTGGACTTAGCATGTTCAGAGGAGATCGGTTGTCTACAGAATTCCCATCTCCCTTTGGGTTTGTCTATAGTGAGCTTCTTGCCTATTTGGCCATCTTGGATGGCGCTTTTTTTAAAGTAAGACTTTTTGCTTAAGAACATGTACAAAGCCTGGGGGTAGGGTTTAATTCCTTCAGTGCCATTGATCGAATTCTCTAAATACTCTTGTTTTGATTTTGCTTTTAATTTGTGGCACTAATTTCTGGCTCTGCATGCCTGCTTGCGGAGAACTGTCTGCATGTTCTGCAGCGCCGATAAAGCAAACATTAGCTGTCATGTTGTAATTATGCTTCTTGATAGCAGAGCATTTAATTGCTCTCTTATACCGAGGATGGTAAAAGCACTTACATAAGGCAGCACGAGGCCCTCATATGTTTTGTTAGAAGCTGCCCTTAAGTGTGTTCTGTTTTTTCTGTTGGCTTTTTTTTTTTTCCTTTCCAAAGGAAAGGAAAGGAAATGGCAGTACTCTCCGTACTCTGGGCACTCTTGCTGTGAGGTGATTAGGAGAGACTTTAGTGCTGTGTCCTTGAAGGACCTCCTGTACTTTCTTAACCCATAAAATTGAGTGTCAATAACTTGTACAGGAAATTCTTCAGAAACTTTTTTGACATGTATGGCAATGACCCCAGATTAAACTGTGTGAATTAAGAACAGGAGCAGGGCTAAGCCTGTTTGTGGCTGTCACGCAGCAGTCTGGGTACAGGACCCTAAGCACTGGGCACAAGTTTTTCAAGAACTGCTTTAAATAACTTTTTTTGCCAAAAGTGAAACTAAAAGGCTGCGTATCTAAGAAGCTAGGAGCTTTTTAATTTGTGCTATTAAGAAAATCTGAAGGTATTTTGAATTACTTTAAAAGCTTTACTGCGGTATAAGCAAATGAGCAGAACCAAGCTCTTCTCTGAGAGAAGCCCAGTGAATCGAGGGTCCCCGTTGCAGTGCCATTAATCTCACATTGCCTGAAAGTCAAATGCAGTAATGCTGGTGTAATGGGGTGGAAAGCCTGGCCCACGGAACACCCTTAGTGTAATGGGGATGGCGTCCCCTGGATCTTTGATATAATACATTGCACAGATTTTATCAGTCTAAAGCTACTGACATTTTGCATGTTTAGTTATTAGTCTCAGGCATGTTCATATGAGTCAGAACTGCAGTGCATGAATGATGGACCAACTACCTGAGGCATTAGGAAAATATAGTTTAGCTTGACCAAAATGCAAATACATTTATTATATCCTTTCCTAGGAAAATGTAGTTTAATTTTGTGGCATTTATCGAAGCTGCTGAATGTGGCTCAACGGCTAGCTCAGCATCTAGTGGAATATGAGCCTCTCACTGCAGTTCTTTACAATTTTCCTCCTTGTTATTTATGTTCTTTCATCTTGGCCCCCTCCTTTCTTTGTAAATGCTAATAAGGCGATAATTGATGTAGTCCTGCCCAGGCTGAAGTACTGACCTCTGTTTTACTGTTGATTAGCAAAGAAAGGTAAAGTGTGTGAATATGCTGAATATTTTAAGTCTCTACAATTCTGCATTGTCCTACATTAACATTTTTATCGGGTGGGGAGCTGGGAAGCATCAGGTATTAGATTCTCTGCTGTTGTAAGGTTACACTGAGACACTGTCAGAATATTGAGTATGTGCAGCCTTCATCACAGGTGGACCTTGGCTTCCAATTTGGGCTCCCAAATATTTACGCATGAAAAAAAATTAAAGGTCTCTTGGAGTCTTCTAATTTGCCTTTTGAAATAATTAAACATATAAAATCTGAGCAAATACCCTCTCTTACGCAACAACCTATACTTAATTTTAGCACTGGGAGTGAATTTTATAGATACAGAGAGTTTTCTGGTAATGAAAGATTTTAAAACATGACTTTATGTATGATACAGAATATTGACATGCTAAATATTTGAAGAATATACAGAGTCCAACCTCCTTCCCTGTAACAGTTCCATTGCTTACACTGTAAAAAGTCCCCTCTGTGATAAGTAAAACTATTAGAGGGTGAAGTTGGTGGAGTATGCCACCGGTTCACTGTGGATGAAAACTTCCCCTAAGGACTTTTTACTTCTCTGGGGAATTTTCTAGCAGTCTCCAAGCTGCTTAGTGGAGAGGAATTTATTGGAAACTTTAAGAGGGAGTAGTAATTTCAAGGGTGTCACACTGCCACGAGTGTGGGTTTCCATAATGAAAATCCTGTCATCCTCATCCTTGTGGCAGTTCCAGGGAAGACTGGTTCTATCAGCTCAGCTGTTGGACTCTGATGGTTGAGCAGAGTCAGAAACAAAAACAGAGCCCTGATCTAAAACTGAGTTGTTAGATGGAACTGTCAATTTTCAACTAGTGTTCCCACAAAGATGTTCTGGAATAAATTAAACTTGAACTTCTGGAACAAATTAAATTTGTGCATAAACAAGTCATATTTGGGGTTGGATGAGAGAAAAGAATAGGGGTTAAAACTAAAATAATCTTTCTTCTTTAATCCTGCAGACTTGCTCCACTGTTAAATATTTTTTGGAGGCCAACACTGAAAAGTGGTGTCATACACGTACAAGAAAATTGGTGTTCTGATTAGTGATGCCAGAGTATGAGAGGAACATGGACAAGAAAGCAGAAATAAACAGTTGGATCTACTTTTTTAAACATTGTAAGTTCCCCACAGTGGGATGTCTTCCTTAACCTGTGTCATCATGGTTGTGAGTGTAGATTCTCTACAAAAGCGCCTGGGGATTGCTTTTGAACTGGAGAAGTAGAAGCTCATAGCATGGCCAAGTTGGGTAATGGACTCTTTTTTTTTATTTCTTTTTTTTTTTCTCCTGCCAATTCCAATCAAATACCATAGATTTACATTGCTTAGTGGTTCTTCCCTGACACTCTTGAACTCCCCTCTCAGATATTTACATTTTACTGAAAATTTTGGTAGAAATACCTTTAGGAACTTGGTGGTCTGATCAGCTTTTCAGTACAAATTGGGATGGGATTTCATAAGTTAGGCCATTGAATTTTTCTGAGGAAGTAACTCAAGACTAAATAAAATTGAGATTGCCTAGGGAAGTAATTGCAATGGGAGGACAAAGGCAGGGATCACAGAGGAAAAGAAGAAGAGAATTCTAGTGCAGTAAAGGATTTCCCAGAGATGTGTAGAAATCCTTTGCACCATCCTGAGCTCTTGTGTCTAATTACACTGGACTACATTTGAGGAAAAGGTTTGAGTTTGCATTCAACTCACTACAAACCTCGGGGGTGGGAAGGGAAGGAAGTATCAAGATTGTGCAATTTTGTAACCCCCTGATTTCAGCATTTTTTAGAGTGGAGTGAGCTAAAGCACAAGAAGGGGGCAAATGAATGCATCAAATTTGCAAACGTAACTCCATGTAGGAGCTCAGGGCACCTCCCTGTGTGACAGAGTATCTCCAACGACAACTTGCTTGTTGTCTCTGGTTGTGAAGGTGGTCATTAGGAATGAAAATGGCAGTTCAGTTGGGTGGTGGGTCCAGTGTAACCGGGCGATACCTTTAAACTCACTACAGCTCTTCCTGGAGTGTGAGATTAAACAGGCACACAAACGCTTGAAGGAAAAATGGGGTCCATGAGAAACTAGTAGGCTTTGGAGCAGAGCTGATTGTGTTGAAATGTAAGATCCAAGTCCATGTTGTGAGAAGAATGATGCAAGTAGTGCATCCCACCCAGCATCTCGCACGCCGATATAACTATAGCTGGAAAAGACTGGATATGAGCCAGTGCTATTGCTGGAGAGCTGAGGGACGTAACAAGAAAAATGCCTCCTTCTTTTAATCTGTAGCCGGTCATAGTAATTGGCCTAATAATGTCATCCTACAGTTATTTATATGCAGCAGTACTGGGATCGATTTCTTTTATTTATGTACTGTAGAGACAAAGATAAAAGCGAAACCATATGCATTTTGATGGATGCCATATGATTCTGGTTCTCATCCTCCAAATTCCTCCCATTCTCCTCATGTTTTATAGGAGCAAAAAATAAGAACAGATGTATCTCTTTTCATAGTTTTAAATTTTGAGGTTTAAGCCTACTAATGTTCCATCTGTTTGTTACCACAAACTATGGGAGCAGTGCATTTTCTTGACACTGTCTAGCGTGTTCTAAAAAGAGGGAGCATTTAGGAAAAATTAATAATGGAAAAATATAGAGGACAAAGAAAATGTTTCTCCCCTCCAAATCTTAAGCCTAGGTCTTTGGATATATCTGTATCTGAGCAGGGGGATGGCTGACTGCTGTGCACACTCTTAACAAAAGGCACCGCTGCCAAACAGACATGTATGAAGGATAAAAAGACTGACTATGGACCTAACTTCAGGAAGATGTGCTTAATATAGGACTTGCCCGAACTGGTTAATCAAAATGTTTATGGCATCATATGTTCTGAATAAGTGTCATAAATACTTGGTGCTATTTTTTAATTTGTTTTTCTGTAAGAAGTAGTTAGTACAGGGCTACATGTGTGGAAGCCCCGAGCTCTGAGGGAAGAAGGCTAAAATTAAGTAACTATTAGGTACGAGAACTAACTATGCATGAGAATTTTTGGCTTTTTTTCTTTCAGCTCCTTGCATGATTTTCTTTATTCTCTTATCTTTCTTACCATATCTGTTGGGGAAGAAATGGCTGAAATGAGAGACGTAGCAGGAGGGTCAGCATCTCATCCTTTCGTGCCAGGAAGATAGCCTTTAGACACGCAAACCACCTTTTGGTGCAGGCTTTGTTGTACAAGGTGCTCCAAATCACTGACCTCAAACAGTCTGGTCAAAGAGCCTAAACCAAATTTCATCAAACCCTCTTCATCCGCTTTGGATCCCACACTCCACAGACAAAGCAGATCTAGTGAAGGTCATTGTTTACTGTTTTGCCAAATAATTGATATTACAAGGTCACGGGAAAAAGCTGGCGTTTCAGCTGAGCCGGGCTTTTGAATTCAGACATTCTAAGTTCGATTGAATCACAGAACTGTTCTCCTTGAGCCACTGTCCGTGACATTGTGTCGTAACAGGAAAATACATCTGCGGGCATTTCGGCTCTGCCGTTTGTAGCTCGGCCAAACAAAAAGATGATTATATATCTTTCTAGTACACAGCTATCAGCCTTTCTGGATGTTCCCATTTTGCACGCATTTTGAGCGATCAGAGATGGTACGATATGACTTACCAGTGATAGTTTGCACCCTTCCAAAAATATCTTCAGCTTAGTCATTTTATTATAAATGCTAATAATTATAATTATCTTCTGCACTTGGAAAATATCTCTAATGATAGCAGTAATGTGGAAGCATCAGGAATTTTTATAGGTGAGGATCTGCTGAGCCCTTTATGGGTGTTAAAAATATATCTAAAAATAAAACTACTTGATGACCTACTTGCTAATATTTCTTTTAAAAAAATCATATTAGGTGACTAGCTCTACCCCTAAGTAGGCAAAACTTGATTGCTGACGTTTTTGAAATGTTTGATTTATAGATTGGTGAAGGAAAATGACAGTTTTTAATATTTTTGGAGGAAAAAAATTGCTTGTCATTGAATACCTCTATGATAAATGAGGAGAATTGGTTTTCTTTAACCATTTTTATATGTATAATATATAAAAATTGCTAAAGGAAATATGTTGTATATAATAATAAAATATATGTGTATAGAATTTATATAATAAAATGTCATATATATAACTCTATATATTTATATATATAAATTAAGTTGTAGTATTTTTTCAAAACAGAAATAATCTGTGAGCAGAGGAGAGAAAATGGAGCTTTCTGGCTGGTTGCAGCTGCTGGAGCCGGCATGCCCAGCCCTGCTTCCTGCTGCTCTGGAGGACAGAAGGAGCTGGGGCTGTAGCCAAGTGGGCTTTGGCCAGGCCCTCTGAGGCTTGTCGCCTGGTTGGGCTTTTCCTTTTTGGCTTGTTATGAAAAGAGCTATTGCATGATCTGCAGAACTGCAGCGCTTTCACCGCATTCCGGATCTGGTCCGGGGCCCAGGGAAATCACTAACAGCAACAGCCAAGCTCCTTCGGGACATTCACCACCCCAGTAGTGGATTTCAGACTGGCTGTCTTCCCAGTGATGTGAAAGGGAGTTTTGTCCACGTTAGGACTGGTGAGCACCAGGGGATTTCTCTCTGCTCCAGCCTGAGAATGTTCTGTGGGTTTGTTGAAATCACTCGGTGGTGGCAGCCTGATGTGCATTTCACGTTATTCCAAACCACTAATCCTGAGCAGGGAAGGGCTGAAGGAATATGTTTAGGAGAAAACTGGCAGCACCAATGAATTATACCTACTCAGCCTTTGGTGTTTCTTCTTAGCTTTTTCCTATCACTATCTTAGTGCAAAAAAAAAGCAGGTAACCATTCCTTTGTTGAGGCAGAGCCACAGGCACCACTGAATAAATACCTAAACCACAGGCAATGGGACTGCCTGAAGTGACCCAGTCACTTCAGGAACTCACGCTTCCAGTGTAAAGGGGTCAGTGAAAACCAGTAGCTCGTCTTCCTGCTGGCAAGGGTTCCAGAGGAATAGCAGTGCCCACCCAGACCTGTGACTGTGGGAACCTGGGTGGGTTGTAATGTTTTCCTCCTTTTTATCATCATGCTTTAAGGTACCTGAAGTGGCAAATTGGCAGCGCTGCTGTTTACAAGGAGGAGCTGAATTGGTACAGGGGAAGAGTTGCTGTGGGAAGACTTTCCTTAAGTGGATGTATAAGTAGCGCTTGTTCGACTTATGGGACAGGGACAAGTGTTACATCGCAGCATTGTGTAAGAACACAGAGCTACTTCAAGGGTTAAAAGGCAGATCCTCAAATACATACCCAAATAGTATTTGACAGCTTGTCTATGGAAAAGGCGTAGACCACCTAGTATGGATAACTTTCAGAAGACTTAGTTGTTTCAGTAAGGACTCTGTGGATTTGAACATTTGTCTGAGACTTGTTCTTAATCTGTAGCACTTGCTGCAAATCAGCTTTTTTCAAAATGTTTTAAGAATGTGCTTCTTTGTAAGCTGTGTTGGTGTACCACCCACAGGTTAATAAGCTTTGCAGAGCTGTAGGGAGGTGGAAGATCTCTACAATCTGTTTTCATTTGCCAAGCTCTAGATTATGGACGTTATCGTGGCAAGTTGGGTGAGAGAGTTCATTAAGAGTTGAATTTTCAGTGGAAGCCAAAGGGGGCTTAAGAGTTGCAGCGATTTGAAGCTCATTTTTGTAAATTCCACATCAGTAAGTAAAAGTTTCTGAAGCTCATAACTACCGTACACCTGGCTTATTTCTAAAAACCTTTTCATGTTAAATGAGATCTGTAAAATTCCCAGTTCAGTAAAATATTTAAGTACATAGTGAAGTCAATCCTGTTAAATCCGACAATTAAACCAATGCCAGTGAGTTTTGAGCATACACTTAAAGCTAAAACATGTGCTTCTTTGTGGTATAAGCATTTGATTCTTTTAAAGTTTTAGTTGGACTCGAGAACAGAGCTGTGGTTCAGATTATTTTGTGGAACAGGTTTGGTCTCCTCTGTATGCTGATCTAGAGCCTTCAGGAAGCCGTCTGCCCTCCCAGAAGAGATGCTGTGTGCTAGTGGTGTAAATTCCACCGTGTAGTAGAGGTTGCATGAATATGCTCTAGAAGTGAGAAAAGCACATCTAAGCTTCTCTGTTTGGAATAAATGCTGGAACCAGGAGGCCACAAAACTGGTTCTGAGAAGAAACAGCGGTCTTTAATATGCTCCTAAGTGTCCCATGAGCAGGCTTGTTGAAGGTACTGAAATGCTGAACTGGTCGGCAATAATAGAGGTACCTCAATAATTACAGTCAATGTTAGGAGGCCCATCCACTTGGTAATAAAATGAATGCCAATAACTTAAATGACACTTGTAACTAACAAATTCAGCCAGATCAATTTTCTGACCATCCCAGTCATACTCTGGAGTCTTCCTCAGCACATAGCCAGCTTGGATCAAAGGATCTCAGTTCTCAGATGGTAGTGCTCCAGGGGTACTGCCTTTCAAGCCCATCCTTTAGTTTGTGTTTAAAAAAGTAAGAATAACAAATGAGAGCTGCTGGAGTGCTTGCTTCTCCTGAATTATTTCCTAGGCCTGATTTTTAAAAATGAGCATTTTGATTTACCAGTGTTCCCTCAGGTAAATGTTGCTTCCAGCCTTCTCACCGGGCATGTTCTTGATGTTGTGTTATGTCTCTAAGCTGTTTTTGTTCCGTGGCAATAAGGGATTTCACCCACCTTGTCTGCTTTGAGAGGTTTTGCCTCATTCTGTGGTAACTGGCATGAAAACCTCTGATGATTTTGAATATTTTAATGTGTTACAAAGTACAATAAATGATAGGAATCTCACCTAAAGAGGGAGGAGTGAAGGATGAACCCATAAAACCAGCCTCTTCATCTTCTAAACTGATTTTATTACAGCTGTAATAGGAGCAATTTCAGTTAAAAGGCTCTTGTCAGACAACAGTTACTGTAGATTACAACCACATAAGAAACAGTCTTGGTCAAAGACAAATCAGGAATTGCTCTAAAAAGATGATCATCTGCTCAAAGCTCCCTTCCACTTAAAATTACCAGATTTTTAGACTAATGAACAATAAAGAGAATTAATTGAGTCTATCACAGGTGGTGCAACTCTATTAACTGGTGTTCTTGAAAAGATCAAAAAGCTTTTCTGGAGGATTTGTGGAAATGAATGTCACCGGCCACCTTTCAAAATCAGGCATCTTTTGAGAAGCAGATTCTCCCATTACCCTCCGATACCCGACCTTGGCTGAACTGGCATTTTGTATTAAATGTAGTTGTTTGGTAATTTGCAATCTCTCTTCTAGCGGTCCAACTGGAATGATTCACTTGCGTAAAGCGCGTTGGGGATAACACAGAGCTTAGTGTCCAATATGAGCTCATCAAATAGACAGTATTGCACAAAATGCAATCTGAAGTTTTTGTCAAATGTGTCCTGCTGTCTTCAGAGTGAAGGTTGGGGAATGTGGGCTGCAGTTTGAATACTGAAATTTCTCAGCAGAGCTACAGAACTACTAAGCTAGTCCTCTTGAGGAAATTATGTGCCTTGTTAATTAGCAGCAGTAATTCAGTGTTGTCCTGTCATTCTGTTTCTCTTGTTTGACTGGTCTGCCCAGCAAAATGTCTGTCTGCCCCGAGTCTATCCTATAGGATACAGGGTGACCATACCTCAGTAAAAGAGGAGACGTGTTTTCAAAACAACAATATGGCAAGGAGTCTCCCTTATATTGCATCTCTAAACTTTCCCAAACAAGGGACCCATCTCCATTTTCCAGCTTTTCTATTTTCAGATCTTTTCTCTTCATTTTCTGAAAACTTGCTTTGCTCCTGTTTTCTCCCGTGTTCCCCTGCATCTTTGTATAGCACACTCCCAAGTTGCTGAGCCCCAGGTTCCCCCTCTCATCTCCTGCTGTATTTCCTATTCTTACTCTGAATTCCTTCAGCTCCAAGAACATCAGCATCAGTGATACCATTGCTTTAGCCCGGGTATAGCGGTTTCCACACTTGGCCTGGAAGTCCCATCTGTTCTCTGTGCTTTTGGCCATGACTTCCCAATTTGTAGTGCTTCCGTCTCTTCTGCCTACAGTGATTCCTTCCTCCATCACCCTGTGCAGACTGTGCCAAGCAGTGGGGGCTGTGGAGGAGGGTGCGAGTGGTTTAAGGATTTAGCTGATGCTAGGAATGCTGTAGGTACTTGACTGGATTGTGTGCTGGACCTCAGACTGGCATAGTGTCATCATGTAACACGGCGTGCCAGAGCCACATCAAGGAAGAAGACAAGAGTTATGGAGTGTACCACTGACAGAACTATACTTACACAGCTTGAAAACCATGTGTTATGGAGCAGAGCTTGGCCACCAAGTTATAGAAATGTTCATTCTACAGGCCTCCCCAGGTGACAGATGCTACTGGTGGCAGGATTTTATTGCGGCTCAAAACTTATACACTTAGGTCATTTTGATCTGAGCACTCGAAGAAATACAGCTTATTGTACTTGCAATTAGTTGCTTTCTTTCCCTATTTTGCAAAGAAGAATAAAGAAAACATGGAATGATTCAAGGGCATGGGAGATTTAGCCCTTCTGTAGTGCTCTGAAAACATTTATTTGGATAGCTTAGGCTAGGGATTGCAGAGGATTTAAAAAGTTGGGGATCTGCTGAAGCGTACGCTGAAATGCAATAGGACCTGAGTGCTGAGTTCCCGAGAGACCCTGAAACTCTGAGGAATGGGAAGATGTGTTGAATGGCCATATTCGATATAACCAGAATGATATGAAGGATTGGCTTTAGCTCTGAGTAGACAGCAACTGAAGGTGGTGAGAGATGTAAGTGCTGTTGAGAATATACTGTCTGTCTGAAGGCACTCCTTAAAACCAGACATACGTATGTTTTGGCCTTGTAGATACGTGGTGGCCACAAGCTTTAGGAAATGATTTCTGAATGTCACATTCAGCAAGTTCCTTTTGCAATGCCGGGGCTCAAATTATCAGTCAGCGATGAAGTCCAATTGCCTGAACAGTTGAAAGTGCTTTAAAATAACTTTAAAAATTTATAAATATAATTTTCTGACATTTGGGCTTAAATAAGAGCTCCCTTGCATGACAAGTTTCATTCTGGAGTGAATTTTTACTGCTGAGTTATAAACCCCTGGAGTGGTGGTTTCTGATAAAAACGCTGACAGCCCCTTAATGATAGCAGCACTAACAGTGCTGTTGTAATACAGAGAAAAAGGGAATCATCAGACTTGCTTTTTTAATTTTTTTTTAATATATATTAGACCTTTGAGAGAGGATGTAATGCTGATGATATTCATGGAGCACTGCTAAGAGTTGTAAAATTGTTGACAAATACATGGTCTTCTTACAGAATACCAAAAAATGAAATATTTTCATTTGGCAATTCAAGAGTTGCCAATGACAAAGGAGCGGTAAACATTACGTCTTTAAATTATTTATTATGAACACCACATCTCACAAAAAACCGCATAAGCAATATTAGAAAGCATCTGAGTGGAAAAACTGATTATTTTGTTGTTTGGTGCCTGCATTGCATGACATTTTTCATGTTAGTTATCTGTAGCACTACACACTGTTGTTGGAAACTATTTTTCCTATGTTGAAAAGTCGTTTATAGAGCAAGATACTAATCTTATGGAAATGAGCCGAAATGGCATTCATCAGGCTTAGGCAGATATGTCGAAGCTATTTTCATCCCATTCAAGCTTTCTGGGTTTAGTACTGCACAGTATCTGCCGGGATCTGCACGGAGAGGCAAATGCCGGTTGCAGGGAAGGCAGAAGGTGGTGGTGAGCCCTCGGTGGTGCTGCCCTCCCACCGAGAAAGGGGCCACCTGAAAAGTGACTCCTTGCTCTTGCTGGCTTTTGTCCTGTCGCCTTGTATTTGCTGGCCACAGGTTAAGGCAAGAAGAGAGTTTTGGATCTGGGGGTATCTCAAATGGCACACAGGGGCGTGAGAAGTCACTGCGTGCAGCAGCAGTTAAATCCTGGAGGCAGGCTGCTGGCTGTTGTGCTTTTTGTTACACCCTTAAAGTAAGCTTCAGCACTCAGATTTGATTCTGTGATATGTTTCTTAAAGCGCACCACAAATAGTCAATAGGTTTGCTTGGACCTTGTTGTCTGGAGAATTGATAGAAGGCAGAATAAGCAGTTTAGCTGTTGAAATGACATCCTAAAGCCAGGCTTGGGAAACAAACCTCTTGCTCTTTCTAGAGGAGATGTAGCTGTTCAGTGATGCTGTAAATATGCCCATCTTTGTCTTAAATTAGGGCATAGCATCTTTTTGGGTGCTTATTTATTTTTGAATGCTTCAAAATCAACCTGACATAACACTTCTACATGTTTTTTTGCCAGTTTACCATTTGTTGTGAGTACCAGGATGACAGAAATGATATAACCAGACCTGCCCTTTCTCTCTGCTTAGGCAGGTGTGTGTGTCTGAGCAACATAGAATCTGGATGTCTTACAAGCATTTAAAATGAAAATGTGTTGTCTTCTATGACTATTTCTGCTCTTAAAGGACTTTTGGCACTATTCACTATTTTCCTTAGGTATTTTTTTGCATGCAGCAGCATTGTCCAAGCAATGTGTTCAGGCAGGTAATGACCTATTGTACTGCTGCAACTTCTAATAAATTCCCAGCATCCAACGCTTGCTTGGCTTGGAGGTCCTGCTTCTGATGATAATCCCCTGTCTGTCTTCAGGTTCACTGTTCACCCTGGTGAAAACTGTTGAACCAAGCACTCAGTGCTTGTGGAGGTTGACTGGATGTTGGTTTCCAGCCAGGTTGGTAGCTGAAAGGCATTATTAATGTTCAGAGTAGATGGTTTCCTGCAATGAAAATAAAGAGCATTTTTTTTAATGTGCAAAATCAACCTTACTTTAATCACCACAGCTTTGGCTGCCAATGTGGTTTAAATATAATTACTTTTAGTTTAAATATTCTCTCTGGGCATACCAGGTCCATTCCCTTCTCTGTCCTGCTCCATTGCATGACTTACATCTAATATGCCACAGAACTTGTGGGAGCCTTGATTGTAAAATGAGTGAGCTGTGAGTCAGAGACCACAGTAAGCTCGGAAACTGGGCAGAGCTGAGCCTAAATGTTGGCTGACGGGGACACCCGTGATCTGGGCCTAAAATACAGAGGAACAGTGTACCCAAATATACAGGAGCAGAGACTAATGGAGTTTGAACCGTTTTGTACATTATAGACATCTGAATTTAAGGTCTGCTGTTGAACACAATTTATTTATCGATTTACTTGGTGTGTTAACTCTGAATAATTTCCTAGGGAAGAGAGAAAATAAGGCTTTGAAAATCAAAGCTAGATATTTGGCAAAGGTCCTGGGAACTATTTCCTAATTCTCTGTAAATTGTCCCCCTTTTCCAGTATCTTCAGACCCATATGTTTACATAAAATACAGTGGTTTGGATGGGGGTTTTTGTTGTATTTTTTCATGTAGCCCATGCTCATTTGGCAGTTAGCAGCTCTGCTAATAGTTCTACCAATGCGTCTGGTATTAGTCCTGTGTCTATAACCGTAATATAATAATCTTGTCACCTCTTTGTCTTCTCTAAAGATTGCCAAAATACATTTCTGTTGAGATGCCCCTGAGCTTTATTTCCTCTCTTCAGCGTGATTCTCAAACGTCCACCCGTGGCAGCACAATGGGGAGACGGAGTTGTAACATCCATTTCTTGGCAGCTCAGAGGCAGGAAGCTCATTTGATCCATCATCACCCTGTAACAAAGACATAAAGACAAAGTAGAAAGAACTGATTAGGAATGTTTGCTCAAAGAATGAAAAGAGTGAATATAGAGAAAAACTAAAATCTGGGAAGAAGTAGGCTTGGAATATCTGAACCCACATCTGAGGGCAGGGCTGTATTTCCTATCCCCAACTCAGCAGCAGAATGTTGTGCAGATGTGCTACACCGAGGACTGGCCCGCAGGAGCGTGGGACGTTCTGGGCAGTGTCACATGCCTGTAACGAGCTTTGCTGACAGTTCAGTCTCAGTCTTGAATCTTGAAATTGCTTTCCCTTCTGTGCAGGAGACTTGAGGGGTTTCTTAGCATCCCATTGAGGTGGCCCACACAAGCGCTGATGCCTGACATCCTGAAGCAGACAATTTGGCATAATTTCCCTTAGCAAACTGCTCCTCCTAAATCACACATTTGCAACCTGCTGCAAGTCTTGATGCAGGAATGTTTCCCCTTCAAAATTTCATTAGTGGTGGAATTCTGTGTAGAAACTCACACTTCATCAACTCATACCAAGTTCCAGAGGTAAGTTACTCCATCTTATGCCCAGCTTGCACCCAAATAAATGACAAGAAAAGCTGAGTGTTTTTTGATGAAATACGACAGGAACGGAGCTCAGCGAAGTAAAACCATCAGAAACTGAGAAAGAGCAAAGTTAAAAGACATTCTTTACTGTCCCATTATGCATGTGCCTTGCAATGGAGCCTGTGAGTGCATGAGCACACGTGGTCAATTCCTAATGCAGAAAGTTGGTGCAATTTTACATGAACACGTAATCACAGTTTCCGTCTTGAAATCTTGCACTTCTGTTGCTTTAATTGCAACAATTACAGAGGTGATGGGGGGAAAAAAAACATCAGCTTTTCACGAGAAGGTAACATCAAATGCACGTCTAGTGCACTTTGCTCAGCCAATTCTTGTTTCTGAAAACGCTCCTGTGTGTGGATCTGTCCTACTCTGTTGCAGGACTTCGATCTAATATACCACTGAACTTCATACCAGGCCACCCTCAGAGGTAATGATATGCATAGTATTTCAAGTTGAGAATACACAAATGACCTCCAAAAAGTGAGAAACTAATTAAAACCAAAAGTAGATGCTCACCATGTGTTTGCAATTGAGACTGCAAACGGGGTGAAATTCAGGTCAGTTACACAGAATTTAACTGTGTGAAAGTAGTAGCTGTGTAACAGGGAGGGGAATTGCCCTTTGGTGGCTTGGGGAAATGTGGGGTAATTGATAGGCCAGTTTTTGAGGTTTTTGTCCTGTAGAGTTTAATCCTGGAGCTCTTCACTTGTGTGAGTAGTAGAAGGAGATGGTGTGTCGTGAATCAAATGGCTTGAAAACTGATTTCTTTAGGCCTACCATGACTCTCATGGCCTTGAACCAGTCAGCAAAGTTCAGTTCCCTGAGTTGGTCCTCAGTTCCCTAATTGCTAATAAAGGGCAGGAAGGAACTATGTCCCTTCCCGGCCACTGTGGTGGATATTGCCTGATGTCCAACATGCAGTATAGAACCCTCCAGTTCTAGCAGTATTTGGGTATCCAAGGAGTATTTCCAGCAGTTTCCAAGTATTCAACAGTATCCATCTTTCTAGAAGATGGCATTTAGGGAAAGGTGACAACTTCAGCTCTGGATTTTTCTGCAGTCTGATTTCTCAAAGGCAGCTTACGTCAAGGTTAAACTCATCCTATCTGACTTTCAACCGGCATGGAGGTTGTAACCTGCACTCAGTGAATTTTACATTTATTACACTAAATTTCATCTGCTACTTTATAGCCCCATCAGGTGTGCTCCACAGTGCTGTTCCACAGTTGTTCACAGTGATCCCTTATTTACCACCTCTAGCAACCTAATATCAGCAAATTGTTGTTTGCTTTCTTTCCAGAACATTTACAAAAATTTTGAGGGACCCAAGTATCAGTATGAATCCTTTGAGGGATTCTTAGTGACCTCCCTGCTTCAAGAAATGACCTGTTCCTACTCAGTTTTCTATCTTTTGATCAATTATTTATCCATATAAGACCCCTGCTTCTGATTATGGCTGCTTAGTTTCCTTAAAAGCTACTGCTGGGGGACCTGGCTGAATGCTTTCAGGAAGTCCAAGTGTACCATAGGAACATGATTTCCACGATTTCCCTTGTTGTCCTGACATGTTCATGGGATTTCAGTAGGTTGTGAAGCTTGACTTCCCTTTATGAAGCTTTGTTTGGTTTTTTTCCCCCAAATGTTACACTTGTTCATATATCACAAGTTGATTTTGTTACAGTAGCTTCTATTTAATTTGCCTTGGAGAGTTATTGCACTTATTAGTTTGTAGTTTCCTGGGTTTTTCCAGGTATCACATTGCCACCTCTGGCACCAGGGTGATTTTGATCAAGAGGCTACATATCACAGCTGAGAGAGCTATTTCCTTCTTTAGTTCTATCAGAACTCCTGCCTAATATCCTCTTGTCTGATGATTTTTTAGGTTTTCACTTTGTCTGCCTTTATAGCATCTTTTATTCACAATTCAATCTCAGAAAGATGCTGGGATGCCTTAGAAATGGTTCTGGCCTAGGAACTTCCAATGTTTGCAGCTTCTGTCTTGCATCTGCCATAGACAGGTAAGCAATAGTGACGCTGGTCAATACTTGCAGGTTTAATATTTGGATGCTTCTGCAGTTCCCCAGGGAGCTGTCTGTGATGTAATGGAACTGACAATCATCTGAGTAAGCTGCTCCTTTCGACCTAGATTTGGTCCAAGTCCTATGCACATGCTGTATTCTATAAGCAAAGCACGCGCGCATCTCTCTGCAGGTGTAAGAGGGGCAAGCGCAGAACCCCGTGTGAACAGATGCTCAGAATATACAATTCAGCCTTTGATAACCTTCTATTACTATTAACCCGTGGCAGCTGAGATCACATTTTAGTAAAATTCAGTGATAATTTTAAATGATTCAAAAAAACCCCAAATTAAATCACTTCTTGGAGGAGGTAGAGACTTGATTTACAGCTCTGGTACTTTCATAACAGGATATTCCATTGGGGCAAAAAAGATATTGAGTCTCTTTGAATCTTTCATGTGTGAATAGTGTTTAAATAATTGATAAAGCCTGTCCTTTATTATTGACTTACTATTTTTTCCATGGTTTTGCACCTTACAGTGAAGGAAGTGACATTAATTAGAAGTTTGAAGTTTAAGTCATCATCTCTTCCTAAAAGCTCAAGGGAAATGAAAACAGATTGATCATTTCCTAGCAGGAGAGGAAGAATTCCCTGAACGCTGTGACATGACAAATTACTGAATCCTGGCCATATGGGGAAGGAGAACATTCCTGGACAGGGATCACCAGTACACGAAAGAGAAGGATGACATATTCCTGCTTTGTAATTATCCAAAAAAGGCATATGTGGAGGCACAGTTATTTCATGTTCATAGGAATTTGCACAGCAGAAACTGAATCCTGGAGGGTCTTATATCAGTACCAAAGGAAAAAGCAAATATGATGGAGATTTACCTGTAGTCTAATGAAAGGGGGTGTGTGTGTGTGTGTATTAAATCAACACAGGAAGTAGATGTGTTGAATTTAAGCCAGTAAAATAAGCATCTTTTAGATGGCTGTTGGTAGGCACTCTTGTCTGGACATGGAGCTCTTCATGCCTCTTATTTACCCGGTAACATGGGACAAGTCACTCCACATACTGAGATGAAGGTTCCACTCATTCCCCAGCTCTCTACTATATTAGAATGACACCAGAGATTTGTATGGTTAGAGTATGAAGTGATAAGACCAAAATTCATGCCATCAAAGCTGCTTATTGAGGGGTTTCACTATGGTGTTCTGTGTTAGGAAGGGATTTAACTGCCACAGGTACAAAGACCAGCTTTGTTGGGGTGCTTGCAGTGCAGGCGATGAGGAGTGCTGTGTCAGCAGAGCTGGGGTTTAGAGATTAAAATGCTCCTTATGCTCCTCTCTGTAAAGAATAGTAGGTTAAAAAGAAAACTCTATAAAGGTGCTAAAGAGGAGCATGGAATCCCTTCCCATATTTCATACATGAGTACTTATATCAGCACTTCACAGGGGGAAAATAAATCACTTTGGCAAGAGGTAAATAGCCCTGTACTAAAACCCCTGCTCATGAGATAGCCAAGAGATTTGTTGGCTTTGACCTATTTCAAGTCGAAAGAGTTCCTTAGTTATTCAGAACAACGTGGAGGAAGCAAAATTTGGATCAGATGTAGATTAATGAATTGTTGGATTTATTGATTTGCTTTGGCCTTAGTTACAGACTTTGAAAGGCCAAAGGCCAGGCCTTGTGACCTCTGAATACTTCTGTTCCCGTTCTGTAAAGCAGCTGTAAGAGTGCTTGTCTGTGTTTAGGCCTGATCTTTATTTCTTAAAACAAAAAGGTATGAGTTGCAGTGCGGTGAGAGCATTCTCACCCTCAGGACCTTTTGTGTCTGTGTTGTGTCGCATCAGGGAAGAGATGTTGGTCCAGTATTTTTCCTTTAGTGAGAGATCAGGCTGTTTACTATTAAAAAATACTAGAGCAATGCTGCAGCCACGTGTCTACTCAATCCTCAAGTGCCACTTTTGGACAGGCGCTTGGTAGCTCTAGAAAAGGAGGACATGGTGAGGTGTTGCATTGTTTCCTCTGGGCGTCGATCAAACTAGTAAAAAAGAAAATGGATTTTGAAGCTGTGCCTGACCAAAATCAATCTGGTGCAGCTATTCCTGTAAGAATTCTGTATTGCAGAGTTTTGCATGCACATGGGAGCAAATTGCTGTTTGCAACCTCTGCACAACTATTGAGATGTCTGAGACTAATCTCCTCCAATTCTAGACATTTATGGGCCCTTTATGCTGACTTCTCAATCCTGCTTTCTGCACACCTTAAAGGAGTGTATTTCTTTACTCCGTGAAGTCTGTTTTCTTCGGGCTGTTGTGTGCAGTATTCTTTCTTACATGTTTGTGGCAGTGGAGAGGGACACACATAACATCAGACTGAGGGTTGGGAGTAATGATGTTCTTGCCATGGGTAGCACAAGTTGTTTTGCAAAACCTATCTTTCTGATGAGGGATGTCCTGTACAGAGAAAGTTTGCTGATTACATTTAAAGCAGAATTACTTTAAAAATAGAGGTCAACATAATGGCAAACTTCTGCATTGGCTATGAAAATGTCTTCAGTTAAAGGTAATAGGTTTGCCCTTGGAAGACCTATATATACTTGTACTTGGTTTTGATCCCCTGTGTATGATTGTCCTACAAGGTTTTGGTTTGAGCTTTGTGGCTGTAACACAAACAGTTTTGAAACAGTGCACAACAAGGTCCAGCTATGCAACTGTGTTTGACATAGACATGCACCGTATCTCCACGCTCTTATTGACCATATGCAAGAAGATATGGACTCTTTACTTTTCCCATAATATTTGTCTTGTCCTTCTTGGTTCCTTTCAGGTCGAAAACAGTGTGGACTGGAATTTGGTTAGATCATCTAGGTATAGTTGAATTCAAATGCTGATGTAGTTGGAGGAGCATTTGTTAGAAGGTATCTGGTAGGTCTTCTCCTTCCAATGAAAGAAGGGGTTTGGGTTATGTTTTATCTGAGTGATCTTTGTTCTCTGATTCTCATTGTATCTTCTGTTATATCATGTTTCCACAGGACTCCACTGAGTTTCTTGTTTGTGTTCAAGTTGTTTGGGATCCATGTAAATTAATGTCTCTATTTTCTTTGAGTATATTAAATCTCTGTAATTCCTGCTTGAAGTCAGTGTGCTGGGCACTCATCAACCTTGTGAATAGGCAGTCCCCAAAGTGCGCTGTATTGCATGCAGTTCTTTTTGTTTGACACTTGCTCTCATCAGCATTTAAAAATCTGATAGATGGTAATTAAACCCTGGATGCTCTCCAGCTTTTTTTGGTGGCTTAATCATACTTTGTGCTTTTTATGAAGCTCAGTATTGAATATCAACAGCCATGCTGATTGCTCACAAGCTGTAAAGACAAGGGCAAACCATTCTCACCTTCAGGCATTTTGCATGTTCTCTTGTATTTGTGAAGAAATAGCATATCTTAATCCTTTGTGTGTTGATTTTTTTTCTTTGGCTATTGTGCTGATTCACACTGAGCAGGAAAGAAAATCTCAGGGGGCTCCGTTATCTAAATATCTCAAATGAGACAATTTGAAGCTGTACAATTCTGGAGTTACAGGGCAAATTCTCCCTGGATGCCTATGAATAGCCTTTCCACCCAGCAGGTAATCTGATTCTATCTCGAATGGGTTTATTCATATGTTTAATAATGTTGGACAGTTTGAATACATGTACTTTTCAGTCCTGCCAATAGATCTTGTTCCTCTGCTAATTTTCATTTGGACACTAGCAACAGAGGGCAGAAAGCAAAGATGGCAAGATTTGCCTTCGCTGCAAATCTGGTTGTGTTCTGGAGCCAGATTCAGCCTTGCCATAAGCGGATGTAATTTCCTCAGACATCTCTGAATTTGGAGTCTAATTATATGTAATGTGAAATGTGCGGGAGGCTGATATAATGCCTCCTACCCTTCTTTCAGTGCTTTGTAAGAACAATCTTTCCTTTGAAAGTCATATAATTAGCCAAAATAGGAAACGGCAAGTTGGCACTGCGAACATAGAGCTTGACAGTGCAAGTAAGCAATTAAGGGTTAGCTGCATTGCAGATGAATCAGCCTTTTCCTTTTTCACTGTGCGTGATTTTTGCAGAATGAACTGCTTCTCTTGGGTGAGGATGAGTGAAGGAGCTTAATACTTTTATCTTTGAGGAATTAATTAATGTTTGTCTTGAGTAAGAATCACAAAATCTACCCTAGGGTTACCTAGGGCAAGGAGCTGAGGAAGGTCAAAACCACCAGGAGTACTAAGAATCTCACTCTAAACAGAAAATCGCCTTCAGAAACTTTTGCCAGAGTGGCATGTTTGGTAAGCTTCCAACCAAAGCTCCCTTCTTAATGGTATGGTTTTCCCTGTGATTGCTTTCATTTAATCCTGTATCTGCAGTTCTCTTAAGGTAGGTTTTTTTTGTGTGTGGTATGCACACGGAAACATGCATTTGGTTCTCTCCTTTCACTCAGTAACATTCGTTAGTGTTTTGGTTCTTTTGTGAAATGGATGGTCTCTCGGCCCCTCTGCCCCCCCAACTCCTCCATCGGAAGGGTGGTGTATCAGTTTTATGTAACTTAGCTTCTTCCTTTCGAAGTTTAGGAAAACTCCAAGATATTCTTTTGTTTTCTTAATTGGGGAAAGCCTTGGGGGAAAAAAAAAAAAAACTTCCCACAGATATATCTCCATCCTCTTTATTTTGTTAGTATCTAAACTGCATATTTTTAAAAGAAAGGGTTTTGGCTCTGGATATTAAAATATTTTTGTTTCTTTTAACAAACAGTGGGAGGCAGGTTCTGCTTCCAGTCTGGCATCATTTTCCACAGACATGCCAGTCAAATTGAGTTTAGAGGGCTCAGTCCTACCCATGACCTGAAGGGAACACGAATTCAGGAGTCTACCTCAGCCTGAGAAGAGCATGAGTTGTATGGCTCTGTTTTCTACCTGAAACCTTCACTATTAATATGCTACTTGAGGATATTATGTCGCCAGCTCAGTGGGACTTTCTGTTTCTAATGAAGGTAATGAATTGTATTACTCAGTTAACTGAAGAAGGGATCATCTATTTGAGGTGCTCCCAAGGTAGCTGGAATAGCTGTTGGGCAGAGATGGAGGCAGTAGGAAGTGTGGTTTCTGCTCCAGGACAACTGGCCATTGACCAGCAACTGATTCTGTGGGCAGGGCTGGGGATGATGGGCCTGCCCCTGCTATGTGGGGTCATCTCCAAAGCAAGCAGAGGATTCTCCACCACGCAGGGGTCACAGTCAATGAACTGAGTCCTGAGCTCAGACACAAAGAACAAGACTAAGCAACAGAGAATTAAGATTAACAAGGTTTTTTGAGAATTATTTGGTTTTTGGATCCAGCCCTTAATGCAATCTGTCCCAGGCTTTCCATGGTTCTGCTCTGTGATGCTGTGCAAAACACTTCTCTTTCTGTCCCCCATTTCCCATTTTTCCTTCCTCTCCCCTGAAGAGCTGGAGCAATGTGCCTTCATTCAATGATTGCTGACAAAAAGGCAAGTATTACTGTAACAAAATCCTGTAATTGTCCCTTTTAGTAACATGGTAATTACTTAGTTAGGTGTTAGAGGTAAGCTGAAAAGAGGTAGTTGTCCTGAAAAATTTAAATTCTGAACAAATCAGCCGTCTGGACTATATATATATATATACATGTTGCAAATGCAGACCAGAACATTTCAGTTAACAACAAAAGAGGATGAAACCTTCTATTTTCAATAAGAAAAATTTCAGGTCCTGTTATATATCTACTGTCTACTAGGAAAGCATTGTCCCTTCAATCCTGATTCAAATAATGTTTTCTACCACAAGCCATCACCTTGCTGAGGCTGTAATTATCATTGTGGCCTCTCTTGACCCAAGCAGCTAATAAAAAAGTCTGGGGAGGGAGATTTTCTGACAGTTGTTCCACTGGAGTTGAGAAATTAGTATGTTAAGGGTGACTTTTATGCGGTCCTATATATTTATAAAGAATTTGCAAAGGCCTGTGTCCCTGAACACAGCAGGATTCAAGAAAGCTCACTTAAAAGCTGTCTTCGTTGGCTTTTCTTGGGGCCATGTTAATTCTTGCTTGGTGTCTGTGGTTTTTTCTCTTCTGGCTTTTCAGTGCACAATTTTTCCTTTCTTTTTTTTTTTTTTTTTTTTTTTTGATCATTTCTGCTGATCAATGCCTTGTTCCCTGGATGTGCAGCCCGGCATTCTTGGGAACCTCTCCATGAAATAATTAGTCCTGTTTGTTAGGAGTATGTAACTGTTTCCTTGCTTTATATTGCCTCTCTTCCCTCTAGGTTATTGCATGTATCAGTCGGGTTTATATCAACCTAGAAGAGAAGTGGTTTTGCCCTGCGTTAGTGCCTGAACCCCAGAGGTACCACAGGACTTTACTGTTGGGCATTTCACACGCAGGACAACAGGGACCTCCCCCTGGAATTTTGTGTAGATGTCAAGGGTGAGAAGATTGAGGGTATAAAGGAGATTGGCTAGCTTTGGGGAAGCTGCTTCCCTGTGTAAGTGGCAACTTGATAGAAAGCTAGAAATGTTTGCTCTGAAAATGTAGAGCTGGCAGTTCTGAGTTACGGCTTTTCCTCCCAGACTGACAGATAACTCCCTCCAGGTCAAGGAATCAGCTTCTGGTTGTGTGTTTGTTGGGTTTGAAGTGGCCTTTGGCCACCTCGGGAAGCAATATAAACAAGATTGGCTTTGGAAAGAGACTGGTTAGTGACTGAGTATTGAAGGATGAGTCAACTTACAAGAAGTGTTGCTTCACTTATGTTGCAGTCTGAGGCCCACAGCTTTTCTTCTGAAGCACTGTCTTAATACTAAGAGTAGTTCCTGGATACCGAATGCTTCTGAAGATCACACCCTGAATGTCTGCATCTGCATGTGCTAAAATGGATCCGTACACCTACCAGACACTTCAGCAAATGAAGTTCATGATATGTAGTAGCAATAGATAGAATAATGTTGCTGTGGGCCTGATACTTACATCAGAGGTGGGTTCAAACCCACACTGTAGTCTCTGTAACTTCACCCTGTGTGTGAAGAGCATCTTTCCTTGTTGTCACATCGATTTCCTATCACAGAAGGTCACTCCTGCAAGGTGAGCAGTGCCAATAATTCTTTAGGAGAGCGCACCTGATTGTCTTTCACAAAACTTAGGTGAGAAGTTAGGAGCATCCTTTGAAACTTTTCACAAGTACCCACCATGATAAAAGGGCCTCCTGTGTTGCACTTGACTTTGCTACAGACAGCGGTGTCACATCTTGTTGGCTTGCTTGTGGGAAGCACTAGTGTGTTGGAACAGGAGTGAATTTACTGATGGAAGAACCAAGCATCCTAGCATCTCCTCCAGCCACATGGCAAAGCCTGGGATGTGATGCTGGAGAAGGGAATACCAGGGGACTGTGTCGTCACAGACCACACAATCCAGATCTGATTTGAGGATATTACATTCAGTCACTGGAGTTTGGCATTCAAGCTTTTTATTCTGATAATTCACAGCTCTGAGCATGAATGGTGGTTCTGGACACTCCTTGGTGTTTCCATATAGTGACTCTACTTAAATGTCTTTGTGACTGGAGATAAAAAGAAAATTGTATGTTCCACTAAAGCCTTATACTCCTGTCTTTTCTGTTTAGTTTCAGGCACATTGCTGAGCACAAGATACATCCCAGATCCAAGATAAAAAAAGAGCAATTTTCCTTTGCTAATGGAATAAGTTATTTTAGTGTAAAATACAAGTTAGGAATCGGTGCCTGTTTCCTCTTTGGAGCTAAACAAGGTCAGTTCAACAAAATTGAACTGAGTGCGAGCCAGCTCCTGAAAAGTTAAGGAAATCAGAAAATCTGCAGATTCTATTAATGTGAGCTGCTCTAGATGCTTTTGGAATACAGAATCAGCAAGAACAAAAAAAGTATTTTGGGGAATAAATGTGCTGGTTCAGTGCAAAATCATAAACAGACAAGAACAAGCAAAGATTATTCAGATAATGGTCTCAACTGAGAATAGCTAATCGGGCCAATTAGCCGTTATGATGTAGCTGCCTTATGACTAATTTGAGCAGTCTATGGTGGGTGATGATTATCTTATGGCACTTACGTGAGCAGAGCAAGCAAAGACATGGGCTGGGGTTGTGTAGAGGAGAAAAGCCTGGCAGGGAAACTCAACCACAGCACAAAACTTTACAAATCAGGATGACAGCACAGATGTTTCTGGGTCTCCTTTACACGAAGGCCCGAGGTCGGAGAGCCACGGTCTAGGGAGGCGTTTGAGGAGTGTTTGGAGGTCACAGAGGGGATGTGGAGGCTGTTGGCTGGGTAGGGCCTTTCAGAAGAGCAGGAAGAGATGGGAGGGGGGAGCCCAATGACTTCCCCAGTGACTCTGCAAGTAATTTCTTCCCTTCCCTGATGGAAGCAGTGGAGGAGCAGCTGTATTAGCCACCTCTGATTTAACTGGGGTTTGAGACACTGAAGAGTGTAAATAGCATCCTATATCCATATCCCTATAAATAAACCCTGACTTGAATGCAGTTTCAACGCATGCTGATCTCGGTTTGAATGGGGCTGGAGCAGAAACCTCTTTGAATTAATTTTGTCTTGGATATTAATTTGAGTTTCAGAAAGGTTGCTGATGATTTTTGGGTGGAGAAACTCCTTTTCTGAAATGATTGCTAGTGATGGGAGAACAGCAGAGACCATTAGGTCTAAATGCATTAGGAAGTGGGAAGAAGCGGGAGAAAACACAAGCCCATGAAATTAAAGCTACGAAAGGAAGCTTTTCAGTGAAATAGGCTGGAGTGGAAAGGAAGCCTCATCTTTCTAAAGGGCTTTCTAACGCTTAGTGGGATGTTAGTGCATTGGTCCTGGATGAATGTGGTGTGTTATTCCTGATTTTCCTACCAGTGCCTAACTGCAGTTTGTGAAATCTGTGCCAGTGTTCTGTCCTTTTCCTCCAAGACTCATCATTTTCTCCACAGACATTGCAGGTTGCGAAGGCATTGACTGTAGGAGGGTGAGTATAATTATAATGAACATAATTAAGGAAAAGATGATCACATAGAAGATGAGAGGAGAACATTATGAAAGATGGCTGAAAACAGGGAGGCATTTCCCATAGTTCATGCTCATTTTCATGTTTAATGTGTTGCCACTTTATGAATGACAGAGGTGGGCAAAGTCTCGCTACCCATAACCAGGGAAGAGAAGTTAATAAGGAAGACATATGGCTCAGTGAATGTTGCATCTAATTAAGAAAGGTGGCTGCAATGTATGTTTTGGACAGAGAAAGGGAAATATCAGAAGCAGTGCACAGTGAATGGGTAATTATAGCAGTGAAGAGTTAGAGAATCCTATTCAGAAAACGGTAAGGAAAACATGTTTTAGTCAGACTTTGGTAAAATATGTAGATGTGAGCAGATTGACTTTATCACTGAATTCAGGAAATGACCAAAGGCATAGCTAAGGAACACCGAACTCCTGTAATGACCAAAAGGTATCTGCTGTACTGGATTACAGAATATGTTGTCTAGGAACCTTTTAAGAGGAAACTTGGTTTCTTCTAGAATGGAAAGTCGCAAAGAAAAGCACTGATAGAGGGATTTGTGAAAACGATGCGAGCATTCTTGGGAAGAAGAGTACAGGTGGCAGCCTACAAAGTAAGAAGGTCACCTCCAGTGGTGTTTTCCTAACTGTTTCTTCTGTTAGAGCTTCATTTTGTATATGAATAGTTTGAAGTTGTTTGAAAATGCCTTAGTAGCCTTGGTGATGGGTAGAGGAAAGGAGTTTTCCATATTGAAGCTTGGATGCTACTTGGTATCCTGTCAGCTTCCGTCTTTATCCAGCAGTTGTCTGCTCAGTTTAATGTTTAAATTGCCTGATTGCTGAATTTTCATTTACGTAATTTAATTTCCTCTTACTATAAAGAAATTTAAATTGACAGATTATTTAAAGATTGTTTTTTATGTTCGTATCATACTGGTGCTTTAAAATAATTTTAGAGCTAAAAAATTTAAAGAAACTATCTGCAGGTTGGAGCTGAAACATGTAAGATAAGTTACAGTATATTAATTAGAAAAGAGAAAGAAATCATGAAGTTGGTTAACACTTTCTTTGCTCTTCCCTGGCACCTCTGTATATTCTTTTTATGGTGCTTGTGTCAGTGTGTAACCTTATGATGAGGGGAAGCTCTGTATTTGCTCCAGGACAGGAACTGTTACTGCCAATGACTGTTGCATTGAGTCTTCAGCCTGAAATAGTTTATGTGTATGTCAGTAGTTCACCTGTGAAATGGCAATAGGTTAAGTTGACCATGAATATTTCCATGACCTATTTGCATATATTTGTATTGATATTTCACTGGCATGTGCACCTTTGGCATTACTGCTAATGTTATATTGGCAAGTGTAGAAGCTAAAAAAAACCAATGGGTCAGAGACATAAGGCATAAAAAGTACTATATCCTCATCTGATTCATGAAAACATAAAATTTTAACCCACACAACTGCAAGTATACCCAAGGAGTCTGTTCTTGTCCCATCCCTCTTTTGGTCCATAACATTTTGGTCACTATTCCAGACCACACATACCCACAGGAGCCATTCAACTGCGATATTCCCCTGTGATTGCTTGTCTCCTGAGAAGTGTCAAGAACCCTGGAGTCTTGCCAAAGAAAGTAAGCCCCATGTGTGAATGTGGAGTCAGAGCAGTGAATACAGGTCTCCCTGAAAAGAAGCTATCCCCTCTCTCTGTGCCCTTCAGACATGCAGATTTCATCTTCTCCCCACCACCAAGACAGACTAAAGGGTTTGTAACATCTGAAATGAAAAAGGATGTGAGAATGTTCTGCAGAGGAGCTAAGCTAAATCATTTGTCATGCACTAGTCTCCACCTCAAGTAAGTTTTGGAAGTATCGTTGTCTTCAAAGACAGTATTATTCAATTGCATTCCTGTCACATTCAAAGGAAGTGCGTGTTTGTAACAGCCGATGAATGAGGGAACACTTGGGATGCCTTTGGCCATTGGTGACTTCTTTTATTGTCTGTTCTTCTGGAGTCTGGACTCCTCAGGATGAATCTCTGAATAATCCTCACGGCGAGGGGAGGGAACTTTAAGAGGCTCCAGGGGTATAACATCTTTGGTCAGGTTTAAGGTATATTTTTACCTGAACAGTGTGGAAGAACAAAGGAGGCTTTGGGGTTCTCTCAAAGCCAAGTGGCAGTATGCAGAAACCTCTGAGTATGCATGAAGGGGGTTGGACACTTGGTTACTTGCATAAGAGAGGTCTGAATGGAAGGAAATTAAAGAACAAACTAGTATTTAACTGGCAGGAGATGCATCTCTATGCTGGGCACAGGGCACAGGGGTGGGCTAAGCCGGTGTCAGCAAACCCCCATTAAGCACAGCAGTGTAGTGTTTGAATAATAGAAACAGAAAAGCAGGCATCCAGGTAGAACACTGGGATTTAAAACTTTCTGAAGGGCTGACCTGAAAGGTCAGACTCTGTTGACTCTTTGTGCCCAAGAGCCCATAAGGATGGAAGGCTGATTTGACTCGCTGGGGTTGCCCTGGATCTGCGCAGACAGCACAGGGTTGTGCCCATGGTGCTCATCCTTGGGCAGCCTGTCCCTGGGGGCTCCAGTGAAGGAACTAAAACAAACAGAGCTTTTGCCCCTAAAGCAAACAGGACTTCTGAAGATGCTTTAAACTCTTGGATTTGCTGAACAACTGCGTTGTTAGCCTCCTCTGCCAGGCCACTTCCCTTGTAAGATCAGGGTGATTGGAAAGAACAGGGCTGTGCCTGAGGGGCCACGTTATTTGCAGTGAACCCAGGGATGCTTTTTCACCTGGGATTTGTCTCTGAAGGACAGTTCCTCTCAGAATGCCTCCTGAAGGTTTTGTGCCCATGTTCCTCATATACACACGGAGTCTACCTAGAAAGCACAAAGAACTCAATAATAAGTTTTTCAGTTCTTTTGGGGCAGAAGTGTTTTCCTAAGTAGACTTCAGGTAAATTACTGTTTTCTGTAAATTAATATTTTTCTACAGATGTGGTTTTAAATTGTTTTTCTTGTGATTATGAATCTTGTGAATTGCTTCAGTGATGCTTTTAGGAGAATAAATAGATAAAAGAGAAATAAGAATTGTTCGTGCCATGACTTGATAGATGTTTGTTTCTGGGAACAAGTAGGCAGCTGGTTGATGGGTTTTCTTCCTTTTTTTTTTTTTTCAGTGCTGCTGAGAGGTAGTCTGGCACATGCTGCAGAGCTGAAATTTAGTTGCTGTATGCAGAGCGTAAATACAAATACTGTAATTAAAAATTATGACCTACCTGTATAAGTGGAAAACTGAAACTGAGCCATATATTATTACTGAGATGTGGTACCTCAGTGCTGTTCTTTCCCTGCTGTAGTGTTTTAGTAGAGAGACACCAGACTGTCCAGGGAAATTCTCGTAAGCCTTGCTGCTACCTTCTGAAGATTGCTAACAAACTAAACCTTGTGCTTCTTGATGTACTGGTGGTTACAGAGAACCACGTGGTTCATATTGCTGTCTCCCTGGCTGTTCCAAAATGTGTTAGAAATATGACCTTTTAAAAGGACAGAGATGTCAGCAGAAAGTTCTCTGTCTTTCCTCTAAGAATGCACTCTCACTGGTAGCACACAACCACTTTGGGTCAGTTTATGGGCTTGCTTTTAGAAACACCTGAGAGTGTTCAGTGTTCAGCCCCTGACAAGTCAATCCCTGCTGTAAATTTCTTGACTATGTCCCAAATCACTTTCAAAATTCCTATCTAAAGGCTTTTCTGTTCATCTTTTGTGTGTGAAGTGGCTGTGGTTACTCCAAAGGTATGATAAGTTGGGAATTAATCTTATAGAAATTGGAGAGAGGATGTTTCCCTTGACCAGGCGTGGAAGGGGCCAGGAACCTTATTGTGAATCTCTCATCTGCACATACAAAAGCTCAGCAGTGTTCTTGTCTTGGCTTTGCAGATGCAGAACTCGGGTCCAAAACCTTCTCTGGACCGTCGCAGAATTTAGTAATGGAACATCAAATGAGGGTTTGCTCTTTAATATTATTTGTTTTGGGTTTTTTTTGGCAAATGCTTTAGCTTAACAGAACTCTTCTGCATCAACTGAAACACCGTAAAGTGTTCTTGGTTTTTAGGAAATTTTCAGTACGGCAGCTGGAATGGAGCTGACTAATAAGTAACTTCAGCAGAAGGGGCCTAAAACCTTTGAAATGATCACAGGGATAGGCAGAGCAGCAGTTGATCTGATGAAGTGATTAAGAATCAAGCATCCATGACAAATAGCCCTTCAGAGGAAGTTAGCTTTTGTGGGAGCAACTTGAGCTGACCCTGAGGTAGGATAATTACACTGAAATGACATGAATTGCCCGGCACACTTACATATATTTTAGTTTCTTGCCCTTCTGATCATAATTAAGTGCCTCTACCAGATCAAAAGCTGTTTTAACTCATTTGGAAATGAAATTACCGTGACTACTGTGCTGTGTAAAGTTTAGGAAAACCTTAATGAAACAAATTCTGTCAAGGGAGGCTGCTTTACTATCCCAAGGTACTTACTTTAAATCAAACAGGTATGGTTTTGTAACTTTAAATTTGTTGCACGTGTTGTGTGGAATTTCCTTGTGGGTAACCATTGATTCCAATAGCACTGAATATTGAAGTGCTGGGGATTTGGGTTTTCTCATCTGACACCTCTTTCCTTATACAGATCCCTTCCACCAAGGCTCACTTCAGTGATCTTTTATTTTCATTTAAGTTCTAAAGCATTAAACCGTGTTTTGTTTGAGGGTTCTGACTCATTCTGGGTTTCTCACTGCAGTTACAGAACTGCAGGACCTGGGCTGTTTTTGTGGCACAATTATGCACTTCACACCCAGGAAAACTGCTCACAAGCTTTAGCTTTGCACAGCAGCTTTTGTCTTACTCGTATAGTCTCTGTTCTTTTTGGGATCCGAACTCTACTAAACCTGAGGACTCAAATGCAAACTGACTATATTAAAAAGTGAAAACTAGTATTTTTTTCCTGTAATATATAAAAAAATCATATGAAATCAAAATTAGATATTATTTCCCTCAGGCAAAATTCATTATGAAGCATCTGTTTTTCTCGTATTTCAGACCAAAGTTGAAGCTTTGTTCTGATTCGTTGAAAGCTTTGTGGGTTTCACTCAGACTTACATTCTAGTATTTGGTGGATTTGTGTATTAGCTCAACTCTTCTCTCCCTACTGTTTTTATTTAGACATTAGTCTTGAAATCAAGGGCAGGATTATAAAAGGTCAATATATTGAATAAAACTTTTGATTTATGAAAATCCAGAGAGGGGTAGCTGTATTTGTAGTTACCGTGTTTTCTTTAAACAAAAAGAGTGGCCTTACTTTAATGAAAACTGTGTAAGATAAAGACCTTGCTGAATAAGTTAAAATTGAATTTCATGCAAAGACTGTATTGCTTTAAAACTTATGGAAGTCAACACCAGAAAAAAGGAATCTTGGTTTAAATCACAGCTAAGTGTTCCTGGCTCCGGAATAGTAACTCTACATTTTAGGGTAGAACAACTTATAAAGCATGAATCTGGGCTGAGATCAGGAATTTAAAATGCTTGCATTTTGGTCCACTTTCCTACCTACCTAAGTGCTTAGTGTCAAAAAGCTTTGTGTTTGGTTACTTGTATTTACTCATAGATTAACCTAGACGATTCTGTGATTCTATTCAAGCACTCGAAGGCTGCCCGGGGAAGTGGAAGAATCATCGACCCTGGAGGTATTTAAAAGATGGGTAGACGTAGTGCCTTCTGCTATGGCTTAGTGATGGTTTTTGTCAGGGTTAGGTTGATGGTTGGATGATCTGAAAGGTCCCTTCCAACCTAGATGATTCTATGATCCTATACTCGTTGGCTATACCGCATTGCCATTGGAAGGTGGGGTGAGCTCTTCCTGCCGTTGCTCTTCTCTCGATCACTTTTCACTAATGATGTTTTTTCCAAAAGGTACTTTGTTGTTCAGTACCAGACTCAGCTTTGAGACCTTACTAATGTTGACCACTTGTTTCATTGTCATATTTTGCAGTGTGCAGTGAGTGCTCTTGATTAACTCCTAAGTGTGTTCACCTGTTAATGGCTTGCATTAAGTCCTGCAAGGAAATCTTGTCCTGGCTGCCAGCTCTCAAACAGGACACATTTAACAACCGGTCCTTGCTGTATTTGGTAAGGACATACACCGTTGGTATCGTGGTAGGAACAAAAGATCAACTCTGAACAGATTGGAACATTCAAAATCTTAATTGCATTTGGGGGAATGCAGTGTGTTTTCCCCAGCTGGACTGTGATTGCACTAGGCTGAGGGAATGGAAGCTTTCTTCGTTAGCCAGCTCTGCGCAGTGTGAATTTGTTTGGTGTGGTTCATCTTTGGTGCAGTAGCCCACAGCTGCAGGCAGCACCCCAACACATGGAGATTTTCTGCAGATATTTTTGTGGCTTTCTGGAGCTGCTTACGTTTGGGGTTTTTTTTGTGCCTTCAGGCAGCAGAAGAAATAATGCATGGAAGTAATCTCTAAAGAACACTGTTTACTGTCAAAATGAATGTTTCCTCATGACTAAGTATCAGTGAGCCTTTTGCCTAGTGCTGATATTGGGAATACTGATATCTCCACCCTACAGCGGGCTGAGTACTGAGCAGGGTGCTGCTTTGCTTATGAAGCAGAGCTAAACTGTTCACCCTTTGGATAATGAAAATGACCCGACCCTTTTCTGTCTCAAAAATAAGATTTTAAGTTATTTTAAGAAAAACTGTCTCCTGACCATAACTCATCCTTCATCCTCATTCTTCTCTGCAGCCCTTCTCCTTCATTCTTTACATGCATTATTGAAGAAATAGGCAACTCTACTCACCAAGACCTCTGGGAGACTACAGTAGACTGTAAGGAGAATGGAAAAAAATCAGTGTTTATCTTGCACCAAAGGAAATTCCTTTCTGGCTTTAGAGAGATAACCTCTTGCTAATTTACAGACACGCTATGTATTTTTCACTCCCTTGTGCTTAGAAAGCTATTCCATGCAGATAAAAAGGTTTGACAGACAAAAATTTAAATATCTAATTAAATATAAATAAATATAATTATAATTAAATATATAATTAAATTAATTATATAGGTCAAAGGGGTGGCAGATGGTGTGTGACTGTTCAAATTGAATTGTTCTCATGTCTTCTGTCTCAGATGCTCTTCCTATCCCATATTGTCTCATTATATCACTGCAGGAGGAAAAACATTTTCCTGTTTAAAACCTCAGGTGGGTTCAGGAAAAGGGACGGACAAGTCAGCATGGGTTTAGGAAGGGTAGGTCCTGCTTGACTAATCTGATTTCCTTCTGGGTCAAGGTGACCCGCTTTGTGGATTAGGGAAAGGCTGTTGACACCATTTCCCACAGCATTCTCCTGGAGAAACTGGCTGCTTATGGCTTGGATGGGTGCACTCTTGGTTGGGTAAAAAACTAGCTGGAGAGTGGTGGTGAAGGGGGTTAAATCCAGTTGGTGGCTGATGACAAGGGATGTCCCCCAGGGCGTGGAATTGGGCCCAGTTCTGTTTAATGTCTTTATCAACGACCTGGACAAGGTGATTGAGTGCACCCTTGGTAAGTTT
>JAOTQQ010000052.1:24700841-24767184 GCA_026546715.1 Gallinago undulata | reverse complement strand
GAGAAGGAGACTCCACCACCTCTCTGGGCAGCCTGTTCCAGTGCTCTACCACTCTTACAGTAAAGAAGTTCCTCCTCGAGTTTAGATGGAATTTCTTATTATTCCAGTTTGTGCCCATTTCCTCTTGTCCTGTCACTGGGCACCACTGAGAAAAGACCAGCCCCATCCTCCTGACACCTTCTCTTTAAGTATTTGTAAGCATTGATCAGAATCTTGACAGTATTCCCCAATTAATCTTTTTTCTGTTAATCTGTTTGGAAATCTCTTTGTTGACCCATATATGCTCTTGGCTTCCAAACATCCTGTGGCCATCAACTCCCCGATGTGATGATGTGTTATGTTAAAAACCATGATTGAGGGAAAGGACTGTCAAAAGTTGAGATTGATAAAAAGCCCGAATAATACAGGTAGCAATTGAGTGAAACCTTTGTATGTGTGCTTAACATTGGACTCCAGATTTGATCACGATTTGGCTCACACTCTGACTTTCATGCTAGTCTGGCATTGCCATTTTTAGGTGATATGAAAATTAGACCAAAATACTTTTAAGGGAAGGCAATATCTGATTTTTTTGATTAAAAAAAATAAACCAGCTTTTAATGAGAAATAACCTAATGCTTAAGAGAGATGGCTTCTTGCAAAATTTAAGGAACATCTGAAATCTATGAAAATAACCAAGCTCGTGTTCTTTCCCTTTCATATAGGTACCCACGTGTTTAATTAGAAATAACGTTGAAGTCTTGGAGTGCCGCAGTTGTGATAAGAGTTGATGTATTAGGCTTTGATACAGTTAGTTTGAAGAAATTCAATTAATAATTAAGGTGTTTGCTGATATCAGTCATGAAGCACATTCAGAGGCAATTATTGCATTCTACATATCTGATTTCGACCAAAACACTTGTACGTCTCTGCTTTAATCCCTTGTTCTGTAGACAAAGGATGACGGGTGTCTGACCAGAGAGGGGAGGGGTGGGAGAGATGGGAAATGCCAGACAAACCTTAAGCCAATTTAAACAAGGTACCTGGTCACCCTGTTGGCATTGCTGGTTTATACAAGAACTGTGTATTTATGCAAGATTATTTGAGCGTCTTTGTGTGACGCTCTGTGTGAATGAATCCCAGTAAGAAGATTCAGACTGACTGTAGATTTCATTCCTTTGAAAGTGAAGGTCTTTTAAAATGACCTAGGGCCTTCCTCACTGGGTCTAAAAGGGCAGAGTACCTCTGGAATCAGTGGAACTTTGTGTTATCGTAGAATCACAGGATGGTTTGGGTTGGAAGGGACCTTAACAATCATCTAGTTCCAACCCCCCTGCCGACACTTCCCACCAGAGCAGGTTGCTCAAGGTCCCATCCAGCCTGGCCTTGAACACTTCAGGGATGGGGCATCCATAACTTCTCTGGGCAACCTGTTCCAGTGCCTCACCACCCTCACAGGAAAGAATTTCTTCCTTGTATCTAATCTGAATCTCCCCTCTTTCAGTTTAAAACCCGTTACCCCTCGTCCTATCACTCCCTGATTAAGAGTCCCTCCCCAATCAGGATCTAACACTTTCATTTTGGTTAATTCATTCAGTTTTGCACCATGTCATACATTTAGATTTTTATACAAGTTGAAGGCTTTTAAAACACTTTCTCTTCAGCCTGAGAACAAAATTTTGTAAATGCTGCCTTGCTGCTTTATCTCTCCTCCAGCCCCACACACGTACATTAGTTTTTTCCTCTTTTCCATCATTTGCCTTTCCTTCTCCTTGTCCCGACCTCCAAATTTCAGACCTGAGCCATGCTTCCCTTGTAGTTCAAACTGAGAACGTGAGCTCAGGTATGAACAAGATCTGTCTCCAGTGGTTGCCTCAGCCAAGTTAAGGTTACTGTTTGGCTGGTGCAAGGGATGTAGTTTCTGTTGTTTTTAGGAGCATTTACCCAGGTAAGGGGACAGCAGATGTTCATCTCTCTGCTGTTTTCACTGTTTCCATCCCACAGTGTTACTGGACAAGGTACTCTTTTTTTGGTACTATAGCAGGGCAGGAAACAAAACAGGCTATTTGGAACAGATTTCCTATTGCGGGCACACGGCAATGAGCCACCCCCACAATGGGTACCCACGGGCTTCTGGTGAGTTTGGAAATAAAGTTAATGCCAAAGTGAGCACCCCAATAATTGTGTTTCCTAAAGTGTATGTTGCGTGTACATCCTGCTACTATAAAAATACTGAGCAGCATATCTTATAACTGCTGGCTAATGAGTCTCTTGACCTCCTGCTGTCATGCTAATGCAACTGCTCACTTGGAACCTTCATGAGCCAATAAATTACTCCTTTTCTTAATACCCTTTTACAGATTGCTGCTATCTCTCTGTAACGGAGACTACCTATCTCATTAATTTGTAATTGTGCTGAAATATTGGAGCCTTGGAAGTGGCATGTGAACTAAAATATGAATACGGTGGAGGCACTGCTGCCAAAAGGCTATATAAAGACAGTTAAACTATATGTTACTATAAATGAAGAAATTATTTTATGCTTTGAACTCTGGTGTTACTTGGATCTTTCCTTATATACAAGTCGGAGTAATGTAGGGGTAAGTGTAATGGAGATGTGGTATTGCATATGTCAAATACATAAACGTGCACACACAATATAAAATGTACCGCATAGGAAATATCTTTTGGAAATAAATGGAAAAAATGCTGTTTCCCCTCCTAGAGTTTGATAAATAAGAATATTGACCCAGATGAAGTTTTCTCAAGAATTCTTGTTTTGTAGTAAAATGTGGCCTGTAAAACAAAAATACAGTGTAAAGACTCTTACAAGCATAGGTGACATTTGACAGCTTTTCAGTTAGATTAAATATTTATAGACATACGTAAGGACTTCACACAGAGGATCTGAACATGTAATGCTGTACTGTTTTAAGAAATTCTTTTGCAGGAATTCTCCATGAACCCCATGTGATTTGCTTTATGCATAAAACATGTAATTTGGGGAATGTGACATGTAACAGGGTGAATCACATAGGCAAGGAAGTCTAGTTTTCATTGCGGTTTTGGGACTGGCATAATTTTGTTGTGCTAAGCACTAATAGGTGATGTGTCTGTGTTCAGTGCATGGTTCTAGATGGTACTTCTCAAAGTAAGTGAATGCTCCTTTTTGCACAGGGAGAAATGCAGAGGGAGTGGAGGCAAAGGAGCTCACCCAGGCCAATGTGGGAGACCAGCTGCAGAGCAGGATCAGGGACAGGGTCTCCAGAGCCCTTGTACTGTTTACTTCACATGGATTCAGGTGGGTTTAAAGGTTTTTTTTACCAATAAAACAGCAACAAAGATCTTGCAAATAATTTAGTAGGTTATTAGATAAAAAAAACCCAACACTGGAGTTGTCTGGCTATTAATCACTTATTATTTTGGCTCTGGTTTTAATGAAATTTATTCATGGGGGCACAATGAATGAAAGACTTTTTTTTTTTTTTTTACTGGCATAAGGTGGCTTTTGTGTTTATATATATGTTAGAGTTTTGATTTTAACAATGCATAAATTTGGGTTGTTTGATAGTTCAGAGCATGAACTATCAGAACAAATAAAGGGGGATCGACCTATCTACCTATGATTGTCTTGTTCGGTGCCTCTCTCAAGGGTTAGGAATAGTGTTCTTTAATATCTCGTGTGCTTTGTTGGATGTAGAGTCTGAAAATATTCTAAGACAACACTTGAAAATCTTTTAAGCTATTTTACCTCTTGTGTAATTTCAATTTGGTTTTTTAATGACAAGTAGGCAAGTCTTATGCTGATGAGAGAAAACATCCCTTTACTTTTTTTGTATTGCTCTTGAATCGCAAGGTCTCAAAAGTGGAAAATAAAAGGAACGCATAGAATTAATGATGGCAAAATGTACGGTGCCATCTACAATGGGGCCCAGTGTGACCAGGTGCTGAACTTTCAAAGGAAAAAAAAAATTAAAAAAATCAAAGCCTACTCCAGTTCCAGTCTGATCCAGTATTCTTGAATTAGAGTCTCTCACTGACAGGAAAGAAAATTGGGATGGACCCTTAGGCATATCACATGCAAGTGCAGTCACAAAATCTCAGGCACCAGAGAGAACCAGTTAAATGGCACATCTAATTACCTCTCCATTTCGAAATATGTTTCTTTTTAATTCTGTTAGTACTGATTAAAGGCAATCCAACAGGCAAATATCCTTCTATAGCAAATGGCTGATTAAACGTTATAATGAATCCATGCTCAGATGATGGTACATACCACTATGTGTCAGTTGCTTACTTCTGTTTGAAATTAAAATAAATCATTGTGGTATTTACTACTGGATATAAAATGAAATTCATTGCCCAAGCATTACTTCTAGCAGAGTGAAAATGAATCCCAGATACAACATTCTCTATAGTTTACAGTTATTTTTGCCCCACTAACTGATTATTATTACATGTCTGGACATGTTTGTATTATTCCATTGAATTCTCATTCTTCATCCATCCTGGGATAAATCCGTTTACAGTGGCCTTTGCTCACAGCACTGTGTCTTTCATATAGGAGTAATGGAGCTGGCTAACGCTGAAATTGCTGATGGCTGGCCTTGCTGCAATGGGACAGGATGCTGGATGCTCTGCAGCTTGTTGGGTTTTGGTTGGTTTGGTTTTTGTTTTTTTTTTTTTTGCACAATAGCTTTTATACCTTTCTGATAGTCCTCTTTTCTTCTCAATATCTGTGGGGCAAGGCTGAGGCTGTGTATGGAAAGATAGGAAGCAAAGTGTTCTGAAATATCTTTGGTACTGCTACTTGAAATCTTGAGTGAGTTTGATGAGTACTTACTAAGTACCATAGTACTTAGTTAATAGATGGATTAAATATTAGTAGCCCAAATGGGCTACTTATTTACATAGATGTCAACAGTCCCCCTGCCTTGGAATTGTAACACAAATGTCTTCCTCTTAAAATAAAGCAAAACCACTTATCATTTACACCATCTGTACAAGTGATTAAGAAGAGCTTTGGAATATTCAAACGAGCAAGAATTTGTTGTTTACCTGCCTTTGCATGGAAACTAGTGAATATCTGGAGAGGAGATATTGCAGAGGGTCTGGCATATGCAAATTCATCTTAATGTATTATGGCTAGAATGGATTTTCTGATAGATGATATTCTGTTATTTAAAGCAACTCTGTAAGAAAGTGTACATGGCTATGGAGAGGGACAGGACTGCTGAAGGACAGGGACTGGCAGATTTCATTCCCAAGGAAATTATTTTATACCAGCTTACTCTCCTGTTGAGCTCATTTAAATGGGCTGGATCAAATCACACACGTTTCATATGGTTAAATTGCTTCTGAGGCCCACAAAAATTCCTAAGCTTCCTCTGAGTATTCAGTTAATTTCATGTATTATAATCTGGATGGGAGCAGGGGAAGGAGAGGAGAAGGTTACCTCTTTCTGTTAAGTGTAATACTTAACATCTCCTAAGTTCAGGCAAACCAGTTGGATGACAAGCACTAATCGATAAATTTTGTCTCCATTCATTGTTTGTAACGATATAGTCCTGTGGCTGCAAGCTGGCAGCTGCCTTTCATCCCGCTGAGTGCTCTGCCTTCCTGAAATTGTTAACAGCATCCCTGCCTTTGAGAGTTGTATCTACACAAGTTTATTGAACTTCAGTCAAATGCAATGAAGACACGCTTGTGTCACCGCTTGACCTCAGCTGTGTGGTCCACCAGGCTAAGGAAAATCTCTGGGCTACTAGTCTTTTATTGCTGTACAGAAGTGAAGGAAGGAGAATTTCTTTATGGTCTGAAGATCAGCTGAAGTCTGATTTGAAGGTTGTCAGTTTGATTTCAGGATAGTGGTAATGCTTTTAATGTAAGATCTTGCTCTGCACGGCTCCTTTTTTTTTTGGTTGAAGTATGTTCAAATATTTTTCTGAATCTGAAGTATAACTGTTTTGCCCAGCATTCCTGTCAATGGGGCAGAAATCATTATCCACAGAGGCCCTGATTTAATTAAGTATTTTGATTCTAGTGGAACTTCAATGTATAACAAAATGCTTTGCTGCATGAGGGTCTCCAGTCCCAGTTTCACAAAAGGTAAGGTGCTAAAGGAACTAGAGCAATGGAGATGATGGACCCATCTTTCTGAATTTTCTTCATTGAAACAAGTGTATTTTTGGCAGTTTTGAAAAATAAATGGTACTGCTTCTTAAATGATACAGACTTCTTTACAGAGAGGTTGATGACATTGAACAACATGCATTGGAGAAGTGATGAATCTTTTTTCAGTACAGTGGGTACCTCAAGTTTCCCATGCTGCTTGAAATCTGGCCTGTTGTTCAGATGACCTTTGTCAGCACTGAAGAGCGAAGCAAATTTAGTTACTACTGTTAAAAAAATGAGTGTACAGTTAGGGAAGAGTGTTGCCTCTGAAACTTTTTGGAAGAAACTTCTGTAAGAAGCTACAGATTCAATTTAAGTAGAGGTTCAATGGATATTTTAGTAGAATTAGGTGACTTTTCAAGCCATTTTTAAAGGGAGTTGCAGTTCCGTCTCTGGATAAGGCAAAACAATAATAAATACCTATTTCACCTGTATCCATAGGATTGAAATTTTTTTGAGGTGTTCTTATTTTGCCCCTCCTTACCCAAGAGAGAAAGTCTAGTCTTGCTAAGGAGCTCTGTCTCCTGTAAGTGGTCCTACTGAAGCTCCCGTATGTATGGTACTCTTCAAGTAGAATAAGGACTGTAGAAGAAGCTTCAGACTGGGGCCAAACAGTCTGTTCATTAGTTTCATGCCCTTCTGCAAGGCAAGAAATTTGTGGAGAAAAGCTTTGTCCTCTTTCTGCCTTCACACGGGACTCAAGGACTTTGCACAACAGCAGCCAGCAAGTGCAGGGCTCTGACGCTCTTATTTTCTCTGCTGCTTCTGTGAGCGCTTGTACTATTCCTCAAAGATTCCTAGTAATATAATAAAAAAAATACACTTGCCCCCCGCTTTCTTCCATAGCCCAAACTGTTTTCTGAGGCAGGGTGAGGTGATACCTTTTAAGCAAAAATGCTCAGTGCACTTTGATGTGTCCAGTACACTAAAAGGTTTAGGAGAGGCGATGCCTACCTGCCTTCTGCTCTGTGTGAGGTGATGAAATACTCTGTTTTGTGTGCTCTGCAGGGACCATGTCATTAATACCAGTATTTTATTGAGCAAGAGGAATATTCCAGGCTTCCAGGTTCTGGGAGTACAGCTTCAAAGCTGTGCAGGGTGCAGGTGATGTTCTCTGAACTTGGTCATTATGTGACTGCGGTAAAATCGGGCTGTTGAGAATTGTAAAACAGGCAACGTGTGCCCCTTGGGACAGGCTGGGGGGACCAGAGGTACCCTGAAAATACAGACGAGTAGGAGAAGCTAGTTTTTACTGCCACTGAAACGCCGTGGTGTGTGAGCTTTAACTGCAAGGATTGCTGAGAAATTAAGATTAAAAGCAGCAACCTTTTGCACAGTGGGAGACAGCCCAGGGCTGAAGCAAAATAAGGGCAGGAATTTGTATGCAGAGGGAAGCATAATTCAGGGCTCTGCAGGGAAAAAGGGGTGGAGGGCAGGGAGGAGGGGGAGACCTTGCTGACGAGCAGCAACTTAACTCTGAGGAAAAGGGAAGAGGACCAGCAGTGTGAAAGGAGATGCCACAGCTCCAGAGGCCCGGTGTATTGTAACACCATATGTCCCTAAGATGCAGGAGCAAGGGGACTTATCAAAAAATTAATTAGCTCAGCAGAGTACTTATTGTTAGAGACACACAATATGAAAATGCATAATACTCTACTGGAGACTATAGTTAGAGTGAGAGGTTTTGGTTTGTTGGGTTTTTTTACCTCTTTGCCAGGGGGACTGGATAAAGATGCAGTGAATTACTTGCCCCAGTTCTCCTCTTTAGTCTCCTCCAACTGTGCCCAAGTTGCATTTCACAATTAGGGACAAATTTCATTTTTGATTTTGCGTAATACTTACATGTTCTTTCTCTAAATGGTTATGTTTAAGTATTTCTGCTTTGGGCAGAGACTGAACTGAAATAAATTCATTTCTGTTGGTGTAGGATGACCTTGACTATTTCTTCCTGTTACAGTGGGAGACATGCTCCTATTTGCACCTTTGTGTCTTGTCAGAGCAATTTAGAACAGGTAGCTAAAATGATAATTTTTCCTAAGAGCATTAGTGAGCATGACAAACATACAAGGGCAGCAGATGTAGAAAAAAGAGAGAGAAGGGTAGCTGTGCAGGGAGGAAGGCAAGAAGCTGCCAAGGCTCTTAAAAGCTGTGGCCCAACCTTAAACTTACACAAGCCTGTTTCTTTGGAAAATGAGATGAGTTCTTTAACAGCAGTGTATAGCACCCTGGAGGTTTTGTAAAGAAGTATCTTTTGGGGATCTCATAAAATAGAGTGCCCAGCAGATGCTGAACTCTTGGTTCTTTTTTTTGGGTGTTATGGCTGAAGCTTTCAAAGGACAGAAGGGAAGGCATTTCCTGTGACAAGGGGATCCTAGAGGGAACGGTATGTTGAAAAGATATAAACTCTAAACCTGCAAATGTGAGGACTTTTTTTAACACTGTAATGGTAAGTATGGATGAGGTACTGCAGTACTACAAAAATTGTTCTGCTGCACAAAAATGACAATAAGATCTATGGGGAGACTAAAGCACCATTTCCCTGGATGCTGGAAAGATGTCTAAATATCATGGAAATTGAGTTGTATTTGACAAATGCAGATAATTTTTAAAGTGGAATACTTTCCTAACTGAAGAATTTCATTGATGGTCACTAAGCTTTATAGACATGATATTTTAATTTTCAGAAAAATCTATGGAACGTGGTTATTTCAGTGTATCTTTGTGTCCTTAGATGAGGCTTAACTTCATCTTATCCTTCATACCAATTAATGAATCATTCACTGTACTGCAGTGGCTCACTAAAAATTGGTAGCTGCACAAGCACAGGCTCACAGGACAATGTGTTACCTTGAAAGTCAGATCATAACACCTTTGATAATAGATGATAACACCTTTGCAGCACCTGTCTATGCAATATGCAGTTTGTTAGATGTAACTGAATAGTGGTACTTAAATTTTTATACCTCTGTTTGTTAAGGAAAAAAAGAAGTCCAAATGGGTTAAGATGAAAAATAACAAGGTTTTCACCCAAAGGACAAAATTCTTATGCTCATACAATACGTCTGTAAATTATTGTCTTGGTGTGGGTTTTCATAAAAATGGTGTATTCTGATCTACTATGGATTTTAATTGCTCTGAAAACGAATGTGTTGTGCCAGCACGTAGACAGAGTATTTCATCAAAGTGCAACCAAGCCCTATAGCACAGCATATAGATAGTCATTACCTTTTGAGGCTCAGAGCCACGTGTGACCACCTGCTTTCTCTCAGCAATATGCCACAGTACCTCAGGCTGCTAAATTTGTTTTCAAAATAATCTGCTATTTCTGTTTTGTTAGGCTCTTCTCCTAATTGTGTTAACACAGTCAGTGCAATTAAGGGGAAGAAACAGAATATGATTTATTAATAATGCCAGATACATAGCGGACTGGAAACAGGATCGATTGCTTATTTAACTGATGCAAATCTCTGTAGTTAAATTCCTCCCTGCCAAATACCTCTGACTTTCTTTTATCTCAATTTAAATGCATTAACAGGACTCTTTTTTATGAACTAGGGAACTTTGGGAAGAGCAGTAATCATACGAGCTAGTTAATTTCTTGCCTGGGTAGCAATCCCACTGCAAAATATGTTGTATGAGACTGAGAACCACAAGTGTATTGTGTGACTCTTACCCTTGGAGTTGCACAGAAATGTGACCTTTTGTCTGCCTGTGCAAGAGAGGGAAGCCTTTCTCTTCCATAGCTCTTGAACATTGTTCACCTGCTGCAAGATAAAGTCTCTTATTAACTGTTGGTGCTCCTTCAGCACTAAATGTTCTCGCTACGGAAATACCTCTGAGTGTTAAATTAGCTGTAGCTAGCGACAGATGATTCTCATGAGTTGAGTAGAGCAGTTTGAAATCCAATTTTTATTTTCAGCCCCAACAGGGAAGCTTAAGGTGCTGGAGTTATGGCCAGCCAACCTGTGAGGTTTGAAGAAATCTTTCAAACAGACAAAAGGGACTTTTAAACTGCAGGAAAGTGCGATGTACCTTCATTCTCGTTTCACAGATGGGGAGGGTGCTGCAGCTTTTGTAGACCACTGTGCCACTGGGGAGATGGGACTGGTGCCCCAAAGATCCTGCCGGTTGTTTACACCCGTGCTTCCCCATCGCTGTGCTGTGGTGGGGGTCCTGCTGCAGACAAGTCCCTGTTTTCTTAAGCAGTGACAAGAAGGACGCTTAAACTCGTTGAAGCAGAGGGCTCCTTCTTGTAAGAACAGTGACTTGCATAATCCGGATTCTGCATCTTGCCAAAGTATTCTCTGTAAGTAAATGGCATTGTATCTGTATCTCACACTGGTGGCTGCTCAGCTGCTAGGATTAAGCTCTTCTGACTGTTTACCCCTGGAGCACAACCCAGCCTGGAGATCCTGTGCAGCACCTCCTCCTCTGGGACTAGCTTTCCATTCAGCATGTTAGACTGGTGGGTCCTGGAAACGCTCTGATCCACCAGCCTCTACTCCCTCCATCAGCTTCCTTTTGCTGGCTTGTTTTTTTTCCCCCCTTTTCTCATAGATTGGGTACAGACATTAACTGTCAAGGCTACCACCGCCCCACTAGGCCTTGACCGCCCCACTAGGCCTTGACTGCCCCACTAGGCCTTGACTGCCCTGACCAGTCCCCCCAGGTGTGAGGGGACACCTGGCTGGGAGGAGAGGCAGCTGTCCTGTCCTGGGGGCACTAACAGGCCTTGATTGCCCTGAGCAGCCTCACCTGGGGCCTCCTCTGCCTCAGGTGTGGGCGTCCCTCCTGCCCCAGCTGTGGTGTAGGGGTGCTCCATTTCCAGTCCCCTCTGCCCCTGGCTCCAGGGTGGATGTTGGGCCTGTGCTGAAGCTGGCTCTGGCTCTTTTTGCTCCTGACTGGGCTCTCTGGGTGGCCCCTGGGCCTGGTTCTTTGCCCAGCGCGACCAGGGCTGTTGTTGAATGCTGGGCTCAGACTCTGAGGGACACTGCCCTGTTGGTGAGGGCTCTGCCTGTGCTGCGGTCACCCCCGGCTCCCAAATTGCCTTCCCAGAGGGAGCAGCCGCTCTGGACAGTAACACAGTGTTTCCATGTCTTGACTGCACAGTCTGCTAAACCAGAAGAGGAGGAGGCCTCATCCTTCTTGACTGGGAGCAAGGCTTTGGTAGCTGGTAAGTAGACTGCTTTATTGATTTATCGAGTACGTGTAGCTCTTCTCCCCCAGGACCAGACTGCCTGAAGGCAACAGGGCCGAGGGGTGCTTGTGGTGCAGGTGTCCTCAGGAAGGATCTGCCCTGGCTTTGCTCTTCAGTGCCTGACCAAGAGGTCTGGTAGGGCCGCTTCAGGACAAGATGGGCCATACTGAGACCCAGCATGGCCTGCTGGGCCTTGTGTTATTGTCTTTTATGTCTCCTCTCATAGTTCAGTACAGAGTGTTGGGTTTTTTTCAGAAGCTGTGTAGTTGGTAATCTTTAGCAGGTTTTCCCCTGTTCATTAGGAGAGGCTGTTTCCTCTTGGTGAAACCCTGCTGCATTTATTTTTACTATCTGTGTTTCACAGAAGTGTGAAACACCCATGAAAAGGAAAGAGGCTATTGAGTGATGAGTGTGTCCCTTTTCCTTTGCTTTATTTTCTTTTCTCCCTGCGTCTACCATCTTCATCTTTAGAAAATTGCCTACTTAGCTCCCAAAGATAGTTGCATTCTTTGCTTAATGTCCCTCTTCAGGAACTTATTCTGTATGGAAATTACCCTGTACAGGAAATAATTTACCTTTAACTGTCATCCTTTGCAATTCTCTTATTTTTAGATTGTTTTCTTGTGGGCTGTTTTTGCCAGCTCTTAGAACAATGAGGCTGGAGACTGCTGGCATCTAATAGTTTTGACAAACTGACTGTCAGTCTGATGTGCTCCAAACCATCTGCTTCCTGGGATGGCTAATTCTGGCCAGTTACATCCAGCTGCGGAGGAGCCGCAGCCCTAGATTCTGGTGGGGAAATCAAGGGCATGAGGACAAACCCCAGCAGGGAGTTAAATTAATGTGAAATACAACACTTCCCATTTGAAGAAGCTGCTGAAATGGTCAGCCTGCTGCAGGGTGTTGGTTGGAGCCACTCGACTGGCGTTTGGGTCCTTCTGACCATATGGGTTATGGGTTTTTTTACCTGTGAGATACTGATTTTTTCATTTTTTTAAAACTTTGATCAGAAGAGTAAGTTGATTTGTCATGTTAAAGCAATGGAGAAGGCTAAAATCCAAAAGCACAATCCTTAGTACAAAGAGCAGACCCTCAGATAGTTGTCTGTTAAGGGATTGTATGTCTTTTCTTCTGAAGCTTTTACGGTGGAGAGGACCTCCATAAATAGTAGTCCTGAGTGACCCTTGATTGGCCATGGCTGGATGGAAGGAGGCTGAAGCCTCTGTAGCCAGCATGAAAGCCTGCGTTTCTTTGTGTCACACACTGAAACACATAACCAGAGGTGTCCAGAGCTTACGTGCTGCAAGCTCACTCTCTTACTTGCTTTGTGATACCTTATACATGTCCATGTCTGTTGAAAATCGGGGGACGTTTATTATGTACTGGGACATTTACTACCTATCATAGAATAAAAACGCATCTTCACAGCCATACTGCCCTGCTTTGAATGAAATGTAGCAGAAAGCTCAATAGAGCAGAGATGGAGATTTGGGAGGAAATGTGGTAATAGTAAAAACTCATGTAATCTTATACTATGTCAAGTATGTACGCAATGAATAATTAAGGAGCAGCTATTAATAATTTTGTTACACTTTTTATGATCTTCTCTTCCCCAAACCTCCTGTTGGCTACTGCTTTGAAGATAAGACTGCAGCTTTTCTTATAGGCTCTGTAATACTTGAAACTGCAACACATGACTGTGTTGTAAATGTGACCATTTTCCTAATACCCCTTGAGTTGATGTTTCACCATTTCTGTAATGTAGGTGCTGAGTTAGAGAAAAAAAAAAAACACCCTTCCATTTTGGATTACTGGTTTGATTTTTCTTAGCTCTTCTTTACTGAGTTACTCAGTTTCCTCTCCTAGTTCAGCTTCCAGGTGTGAGTGTTGAAGAGCTGTGTAAATCAGGCCCATGGGGATCCCAGAGGGTCTTTCCCAAAATGTTTGAGATCTTTTTCTCTACGGAGCATACGAGAAATGTGAGGCAGCAGGATTTTTTGGAAGCTTATGATGGCTCATTCAAAGCAACAAAATCATGAAGTCGTGTGGACCTGGATTGAGAGGCTAATTATTAGGGATCTAATTATTAGGGACTCAGTAGGATCTGGATGTCTTGGGCTCGGTATTGAAATGGAGGGAGTCAAAGGTATTTTTTGGCAATATGTCTGAGTGGCAGAGAGGTAAACTGGCAGATTCATCTCTTGGGTTAGTCACCTGACATTTTGTGTGAGAATGCTCTTCTTACAAATCTGTATTGGGCACGAGTGTGCTCCCACAGGGCTAGGGAGGAGGAGAGGAGATGCAGCAATTTCTGTATGTGCTAACTGAAAGAAAAATTGTTTTGGCAGTCTTGCTCTGGAGTTGGCAAGGGCTACGTGCCTTTTTCCCCAGGCATGTAGGCAGGGGTGCAGGTACTGGTCCCTTCTTGTTTAGAGCTATGCCAAATAGAGCATGTTTGTGTTTGCTTTCCAAAATCTGAAGAGGCCTGCAAAAAAACCTAGATGAAACAATCTTCAGTCAGGGAAGGAAAATAAATATAATGTACACCCACGGTAGTTCAGGTACGGTAGGGATTCTGTGAGGAAGGCAGAGCTGTATTATTCATGTAAAGGATGAGAACTGATGGCTTTAGTCAAGAAAACATAGGTTAAGTCTTTAAATGAAACTCTGAATGTGCTTTGTCAGGTTGTGCCAACAGCAAGGGAGGAATGCTCTGCATTGTGCAACTGAACGGTGACTGCTGCTGTTACGGTTTGATACTAGAACAGACAGTGACAGGGCTGAGTACAATTGTTAAAGCAGTTACCTATGCTCTGCCATCTGAGTTAAACTCAGCAAAGATTTGCATGGAAGTACACCTCTGAGTCAAACTTCCATACTTGTGGAAAGATGGAAAATCTAGTACTCTGTTTATGTAATATACAATATTTTTTTTCATTCCACTGGGATGCAGTCATGATAATGAGTGGAATTGAATTCCTCGTGTTTCCTGCAGTTGCACTGTAGAAAGCTAATTTAAAAGAGAGAAAAAAGTTATGAATATATGGCTTGAGATGTGGAAGTGCCAGAAAAAAAGGATATCAGAATGGCAGCTGTGGAGGACCTCTACGTTAGCAGGTTATCAAGATCCTGGCATATCCTCCTACAGCTTTTCAGGGCACCCTGATCAGAGAAGCAAGGGACAACCTAAACAAGGAGTAGACAACATGCAAACAAGAACAGAAAACAGACTCTTTAAGACACCCAGATAAGGAGATAGAGGATAGCACATCCTAGTGGTGCAGAAAGGTGAGAGAAATGGAGAGAAAAAAGATCACAATTGCAGTCAGTTCCTAAAGGGTAACGAAAGGCACCTGCAAACCCAGCATGTACTCAGCAGGCTTTGGAGGAGACAGGAGGCACCACAAGGACTCCATGGCCTGGTCCTCTGCTTTGTATCCAGACCACGTGGGTAAACATGAATTTCAGTGCTTTTGAGACAGTGACTCAACTGGGATTTGTTTAAAAAACAAAACAAAACAGTTTTAAATTATAAATCAATTATAAGTAAATTATTTTAAAATAAAATAAGCTCATGCATTGAGTTTTCCTACAATATTCCAACATTATTTACTGAGGAAAAGCTTGTTGATGACAGAGAAAAGCTTGTTAAGGGAAGGACTTTTCTCGAATTAGGAGGCAGGTGCTAATTCTCCATGATATTGTCTGGCTGTTTTGTAGTGTTTGAACATCTAAACAGCCTGTATAGTGTGACAATGAACCCTGCCTAACATAGAGTAACAACTCACTGACACCATTAGCATTAGGGATGTCAAACAGGGCCAGTAGTAGGCTAAGTTAAGACCATTTTAACTAGGCACAATACAAATAAATTGCATTATGAGTATATATTTGAATAAGTTTGTGCTTGGTCCTTGCTTGACTCCTGAAACAAGGCAGCAGCGAGGTAGTTTTGAATACCTTCTGTATTTCTGTAAAGGTACTGTGCCGAAGGCACTGTCAAAGTTCATGAGCTGAGCCAGCTCCACTGTTTGCTGTGAGCAATTCAGGAAACATCCCTGGGGTTAAATACACTTCGCATACCTCCTGCGGTGTACCTTTTTAACAGGTCAGGCTGTTACCCAAGAGCAAGTGGCAAAGTAAAGAAGCCTGGGGTTTTTTATTATTTTTTTTCCTACTTCTTTATTTCTACTGAGCCAAGGTCAGGTAAATCACTGCCACCAGTGAAGGGAGAGAATGTCGTTCCCTGGTTGCGGTCACTGGCATCTTACTCAGACATGGTATAGATGTCAGGCTTTATCCTAATGGAAGGTCAAAATTGGCTGCAGTGACTGAGTTATCTGTAGGTAATCTCTGCTCTTGGGACTCTGCATATATGAATTATGAAAAGGAAAGTTAAAACAAATGGACAATTTGGCAACTTCGGTGCTCTGTTGTCAGAAGTTGGCCTATGAGCTTTCTTAATGTAGTGACGTAAGAATATTTCTTAGATATTTTTAAGTAAAATGCAAGGAAGTGTTAATTACAGTGTTTTGATCTTGTTGCTATTTGCATTGAATTGAAAGAATGGTCCTGGGGTTCTGTCTGTCACTTCTGGTGGCTATCAAGGGTCTCTTTATTTTCTTTCATGGGTGGGTTTTTGTGTTTGGTGGGTTTTTTTTTGGTCTTTCTTCAGATGTTTTGGACGCTTCAGAAGTGAGGTAATGCCACAGCAGGGTAATTAGAAGCTGTGATCTCAATTCATTCAACCCCATAACAAGCTGAAATGCCTAAATAAGAAGGATAGTTGCCTTTGGGGTAGGGGAAGGTTTTTTAGGAAGAGGATGACAATCACCAAAATTTTGAATTGCTGCTTGGAGAAGCCTGGCTTTGGCTGCTGAGGAAGTTCAGGCAATTATGGCTGAAACTGGATATCTTACCTGGGTGGGATGAATCTGGCCATTCTTGCCTTTTTGAGGGCAGAAGACATGTTTTTTACTTGCCTCAAAAGATCCTGAACTTCATACAATATCATTGAAAATAAGAAAGATGATGCTCTTATGGGCACTAAACCATTAGCAACAAAACCTTACAAAACATTGAATATACTTTTTCTATCTCCTATTTCTGAATCATACCTAGTTTTCACTTGTGAATTTTTCAGCATGTCTCCTCAGTGAGAACCTCATGATATTTTATTTTATTTTTTAAATCTTTATCCCAGGTTGTTAAAAAAAATGCCTCCTCTGTGATGAAAAGAAAGTTCCTTCTTCTGTGAAGGCTGGACTTTCATAAACATGACTGAGCTGTTTTAGATCAAAACTTTCAACAAAAATACTTGCCATCGGGAAGGCCAGTCTCAGAAACTTTTTGTACGGTATAAAGTCTGGGAATATGCATTAATGGAACCTGGTGTTCACAGGGAAAATGCTCATGAAAGAGTAACTCAGCCTACATGAGGATATGCTACTTTAACAGGTTTTTGTTTGAAAAATGTGTAACTGTCAAAGTTGAAGTCTTTTACTTAAAAGTACATGACTTCTGGAGGAATGCAGGCATATTTTTCCGGAAAATCTCTACCTCCTCCTAGGTGACAAAGACCTGGGCTTGCAGCTTCTGAGTCCCTTCTGTCCTGGCTGCTTTGAAGGGAAGGACCTTGGGGCGCCTCCTCTGTAGCGGCTTGGGAAGGCGGCAGAGCTGGCACACAGGGGGGCTTGCCTGCTTCTGGGTCTTCTCACAGTACAGAGCTGAGATGTTGCCCCTCAATAATAACTGATAGAAGGAAACTCAGCGCTCTGACTTGCTCCCTAAGTTATAACCCCTTCTCATGAGGGATTTCTTCTACCTTCTGACAAGTTTTCAGTGTCTCACCAGGGTACCCAGGGCTTACTTTTTGCAAAATTATCAGAACATGCTAATAGAAACTCTTTCGAGTCCTTTTCTTTTGTATGAATGAGTTATAAGGTAAGAATTTAGTCTTTTGTACCTAAAAGTTGGGTAGGTTTTCTGGTGTACATAATCAATTAAACTGGTGGGAGTGATTGGGGTGTGATTCTTTTTTTGGTAGCTTTTTTTGATTTGGTTTGGGGTTCTTTGTTGTTGTGTTTTTTTTAATCTACCTGTTGCTTTGGGGTTTTTTCCTGTTTGAAACAATGATAATTAAACAGCCTCAAGTGAAGGGTTTATAATTTAGGGAACAGGTTAGCATTCTGAGTTTCCTTGTATCAGTTATTATTTAGGAGCAACATCTCAGCTCTGAACTGTATAGTGCAGACACAGGCAGGCACGGTTCAGTTGGCATCTTGGCATCATTAGCTATAAAGTATAACACTGGGCTTTGTGTGACAGTTTTAATCAACTTCTCCCTCAAGGTCACCCTTGGCTTCTGAGTTATGGGAGTCCCAAAACCTGTTGTGATTTATTTTGATGAAGGTAAGTCAGTCCATGTTTTCTGGCAGTTTGGCTGTTCTGTGATCTGTAACTACATTACTTCTAGTACTAAAAATACGCTCTGGACAAATATGTGTGGATGGACAGCTCAAATAATAGCAATCCATCTTAGCAAATGGCATTAGTTCTTTTATTGCTTCTTTCAGCTGACTTGTCCCTTCGTAATAGGAGAGGCTCATTACTCCCATAGGAGGTTCAGAAAAAACGATTTTGACAGAAAAACTGTTAGCTTTCTGGTTCAACACTTAGATGGTTTGGGAAGCCACAGAGGGATTTGTGAAGATTCTTGGGCAGCTGGAGTCAGAGTGAGGAGGGGGAGCTGGGTGCCCAACAGGGCTCCAGCTGCTCAGCCTAATACCTACAAAATTCAAAACCATTTATAGCTGCTCTTTTCCCTTGTGCTCCCATTTCCAGGTGCACATACAGCAGGGATCAGGAGGAAGATGTGCAAGGTCAGCGTGTCTGCCTTAGGAGTGGTGTATGGCTTTTATCAAAAGGATTACCAAGTGGCTGCTGTTAAAGTAACTTAGTGGGTACTGTGGTACAAACCCTTGGAGCGTTATATGTAGGTTATAATTGTGGTGTAAGGATCCTGCTGCAGTTTTGGTGTAGCTGAATATCAGGGCTGTACCTGCATGGATACCCAGCACACTTAATGAGCAGTTGTCCCCTGGGTGGTCCAGGAACTCTGGAGCTAATCTCTGCAGAGAGGACATGTCTGCCTGCCTGAAGATGGGGTGGTTGACTGAACTCTTACCCAGCCTCAGAGCAAAGTAACAGACAGGAGCTCTGCAGACTGGACTTTAGGATGGTCCCAGAAGCTCTCCCAGGTGGCTCCTGTTGTGCACAGACTAGCTGGTAGACACTGCTTGTATGCTGGAATGTGCTGGTTAATTTCCTGGGCCAAGAAGCCAGGAGGTTCTTGGAAGTTCTCCCTGTTGGCATCTACTGTAGACAAAAGTGTTGACCAAACTGTACAGACGTACCTTTAAATATTCAGGCAAAACTGCTTGGTAGGAGTGGTCTTGTAGAGTAGTCTTTGTTCATGGTTAAGATAGTTAAGAGATGGTTTGTACGTAATTCAAGATAATGAATAGTTATAGAGCACATCTGTGCTGCAGAAGTCTCGTAGGTGTGCCAGTGAGATGTAAGAATTCTCCAGAATGGTTTGGAGACTGTCAACCAGCTGAAGGCACCTTTGCAAGGATGCTTGCCATGGAGACACCCATAGCTGGCTGAATGGCAACTGGCCATCCTGTTCAAGTGACTTGATTCTATAAATAACCGTTACCCAGTGCAAATACCACCAATAAATCAGGTCTTTTTAGCAAGCACTTGTGTCTGTGTCTGTGCAACAGCATCCATTCAGCACAAGTGGGATGCTTCCATTGGGGTGCTGCTGCTATCTCTGCTTTATTGACTGTTCTTCAGTGAGCTAGAAGAAAATCTTATAATGTTAGTGAAAGACTTTAGTAATTGTGCAAAGTGATTAGCATCAAGTTTTCCAAAATCAAAGTCCATGTTTGTTGGTACAGTTTTCTGGCAGTGATTATTTTCAAACCAGTAGTAATGTGGGCACTAGTCACGGGGACGGGAAGCTGCAAGAGACAGAAGCCTGATGCTGCTGGTGTTGTTATAGCTACGCGTGCCTGTACAGCTGAAAAAGACACAAAGCCTTGAAAACTACCTAGGTAACTAAGTTATTGTTAAGCACAAAGTCTAGACTACGGCTTAAAAAAGACTTCGTAGGTTCTCTGTGCTGCTGTTTCTTAGAAAAAGGCCTTCACAGAAACCTTGCTTCTATTTCTAAAACTATTTCAGTTTATGATATCTGGCTGATTCAGGTGGTGTTCCAGGATTTGAATGAAGTCAGCAGCTTGTCTGTGACTGTTTGACAGAGGATGTGCGCAGGCTATTTGTTGCAAGAAGAGGAGACTGAAAGAAAAAAATCATCACCATTAAGGTGATCCAGGAAGACCACCATCTTTCTCCCGTTACCTATGTTTGTTAAGCTAAACACTAAGGTGTTGTTACTTTTGGTTCTAATAGTCATATATTCACAGCTTCATCAACCAGTGACCAGACAAATTAATACTTTAGTAAGTAGGCAAAAGCCCACTTCAGATAAAGCACAACTTAGATTGTTTCTGCTTTAGCATTGTCCAGCATGTCTCCCATGTTTTACCAAAAAGCTTTATGTTAGAAGACTAAAACTTAAGCAGAGGGTGACCTTCCCAGAAGTGTTTCTGCTTATTGTTCCCACTGAGCTTGTCAGTCCTATAGCTTTTCTGTTGATAGATATAGCCACTCTGCAGTCGGTCTTCTGAGGCTCTTCTTTGCTGTTCTGCCTGGACCCTTCAATTGAAGGTATTTTGTCTTTTTTTCTTGACTCCTACACACAAATAAAGGAGTAGAATTCATGCTTTTAAGTAGCTGACATCATCCAAAACAACCGGCTTACTTTTACAGGCAAAAATTACTGCCTTTATCAGGGAAAGGAAAAGACTTTATATTTTTAAGGTTTTCCAGACTGGTCCACAGACTCCAGCATTGAGAAGCCTTCACTACTGCTGCTATGAAGTGTGTTGGAAAGGGCAACTTTGTCTTCATTGCTACATCTAGACCGAAGTATTCAGAAATTACCTCTGCAGACTCTCAAGACTGTGGCCTTTGTACTTTTCTGGGTGCTCCTTACTGCTCCTCACAATCTGACAGTCATTTTCTTGATAGACAATGCGCTCTGTTGAGCTCAGCTGTCTCTGCAATCACTGTGGATATTCAATATTCTCATTGAAGATTTAGTGTTTGTTCCAAATATGTAGGGGGGGTTCTTGAATCATGAGGCTTCCTTTAGACTCCTGGGGGCAAATAGCTGATGCAGTGAACTGCATAATGCTTCCGATTTGGGTTCTGCTTATTTGCACAAGAGGTGGCTCTTAATTCAGCCATCTCTTCTCACTGATGGATGTTGATGTATTAAATTAGTATGTACGTATACAGAAGTCTCTTGGCAACCCAAAAGCTAACGCTTCTAATACTTCTCTTCAAGAATAGACTTTCTCTAAGCATTATTTTATTCTCCAACTTTTAATGAAGTCTTTGCAGTAGCAGTAAAGCTGAATATGAAGGTATTACCTTTCACCAGGATATCAAATATGTAAGAGGTAAAATACAGCTAATCTCATACTTCAGTCTGACAGTTGAGCTATACTGTAACAATACATGTATGTGGACCATTCATGTATGGTATTGTTGCTATAAATTAAGCTGCACTAAATCTTCAAGCATCCAATGGGAGATTTTTCCCATCTCATCTGTTCTGAATATGCAGAGGAGCCTTGGTCCAATTAATTTTTCCAGCACAAGAATTATAAAGGATCCTTCTATCACTTTTTGAATAGTCAGATTTCACTAGAGATTAGGCCTTCAGGATATAGTGTCTCGAAGAATCCCTGTGGCAATATCTGGAAAGAAACATCAGTGTCATGTTCTTTCTATTTTTAATACACTTCACTATGGAAACAGATTTATGTTTCTCTTCTATATGTGTCTGTCCATCTCCCTAGCAATTTTTAACTGTTGGATGATATCAATCAAATGTGACAGAGGTAAAGGTCTTAAAAGATAATTAGCTTCCTGCAAGTTTTTGTGGAAGTTACTATCTGGATAGAGAGAGGAGATCCTACTTTATGCCTTTATAAACTTAGTCTGCAGTGTGTGTTTAACCTTTATTAGATATAATGAATTTACAATGAGGGGAATTTATCTTTTGTGCTCTAAACGTGGACTGGAGCTGGAGCAAATTGAACGCTTTTCCATCAATTCTGACACATGCTGAGCTGTATGCTTATGCTGGAGATAACTTGGACCTGGGCAGAAAGAGCACTGTGACTTTGCTCGTCACAGGTGGTAATAGGCATTGATTGAGTTCGGGCTTTAAGTGGCCTTTTCTGATGGAAGCAGTCATACCTCGGCTACCGGTGCTCCTTAGGACAAGCTGTCAGTGTGACAGCCCACCCGGGCTGGCTGGGGCTGCTGATGGGTGTGCGTGGGGCTGTTTGGACAATGTTGTTTCTTCTGTTCCTCTACTTTGGGGTGTGAACTTGTGTACTTCTACGATGTTGGACTATGTGGTGTACACCCATGCTCATATCCATTTGTATTCCCTAAGGCATCTAATGCCCACTGCTTTGTTTCAGATCTTGTCTGAGGTAGGATGAACTGATAAATTGGTGCTTTTTATAATTTCCTCCAATTCCCACCTCCCCCAGCCCCCTTCTGACCTTATTCAGTGGCCCAAGAGAATGGATTTCCTGTCTAGTTTCTCCTTCAGACTGTCTCTACGTCCAAATGTAGACTGTGGGATGACTAAGAATGTCTAAGTTTAAGGCTAGTATTAATGCTATTAATCCCATTTTTAAAATACTGTGCGGCACTAGGGTTGCAACAAAGATAGTCTCTTAAATTGGCTATTTTTACAATAATCTCCTGGATTCATGTTTTCTCTTAATGGTTTGCCTATCTTTTGTATGCACCTGAGTAAGAGAGCACGTAAGGCGAGGCACATAAAGCAGTCCAGTGCTCCTGTTCACCTTGTCTTACAGCACAAGAATAAAGGAATACTTGCTGACAAGAAGCAGCATGCTCAGAAAGAGTTTGGGAAACACTTATCATGACAGATAAACGGTGTGGAGCATTCGCTGTCATGGGAAATCATTAAGGCAAACAGTGCGGCAGGACTCAATGTCTTAGATACCAAAGGCAGCAGAATAATGGCACATTTGTAGCTGCAGCAGGCAAATCAAATGGTACTGTGCAAAGAATAGCAAAAACTTTTGAAGGACATCCTTGAGTAGTTCAGGATGGTAAATTTAGGTTTTGTACTTGCAACTGATAATTGGCAAGAAATAAAAGGTGAAAATGATTCGTTTGCCATGAGAAGCTGAAAATATCCACATTCTTCACTTGTTCTAGGAATTTTTTTCCTCCTTTTCCCACTTCCAGCTCCAGGCTACTTGCTCTGCTAGACTCTGCCATCCAAAGAGTCTGATGGAAAAGAACTAGAAAGAATGAGACAATTGGGGATGGGGGGGCATAATGGAAAGAAAGTACAATCAACTGACAGTCGGCATTTTTGCTACAACAAATGCTTCCCAAGTTCCTGATGGACCGTCTGCCTCAATCAGAGAAATACCTGATAGCAAGTTTAAAGGAGGTGGGTAGCAAAGGGCCCTTTGGCTTTGAAAATCATTAGTTGCTGTGCTTCTTTCCCTGGGTTTTAGTTTGTGCTTGTAGGCAATGCTGCAGAGCTGTGCTGGAGCCATGTGGGAAGAGGAGAACAGTCTATTCCAGCAATTCTTTAGTAGGTGGGTACCTTTCAAAAAGGTAATATTTAGCTTTGGTGCAACAGGGGCAGTATTTTACAGATATGGTATGATTATCTTTCAAGCTGAGACCACCTTCTCTTGGAGTGTTAGCTCGAAGTCTTCATGTCTGCTCTATCACCATAAGGCAGGCTTTCTCAAACTTATGTGAGTCTGGGTGGGCTGGCTGAGAAATTTTATTTGCTTTTTGCTTACTCTGAAAATAACTGAGTAGGTTTTGAGGGGAAGGGACAGGGAGGAAGAGATATGGTTCTCTGCTGGTCTTCTCCTACACTATTTAAAACATTAAATTGCTCTCCATTGTAAGGAGAACTGGATCTAATATCTGAAGACATAGCAGAGATGGCCGAGGATGCAAGAAGAGTAATTAGCCTTTAATACACAAGACGTACTTACTTAACCTTTTGCCCTTAGTGCAATCAGTTACCTGGAAAAATAGTATCTCTCAAGTTCTTGTATAGACTTTTCTCTAGGAAAATGAAACAACAATGCAGTGTGCGTTTAAATATGGCAGAGGAAGAGAGGAAAGAGTTCTCTCTCTTTTGATTGACAATGAAACAGCTTCTAAACAAACAGTTTGAAAACTGGGTCAGCTATCTCCAAATACAAAATATTTGGGAAAATGTGAAGAAAGGCATTAGGCTCATGTTTGAATATGGCTACTCAGGGTATGATCCCTGCATTGTCACCAGAGGGGCTCCTAAGACACCTATGTATCTCCCTAAACTTGACCTTTCAGAAATTTGGACACAGAAGTGTTGCGTATTCCTTGCAGGTGAAAAGTATGGATTTTTTAAAAATCCTCTTGCCTTATAAAACACAGTCTGGAACCAGAAACAGTATTTTTCACTGCTTCCGATGGGATCTTTGTACTTGTCACTGGCAGCTGGTTTTATACTTGTGTTGCCTGTCCTTGGCTGGTTTAGCTCAGTTGTGTTTGTTACAACCTTAGAAGTCGTGCTTAAGGTTTTCTGCTTTGTGTTGCAGTATTTCTCCAGTAAAAGTGAATGCTTAGGAAATGGGGTAAACTAATTTATTCTAAAATTTCAGTAGGGACCCAAGCGTTGATCCTGCAATGAAATTCACTCCTGCAGAGCTCATGGCAGCATCAGGACCTGTGCTTTCGTAACATCCTCTTTGTCGTTATTGGGAAGGTGTCTTCAAAAAACCTCTTCATAGATTGGATAGCTCTTTAAAATAATTGGTTGAATATTAATTTCTGTGGCTCAGTGCAATTATATTAATTATGGGGAACTCATTAGGCACTAATGTAAATATTAGAAACTCTTCTGTAGCATTCACTGTAATTTAATGCTAATTCACAGAACCATTATTAAACTGTTAATAGCCAGGGCTGCAATTCATTCAAGTACATAACATCTCGCACAATCAGTAAAGCATTTCAGGTGGTGAGCAACATGCTTTATAGTCCACATACATGCTTTTGAACATACAGTCATGAGCTGTTTGCAGGCTTCCCATCACAATTTATAGAAGGCTCAGAGTAGACTGTCAAAAATTTCTTGGAATATTAGCTAACCTGGCTTCTCTCATTCTCATAACAGCAATAAATATGTGGATCTGTGGCTAAACTACTGCATAACTTTCTATCTCATGTAATCAGTTTGGAAGCTGAGATGATTAAGTCTCATACATAATTTTCAAACTTATCATGCTAACAAAGGCAGTTTCCCAATCTTGTGTTTATTTTGTATCCATGCAGTTTAGATTTCCTTGGCATAGGGGTTGCTAATAGCAGGGTTGTTTCTGTTCACACACAGAGCTTGTAGTCATCTGATAACGCTGGTGCAAAAGGGGATGACCTAGTTGTTTTTCATGAAATATTCACATCTGTTATTTTGTTAGTCAAGGGGGCAAAAAGGTAGAAATGAAGGCAGTTTGAAATCGCTGTGTGAGGGCCAATGAATTCCAGGCTTTGGAAAACGCTGTATTTTAATACAAAGCTTTCTATTCTGAAGTGACAAAAACACAACCCAAAATAAGCGCTGACATGAGATTTGGCTAGAATTTAGGTGCCTAAATTTGCTGTCCTGAAAAAGCCTGTGTAGCTGCTGTCAAATCTATGGAAGAGATTTGAAAAAATAAAAACCTAGGCCACCTGGAACTGTGCTGTGGTGCCCAGCCTCAGCCGGCCTGAAGGGCTGTCCCCCAGTCTGCCTGGGGTGTGGAGCTGGGTGCTTGTCCCCCTGTTAGTGCCCTGAGGAGCTTAGTGGGGAGGGTAGCTGTGCTGGCAGAGGGGGGCCACACACAGCCCTGTTGTGGCTCTTGCTTCTACAATTTGCTGATGCATATATATATTTTTTTCATTTTTTTACATTTGGCTGAAGGAATTGGAGGGTCCTGAATTCGACTGCTTTTCCTAGCTAGGAATGTGAGTTTGTATCCCGTCCTGTGCAGTGCTGAAGCCACTGGACTACTGGAAATTTGGGCTGGAGGCTTGCCCCACCTACACTTATCCCTTATTGAAGGACTTGGGGATTAGTCATCAAAATAAATGCAAGGAATGAGGGCAACCCTCTGAAAGTTTGGAAGCACGGGTTCCAGTCATTACTTTGGAGTAATTTACATAGTCTCTGAAATCACTTTTGGTTAAAATTCTTTCCCCCTCCCCAAGCCCACAGATCCAGGGAATTTGAAACCTCGAGCTTCCATCCCGGAGGAGTGCGGTGTTGCACACAAGGGGAGGAACCTCTTTGAGAGCTGCTGTTTTGAAATAAGTGAGGAAAACACCTCCTTATCCTGCCTTCCAGAGAGAGTTGGGCTATGGGTTCCCAGTGCAAAGAAGTTCAGTTTCATCCTTGAATGTTGGTGTTGGAAGAATGAACTTTGTGTTTCAAACTGCCTCTTGGCATTTTCCTTTTCAACGAGCTGAAAACATTGAATAGCAAATATGCTGATGCCAGGTAGCCCTTTACTTCAGCAGCCTGCATGCTATCTTTGCCCAGGCAAAAGATAGCCTGGGAATGTAGGTACATCTCTCAGGATCATAATGCTTTTTTTTTGATGTGGTCACGTGCCTAAAAGTCAGCTGATGCACAAAATATCTCCTAGAGGCTTCACCTGAAAATTTTTCTGCTTTAATGGGCTATTGCCCTCAGCACTAACTTTTCTCCATTTTAAAAAGAAAGTCACGGTAGCAGCTTTGCTGGTTTAATAAACATAGAATTAAAAGGACAGCATTTTAAGACCAGTTTTTCTTATCTGATTTCGTTACATGATCAGTCTGAAATAACTTTACATATCGTCTTTAAGAGCACCATCTGGTGGCTCTCAGGTAATGGTGACAGTAACCGTGGCTAGAACTGTTTCTTGCTATATTGCAGGATATGAAATGTTTGGGTTGTTTTATTATGAATGCCAGAGGAGGCGTGTGGATTCTGTATGGGTAAATATGGCATAAAAACATAGACCTTGACAAAAGCATGTTGCTGAACTCCCACACATTCTGAGTTTGTGGGATAAACCAGTGCAGAACTCCAGGGTTGTATGTGCATAAATATTTAACCTGTGTAAATATTTGAGTACTAGAAGAGGGATATTTTCTCATTTCTGTAATATGTTTGAAGACTCCTGCTTACCACACCGAATCTCCTATTAAAGATTATTTTGTGCTTGCTTCTAATCTCCTTACGTGTATGTAGAGTCAGGAGAGATCAGTGAAGTCACTGATTGGAAGAACAGCCTTCTGAACTGCATGGGGAATTTAAAAATATATTGAGGGCTTAGGAGTGTGAACTTTCATTTTGATTTATTCAGTCTCAGCAAACAGAGAAGGTTGATATCGCAGCGATGAATGAGTGGGTAGAAAGACAATCCATGTTCAGCCAGGGATGCTTCGAAATGTAACCAGACAGAATCTCTTTCTGTTATGAGCCCTTGTGTGGAATGCACTGCTGATGAAGAGTATCTGGAGCTGATACTGGCCATAGAAATGCCATTAGAATTCTTGCTCAGGAATTTCTGAGTGGGAAAGTATCCTGCTCATCCTTCCCTCCCCCAGTTGGTATTCAGCATATTGGTGTGCTGCTTTTCATTATTGATATATGAGTGGCATTAAGTGTAAGGCCACACAGATTAAGAGCTTTGTTCTCGTTGTCATAACAGCTGATGATTCAGCAAGAAGCCCTTGCTTATGTTGAGATCTCTTGCTATCTAGAAAATCCAATTCCCTCAGTGTTAGGTGATCCCTCTGGCTAAGTATGTTGTCAGCAATTACAGTTGTGTACAACAAGCCTTGGCATCAACAGCTTAGTGCTGGCTTCGTGATTAGAAGCAGAACTTCTGCTTGACCGTTTGTGAAGCAATTTGCTCACAGCTTCCAGGTCAGAACCCTTTCCAGAGAAGAGCTTTGTGTGTCTTCCATTTGCTTTGTTCTCTGGTTGGTAACATGAAATAAAGGTGACCTGGAAAATACGAAGCTCAGGTGTTTGCAATGGCTGGTTCTGATTTCTAAAGAATGTAGCTAATTAAATCTGTTTCTATTTGGAATTTGTATTGGGAAAGAATGAATTAAAAGCTTGCAGGAAGCAGTTTCACATAGTAGGTAGCAAGTGTGCTCTGCAGCTAACTGGGGCTAATAGGCACGATTGGCCAAGTCACTGTTATTTGCTGCATTCCTATTCTTGCCTTGCCCATATTGTCTGAGTTGTAAGCTCCTGACAATAGAAGGTTTTTTTCAGTCTCTTCCTTGTTTTGTGTGGCCTAATATTATAGTGAGCATAATGAACTGCATCCTCAGCAGATGCACACTCCCTCCACCTCTAATCACTGCAGTGGAGTGTTGTCTATTTACAGCACCTTGGAAGGTATCCTTGTCTGGCAGAACTTGGAGGCGTAGCAAATGTAGTCTGTATTATTTTTTCCACAGGAACGGTATCTATTTTGTATATTACCACTGAGCCTTCTGCTTCGTATCTGAAATGAAAGTAAAATAACAAGTGATGAAAATAGTGATGAAAATGATGATGAGGATTTATGTGTATAATAATCATCTGCAGATATTAAAGCTTTACAGTACCCTTTTTCAGAGATATTCGTATGAGTCAGTGAGATCTGATGACTTGCTCAAGGTCACATAGCAAGTTTGTGGCAGAGACAGAAATAGAAATTGCATCTTAAGAGTCAGTGCAGTATCATATTCACGGGTTTCCATTTGTACAGACACTGTTTCTTGCAAACACTGTTGTGCTGTATGATGCAGCAAGGCCACGGGCTATGAAGAAAGAGGGAGGCGCACCCAGAATTAAGCTTAGCAGTGCATACTGGGTTTGAAAATTCACTTTTGCATCTTCAAAATTTGCATAACTGTTAACTTCAGTAAAATTAACGTCATACAAAATTTACAGAAACTGTGGTTAAAAGTTTCTTTGATTCTTTGTCTTGTCAAAGAAACTGGCAAACGCTTACTCCAGGCACCCTTGATATAACCATCCTCATTAAGTGGTGATGGGTTGAGCACGTGTGCAGAGCTGAGCCTGCTTTCATCAGAGGAGTCAGAAGCGATGTTTATCCTGTAGAGTTTAAGGTAGACACTCTCTGTGGTGTGAGCATTCAGAGCTGCCCTATTGCTATGTGAAAGCTCTTCTCACTTTTATCTCTATCATAGTGGCATAAGTTCTACTTTCCTGAGCAAAAAAGATGCCTTTGACAATGCTGAATGGTGCATTAACCTGGTTCAGAATGTCAGTCCAAGAGCAGAAATAGTATAATTAATTTCAGTATCCGTGCAAGAGAAAGAAAAGCCAAATAATCTACCGCAGCCATGCTTGACTTCAAGAGAGATGTGGAAATGGCAAAATAGCTCATGCCAGCTTTTTAAAAAGGAAGCTGAAAGTTGCAGATGGCACGGATGTGATACTGGAGGCAGAGAACAAATGTTTCCCACCTGTTGAGAAATACTTCAGAAAGGGCAGAAAGGAAGCATCATCGCTTAATAGCAGCATGATGGATGCTGTTGAAAGCAAGAGAAAGTCTTCTTAAAGCTTTATCTAAATGAATGAAGGATTGTAAAAATTGACATGTTAAATGTAGAAATGCAATAAGGCAGACTGAAAAAAGAGTTAGAGGACAACTTGCAAAAGGCATCAAAACTAGTAAGAAATACATCTTCAGAAACATCAGCATCAGGAAGCCTGCCAGAAAAATCTCTAGGGCTAGTAGATGCTCAGAAATGACAAATTAATTCTTTGCATCTGTTGCTCATTGTGAAGAAATGGTAGTTCCCTGTGCTGGAACATTTCTTAAAGAAGAATTCATCAGAAAATCTCTTTCAAATGGAAGAGTTGGTAGGGGAATTTACGAATTAAATAGAAGAAGTTGCCAAGTAATTTGTTATTAACCCAAGCTTTCTGCAGGAGTTCAAGAATAAGACAACAAGACTAACTGTGGTGTTGCATAAAAGCCCTGTGGTACCTGAGGGCTGAAAGATGGCAAATGCAATAGGGCTTTCTGAAAAGTTGATACGGGAAACAACAGGCTGATGAGCTTGAGATACATACAAGAAAAAATTGCTAGTCAATGGTATATGGAGAATGGAATTACTGGATACAGGGATAAACTTCTTGCAGAGTCAAGAGTCAGCCTGACTTTTGTAAGGAGAAGTCAAGCTGTGCAAAATGTTGGAGCTTTTCTAACAAGTCAGTGAATATACCTGTTCTGGGATCCATGGGGGTCAGCATATGCCTAAATGATGCAGTAAGAGTTGGATACTTGATGTCATTTGTTACTGTCCTGAATAATTTTGAATTATTAATGATGACTGAAGAATTTCATAAGAACCTAGTGAAACTGAATGACTAGAAGTGAAATAGAAAAGAAACGTGGTATAGATAAACAAAGTGATGTATGTCGGGGAGGTGAGAATCTGAATGAGAGAAAATTGGGTGGGCTCTGAGCTGGTTCTTGAGCAAAATCTTGGATTAGGATAGAAATGCCATTCATGAACAGTCCAACAGATAACTCAAATATTAGGGTTGTTAGGGCAATAATAGAGAGTAAAATTGAGTGGCATTAAATGCTTTATATGCTAATATAAAGTCCACGAAGATGATCAGAGGGTTGGAGCACTTCTATGAAGACAGGCTGAGAGAGCTGGGATTGTTCAGCCTGGAGAAGAGAAGGCTCCGGGGAGACCTTATAGCAGCCTTCCAATATCTGAAGAGAGCTACAGGAGAGCCAGAGAGGGACTCTTTGTCAGGAAGTGTAGCGACAGGACAAGGGGTAATGGTTTCTAACTGAAAGAAGGGAGATTTAGACTAGATATTATGAAGAAATTCTTTACAGTGAGGGTGGTGAAGCACCAGAACAGGTTGCCCAGGGAAGTTGTGGAAGCATTCAAGACCAGGTTGGATGGGGCTTTGAGCAACCTCATCTACTGGGAGGTTCATGGGCTACATGGGCTCATGGCAGGGGGGTTGGAACCAAGGTCCCTTCCAACCTGAACCATTCTATGAAATCTAGCAGTTTACAGCTGCTTAGCCTGACTAAGCAGTAAATTTGTTTTGTCATGAATTCAGAGATGCTCCATGGGCATGGAACAGTGGGGAAGGTCTGAACGACATCTCCAGGGCCAGGTAGGAACAGCTGGAGCCCAGCCCCCAAGGCATGGCTGGAGATTGCTTTGGTGTCTCGCTGGGGCACACTGATAGAGGGGCAGGAAATTGGAGCTGTAGGCAATGAAACGGGAATGTTTTGTTTGGGTTTGCAGCGAGTTGTGTTTTGGTTTAAGCAGTATTTTGAAAATCAAAATGTTGTGCATAATTCTAAAAGACTACAGAAGCCAAAAGATAAAAGTGAGAGAGTCCCATATGTTTTTACAATATTAAAACAACTGCAACTAGAGCTGGGTCACTGCCAGCCTTTATCATCAAAAGGCTACGCTTTTGCATTCCAAGCAACAAAGGACTAAACGAAAAAGAACATACCGACCCTTTGTATACAACTGTAGAGGGGAAGAAAAATCTCAGAAAGTATTGAAATTTTTCTTTTGAAGAGTCTTTTCATGTTACTTTCAGACATGAAAGGTAAGAATGTGGTTACAGTTACAGACCAAACAGGTTAAAGGAATAGTTGAGAGTACGTTTCCACACATGAAAGTTGCTAGGAATGGTGTGTTTATCTGCTGGGACATCTAGAAAGGTACTTCTGCATACCCTTGAGTTCTCATTTTATGTTAGTTCAAGTAAGCGAGAGTTCCTAATCAGAAAGAGGCAAGGAATTCTGCAGTTTTATTGTGAGAAGAGGTGGCTTACTGCTGGCACTAAAAACTTCTTTTATTGTTCTTGGCAGGAGGCATCTCGTCACTCTGGAGCACCTTAGCACACACGAACTTACTTTAAACTCCTTTCCTTCAGAGTTAAAGCCTCCTGGGACTCTCTCTGTGTCGCAAATTCAGCCAGAGTAGGAGGAAATCTGCAAATACTTTCAACTGAAGATACTGTCTTTATGCTGAGATTCAACATTTACAAATGTGGGATTTAGCATCAAAAGCCCCTGTTCAGTTATAACTATGCTCAGCATCGTTCAGGAGCCTGTTGGTCCTGTATTAATCATTTAGGCTTTAAGGCCTAAGATACAGAGGGTTGATTAGTCCTGGCTGAACTCTTATGAACACAAGCTGAGAATTGTTAAGCTTCAAGCTTTAAGATTAGTATTTAAAAAACCCCACAAGTAAAAAGAAAATTGGTATTTTACCATAATGGTGGTTTGGATCTACTTCTCTGGTATGAACCTAGAGGTGCAGATGAGTGCAGATTCCTACCAAAGCTCATGACTTCTCTTGCTGCATTGGAGGTGAGATCTGAGCTGAGGTCTATTTACTCCAGTTCCCCAGTTACTATGCCACCTATTTCAGATGAAGAAAAGTTAAAAATATTCTACCGGGAATAGTTGTATGCTTTTTCTAAGTTCCAGTTGATTAAAATTGGGCTCCTTTCAATCCAGAGTGATTTTTTTTTTCTTGTAATTGATTTCCTACGTCATAGAACTTTAAAAAAATCTTTAATAGCCTCGAAAATGCTTATTCATATTACTGCACAGTATATTTCTTAAATATGCAAAGTAATCTCTTGACAGTAATTTCCAAAAGCAGTGGACAAAAGTGGGCTCAATTTTGGTACATACTAATTTCATTAGCTGAATTTGCTGGTAGGAAACAAATATGGAAACAGTTATTAAAAGGTAAATCAGTGCAAATTATCCTTTTCCAAGGATGTTTTTTTTTCTCATTTCTAATTATTTTTCTCATTGAGAATGTTGAGTTTCTTTAGATAATGTTCAGGAGCTATAGCAACAAGGGCGAGCAGGTACAGTATTCATACACCTTGAAATGTTTGAAAGAACATTTTAGTTAATCATGAACTAGATTATACTAGTGAAATGTTAACATATTTTAATGTATAAAATTAAATGGGTCGGATACTTGATAATACAAGGTAAATTTTTGGTACTTAGGTCCAAGGTACCATTTTCTGTTGATACAAGTAGAAGAATTGCAAGAAATTCTGGATAAAGCCTAGACATTGTTTCTTGAGTGCTCAAAAGCTGCCTTTAGCGGAAATAAGAAATTGCCTTTTTCCTTCCAGCACTTTAGAAAAAGTTGTCAGTTTTTTGGACCAAGCTTTCTGAGGAAAAGATTTAACCAGTTTGTGCTAGCTGTATGTGGAAATGAAAGTAAGATAAGCACTAGAAATGTTGATTATTAGACCTAGAACGATTAGATTCAGTAATGTGAACTGAATGCTAAAACACTGGCATAGAGCATATGTGGCATGAATCATCCCAATTAAATGGAGGAAATTACTTAGCCACATGAAAAAATTATGCCCTAACATTAAAAGCTACTAGTTTGTTTTACTTTTTTCCAGCACTTTATTATTCCTGAAGCTTTAAAGAACTCCAGCCTCAGAGCTCCCACGATGAGTGTTCTAATTATGAACATTAAGAATGTCTTCTGATTGTTTTGAGTTAGCTAATAACTTGATATGCTAAATAAATCAAGCCGTTCCCAATCCAAATGTAGCGTCTGGCTTTGGAAATACAGCGTGCTTCCTCTCTGCTGTGTGAAATAGATCTGAACAGCTGGAACAAATGTTCTTGTCACTAAATTATAAATTACAGCTGTCGAGAATAAAACATTTAGTTCTAGCACTCAAGAAATAGATTTTTAAGAAGTCTTCCCATTTATCAGTTTAGCCATTGATTATGTGTGTAAGGTCACTGAATCAGAGCAGTAATGAATGGAATTCTTGATTGCTCAAATACCAGACTAAATGTACACATGGTTTTACATCCAGGAACTTGATAATACTTAAAAATGCCTCAAAACATTTAAGGAACTAATGCTATATGTAGCCACTTAGGTACTGCCTTTCTGATCACCATTAATGTGTTTGCTGAGCGGGAGGGCAAGATCAATTTGCTTTTGTGAGTTCCTTACTGGTCAGGTTTCCAGCGTGGCAAGTATTGCATAGTAGCAGTTTAATTTCCCAAAGGTTGTGAGTGCTTTGGCTTATGGAGTGCTGGGAGTGGGTCAGACTGAGCTTCCCAGCATTAACCTGTCACTGACAGCCACCTTGGGGCAAGAGGCAGGAGGAGGAAGGTTGCTGTACCTGTTCCAAAATAGATATGATACACCATCACAGTCTCTGCTGTTTCTCAGGCTTGTCTCAAGGTGAAACCGTGAATAATCACATAGATTTGATGCAGGATTGTTTGGGGTTTTGTCTTTTATTTTTTGTGGGTGGGTGTTGTTTGTTTAATTTTGGTTTTATTTTGGTCCCACTACTTAGTATTTCAACAGTTTTATTTTCCACATATGCTGATAGCTTTGGTCTTTACCAGTGCAGAGGGGTCTACTGGCTTTAACTTTATCAAGTTCTGTACTTTCATTTTCACAAATCTCTACTAATTGTGGTTGTTTTGAGCAGATGGTTAAGGAATGCCTGCAGTGTGCTTGTGACGCTGCTCTGCTTGCATACTGCTTCTGTGTTCAATATTTCTGTTTGTGAAATCATCCGTTCAGCATCTCTTAGATGCAACTGCCATGGAAAGAGCTAAGATATGCAAGCATTACAGATCCTTTTGAAGTGATGTGCGATTGGGAGGAATGATAAGGAAGTAAAAATATGTTCTTGTGCTTACAGAAATACCTGAAGACCATTTTTCTTAAAGCTATGTCATGGGGTTGACACTGGTTCTGATCCCTTTTATGATGCTTCCTCCAAAGTTAAACTTTTCTTTCTGGATATTTCATGAAATTCTGCATTGGAAGCTTTTTCCAGCCCAAACACCTACATGCTTTCTTTCTCTACCTGATTATCAGCCTTGATAAAACTCACAGGAACCAATTTATCATTGAGATGCCTATGACACTATTCAAGTAATTCTTGAAAAACTGTGGATAGGCTCAAGAGGGAGAGGGGGCACAGTTTTTGTGTAAATGCAAACCTAAATAACAGGTGTAAAGATTTTATCCATGGCCTGAAGTTGGCTATTGTTCTCTTTCCCAGTGTCCTTCCCCGGCCCCGGAGTTAATTCTCGGCATGGAGAATTAACTTTGTAGAAGACACATAGGTTTGTAGTTGATGAAGGAAAGAGGAAGCACTTATGCATCAGGTATAACCTGGTAGCTCAGCAATTTATTAATTAATGAATTAATCTTCCTTCTGCTTGAGGAATATCACTGAGCTATTTGGTTCCCTTCACCTTCTCTTCAAATGTATTCAGTAAATGCCTTTCTGTACGGTGCTGGCAAACTCTGAATTCGGTTGTGGGGGATCTAGAAGTTGTGATATGGTGGGGTTTTCTCCCTCTGTAGGAAAAGCACGCAAATATTTTCTGCACGGATTAGTTCAACTTGGAAATTCACTTTGTGAAAATATTTCTGGGGTAAACTAGGTCATGCGAATTGCAGAAAACAAGAGAAGAATGTTGACCAAATGGGCAAAATGAATTTGTTAGGAAATTGAGCCTGGACAGAGGCATCTCTGTGTCCAGATGGTATCTCAGCTCAATCATTCAGCTTGAGTAACAAATAGTATTTTTGTTTGCCTGGTATGCACCACAGATTCTTTGCTTTTGGGGACATAAATTATGATTCAAAACTAGAGCAGTTGTTAAGTTAGTATAGCTTGCAGATGAAAAGCTAGATCTTATCCCTGGCAGGCATTTATTTCTTCTGGATTTATATAATATTAGCTTTTGGTTGTACACTCTACCTCTTGCTCTGGTCAGTGAGAGCCACTCGTAGTTGCTGTGTGGCATGTTCCTAATGGGGTGCAATGCAGCATTCACAATACTCTGAAATTGTCTCGAAGGCCTTTTATATAAATATTTCTTTGCAATAAAATTATCGCTACATGGGCTAAAGAATCCTGTCCTCCAATTTTATAGCATGTGATTTCACTTTTTAAAATTTACATTTTGAGCACTTGTCACTGAACTGATGTGCATATATATATATATACACACACACACATATGCCTGTTTCCAGTGCAGCTGCAGTTTATTCCGTGGTCCAAACCCATTATCTCCTAGCCAACAATAAAAGAGGAAAAAAACAGACAAACTGAGTAGTGTCTAATAGCTCACTATAAGCCCTCTCCTCTATATGGTTTCTTAAGGTTCAGAACCCAGAAGGCAAAACAATGAATTTTTAATGTGCGCAGGTCAAATGTCAGTATGTATCTGTTTTATTTGCTGCTTAAGTGGTAGAAATGGAAACAGATGATTTTTAGATTTAAAGGAATTCTAGGCCTTCATCCTGCTTAGTCTTGGCTTTTCTAATGAGGTTGCCCATGATGGTAGCAAAGGTAGAGGTGGTTTTGGATGGGAGCATGGACACACCAGGAAATGGCTCTCGCTTTCTCCTAGCTCAACACAGAGAGAGAAACTATGGGAGAGTCTTGGGCTCTGGTTTCAGAAGTAACCTACAGGGGTGTCTAAATCAAGTAGTCTACTTAAATATCTGTGCTTGTTTCTTATTCTGTTTGAGCTACCTTCAAAATCTGAAATTTGCACGTTACACGTGAACAATGAATTTCTTACACGTTTTCTTACACATTTCTTACACATGGTCACTTCAGAGCCATGCAGATTAAAATGAGGATAGCTGTATGCAGGAACTACTAGTATCATTGGATTTGTGCTTATGCTGGCTGTACACTAAGAAAATTTTCTACAAATACATGCTCGTAGAAGTATGTCATTTTTCTGAACTAGTTTGAGGCCTTCTTTGTGACTGTTAGTAACTATAGAATGGAATCCATGATGATGGCTGTCCCAAACAGCTACACGTTAAGTACAAACCTATCAATCTTTGAAGATGTAATGCCATTTGCTTGCTTGTAGTGTGCTTCCCGAACTGACCTGTGTATACTCACTGTACTCCTGTACCCTATTTAAAGGGGAAACTGTCTTACGTCTATAAAACAGAAGAAGAGTGGGGGTTTTTTGCTCCTATCGCATTTTAACATACTAAGAATTTCACGTTTTTGTTCTTCATATTTTCTTTTGAAGTCAATTATTTTAAATTAGCTCATGAAATGTTTTGAAGAATAAATGATTTCCTTTTTACTTTGAACTAAAGGAAAAGTAATTAAGCAGTGCTGAACTGAACAAACACCCATTACTTTTAGGTACCACAGATTTACTTCCCTATAATTTTTTTATAGGTCAGTCAAGCTGCAAATTACCCAGAAAAGCCCTCAGGTAGACCTTCTGTTAATTATCTGACATGGTGCCTGTTTTTAACCAAGAACTAGCAGTTGAAGACTTGTGTTGTAATAAAGAAGTAAAAATTAGAAGAAAAGGAGATTAAAGCAGTTCAATATTAAAAGAACTGCTGGTTTAACATACCTGTCCTGCTCCTCGCCCTCCACTCCCTACCGCTTCACCCTGCCCCACCTGGAATGGAGCAACAGCAATACCAGTGCAAACAGCACAGTGGGATTCATTTTCATGCCTCTGGGATTCTTGTTTTTCTTTTTTTCTTGTTTTCTTTTGGTTTTTTGTTTTTTTTTTTTTTAATATCGTGTGCTTGTTTGACACTGTATTAAGCTCTTAAATGTTCATTTTAGGTAAGTCTACCTCTCTGGAGTTGCACTGGGTCTGGTCTTGCAAGGTGCTGAGCGCTGGCCTTGGAAAAACAATGTAAGCAGTTGACCAGCTGTGGCTGCAGGTGCGACTTGGACACTGAAGCATTTGCTGCTTTTGAGCCATTTGTTGTTCAAAGGGGTGTCTGTAAGGTGGTCTCAGTTGTAATTCCATTTAGCATATCCTCCTTTAACCTGTTCTTTTGTTATGTATCTCCAAGAGAGCATCAGATAGTTGGCTTAGTTCATTAACTTGCCATTAATGGTGTATAGCATGTGTCATGAAACATTGTTAGTTATAAGGTAGACATGGTTGCATTTGAGCTTGAGGTTCCCTCTTTTGTCCTTCTTGATATATGGTGGGAATTTTGTACTGGTGTAAACCTAGGAATGTATATTGAATAAATGCATGTAAACCTTTGCCATTACAGATTCAGTGGGAGTTCTAATCCCACTGGATTAGAAGTTATGTTGCCTTTTAAACGAGCACGTCTGATCATTAGTAGAAGCCTTTTTACTTGTTTGTCAACCCAAATTTAAAGAATTTTATAATTTATTGTAGGAATAGTATTGACTGGTAACTCCATTTCCTTGCAGTAGTGATTCCTGTTACATATGATATCTCTTCTGATTATAGATACCTGCCCTAGGACTTTTTTTGAGACTTGCACTTGAAAAACTCTGCCAGGACAAAATAAGATGTTTCTGCAGTTTGCATGTCTGACAGATTCTTTCTTGGAGCAGTGTAATATATTGGTGGGATTTAAAGATGTGCTGAATCTAATCTTCCAGGAGTTGAGGAAATATTCATTAGAATGCATTGTCTCTTGCTGACTGTGACCTTCACTACCCTGCTGGAGAGCACTACAATTTTTAGCTGTTTTCATTCTGCTTTTCCTCCTTGGTTGATAATAAAAATGAAGCAGTTTTTCTGTCCAGCGTTAGTCCTCCACAGTCTTGATGCTTTCCTGCCACTCAGACTCCTGCTGAGGTCAGTGTCCCTCTGCCTGTGTCTCCGTGTCTCCAGTCTCTTTGTCTCGGCTTCTAGTTTTGACGAGCAGGTAATGAAGTAGCTTTGCCTTCTGTATTGCCCTCACGCTTAGGAGCTTGTGCTGTGTATTGGTTTGCGTAGTAATTCTATCCTGATTTTTACAACTTAAAAGGTTGACAATTCCTGTAGTCCGTACTTCCTGCAGACGTAGAGACTCCCTTTTAATCATCTTTATTATCAGAAAACTCTTTCAGTCCTGGAACAGCAGCAGCTTTAAAACTAACAATAAAGTACAATGCTGGCCCTGGCCTGATCAACACTCAGTCCCCTGCGTACGGCTGGGAAACTGGGGAGCGAGGTCTTCTTTCCTCTTTCCCAACTCTTGAAGGTGGTGGAAGGAAATGGTGCCTGAAGTCCACGCTGGCTATTGCATTGCAATACTAAGCAGTGTGATTTAAGAAACATGCTTGCCACACTAATAAAAGAGAAAGGATTCTGGCTAGTTTTTATATCCCATGCGGGAAAGAGCCAGTTTATTTGCTTGTTAACCACCTTTATATGAATGTAAAGGTTTACGCTTTTGGAAAGTGTTAGAATTAGTGAAAAATAATGCTAATGAGTTTGGATTTTCAGAACAATTGTATGTAATTGTAATCCCTCCCTCCCCTCACAGTTAATTTCTTAATAGGTTCTGTGATTTTTCCTGTATTTAAACTGAGAAATTCTACTGCATTGTCACTAATATGCTTATTTGGGATGGCAAATAGAGGAAGTGATTGTTACTAGCATTCATCCTGTGTTCAGGTACATCTTTCAAAGCCTGAATGCTGTAGTTTTCACTTAATTTAGTAACTGACCCTTTTCACATGAAGCAACACGCAGTTATAAGTAAGTTGCCTGTTGCTCAGGTGTCAAGCCTGTGTCTGGATCAGATGTATCTTTGGACAGGGGGCAATATCTCTGCAGTTGGGATAATACACAGCCTTGCACTTGCACCCCTGATGCTAAAATTCTCAAACTGTGAACCTTTAGAAGTGTTGCTTATTGCTGATTGACAGATGAGGCTCTGAAACAGCTATAATTAAGATACCGTTCACACCGCCATAATTAAAAGATAAAGCAATTTTATTAACCAGGACTATTTATTAGTCACAGCAATCAAAGCTACATTTCGATTAGTCACAGGAGGACCTGACAGAACACGGATGTTAACATTAAGTATCCAATGTGCTAATTTGTAAACCTGTCATATTTGTCATGGTGGCAGTAAATGATGTTAAACTGCTTTTTCAATAGATTCATTAGTGATAGCCTTTTGGGTGGATACATCTGCCACACTTTTTACAATATTTCTTGATTTATTTTTTCAAGCACATCAAGTATAAAGATTTAAATTAAGCTCATTAGAAAGAATTCAGATTTTACTAACCACAAATTAGGAAAATTCTTTAATTGCTTTGGGTTATTAAATGTGACGCCTAATGTATCTCAGCCACTACCTCAAATTTCATCAATAAATATTTGGCTGAGCCCTCAAACAAAATTTGATCCTGTAACTATTAAAGGAAAAAACTAGAATCGAGAGGCTCTCAACAGTTTTGAATTGTTTCCAATTCTGAAATTCTTTGCCATGCCAGTGTTTCTTCATCCTCCTCCACCAAAGAGGGTGTTTTCTATGTTTAGGAGGGAGTTCAGAATTAGCTGTGTGAATTAGCAGATTGTAACTTGGTTAATGATCATGTAAGCAGAGAATGTAGCTCATGATTTAATTTTAATTTGGACCTTCATTTTTTGGTTACTTTAATGACATACCTTCCATGCTAATGTATGGTTCCTAAGATAAGATTTCTACAGAGAAATCTTAAATTACAGTTTCTTGTCCAAGGAGCTGCTATAGTGCTCTTGATTAAACAATAGGGTTAATTTATGCTAGCATTGACTATTACACTTTCCTAAAAATCTGTTATTGTGCAGGCTCAGGCAGCAAGGTTGAGAAACACCCAGGAAAGGATGCTGAAATATGTCAGTGCATCAAAGTGAAGCCCAGCTGTGTAATTCAAGTAGGTTTGCTAGCAGTATGCTAAATCTGATAGCACAATTAACAATAGTAGTGTGTGCATTGCTGTAAAGCCTTGGTGTGGGCTTGTCCTACATGCATACAGGACTGGCATAGGTAACATCAGTTGCCAGCTGTGGAATTTGTATGACTGTGTTTGAAAGTTAACTCTTAGGTAGGTTGGTGCTGGCATGGGTATTCCTGTTGCAGTCACCTGTTCCCATGTCGTGCTGGGTAGATGGGCATAAAGCTTGCTCTATAAAATAAATATTGTTTCATATCTCACCCCTGGCAAGAGGTACTGGACGTGCTTATGTGCCACAAACCACTTGATCGCATTGGTGAGGCTTTTTTACTACTTTAAAAATAGAAATTTATTAGTACATACCACTTGTAGAAACTGAACAGGAAAATCTTTGTGGGACTCTCAGCCAATGGAACTCCCGCTGTTGTCTTTTCTGAGCACAAGAATCCTTCTGGCACTTTGATTCTGTAGCAACAGGCTTGGATTTAACACAGGTAAGATACAGCAAATGTTTCGAAGCCAAAACTTCTTGAGTTGTAAACTTACACCTTGTGACTTGTTGAGTTGTGACGAGTCAAGCAGTGACAGTACAGCACTTCCAGGAGGAGACAAAATATTTCAGTATTCTGTAACACTAATGTGGAGTAGGTCCTAGTTCTCCCACCCATGAGTACAGCCAAGTTAGAATTTATGTTGAAAACTCTTAGTGCAAAAGGAAAGCAGAAAATTTCCAGCCTCAAGTGAACCCACATGATATTAGTTCAATGTCTTGATGCAGTGCTTCAGAGAAATAGAAATCAGGAACAGAAGAGGATAGACCATAGAATTTGTTTCCTTGCCAATGCAAGATGGTTCTCTCACATTTTATTGAGTCTCATTTCAAAACTCTTGAGGAACAGAGATCGCAGTAGTTTCCTTGAGAGAGAGACAAATGCTGTTTATTTGTCAAGAAGCTTTGCTTGCTATCCATCCTCATTTCTTCCTTCTAGTTGCACCTTTGGGCCAGCTTAAGTTTCTTTATTGTTGTTTATATGCTTTGTTGATATTTTCCCCTCTCGCCATTTGACAAAGCTGCACGCATTCATCTTCCTTTCTAGCAAAATTTCTCCAGCCTCCTAGCAAATTGAAAGGAATTTAGAAAAGGTTTTGTCAATATTTGTTTAAGGATGGTTGGAAGACATGAAGAGAGGGAGGATATCACAGTCTCTTTCAATTGCAGTCTTCTGAAAATACTGTGACCAACTCTGGCTTAATAGTGAAAGTTGCACAAAAGTTGCAAAGGGATTTTGGTTTGGTTTGGTTTTTACTTTGTCAGTTTCTAAAACTTCAGCTGCTTCTATCTAATGTTGCAATTTCTATCTAATACTCAAAATCTTGTTTATGGGCACAGAGGAAGCACCACCTTATGAGTAAAGACAAGAATTTTTTGTTGGAATAATTGAAATCTTGAGAGTCAAATCACTGTTAGTGCAGATCTAACTGCTAAAGAAGAAAAATTAAAATGCTGTTAAAGCTGTTACACTTAACTTTTCTGTCTCTGCCCCTTTCCCTGGGCGGTGTTCTCCCCCTTCCATGGATCCTCAGCATCCCAATGTTGGTGCGTTCTGGTGTTGGAGTGGTGGAATCCTTTGCCAGGAGGAGTAGGACATACATGTTGTTGTGTTGCTTTATTTTCCTTTCCTTCCTCCCTCTAGGATCTACTCAGGATTGGGTTTGTGTGTTTGCTAACGTATTTTTAAACCTTCTTCTTTCTTCACTGGTCCACAGCTCTGTGTTGGATTATTTTTCAGTGGTGCCCAGTGACAGGACAAGGGTAAATGGGCACAAAGTTGAACTTAAAAAGTTCCGTCTAAACACGAGGAGGAACTTCTTCCCTTTGAGGGTGGGAGAGCCCTGGAACAGGCTCCTCAGAGAGGCAGTGGAGTCTTCGAGTCTCTGGAGACATTCAAAACCTGACTGGACAGGTTCCTATGCAACCTGCTCTGGGTGGACCTGCTTTGGCAGGGAGGTTGGACTAGATGATCTCCAGAGGTCCCTTCCAACCCCATATCATTCTGTGTACCTTTTGCATGTGTTAGGCGCTATTTCTTTCTTCACTTTCTTACCCCTAAAACTAGTTTTTTTCCATTTACCAGTCTCTCTCTATATATATATATTTATATATATATTTTTTTTTACTTTAAAACTCATCACTGGTGAGTTGTTTCTAGCTGTCGGGTCTCCGTTGCGAAGCCTGTGCCCCACCTCTTGTCCCAAGCCTGTACGTGGTGTCCTCCACCTCCGCTAGTCCTCTGCTATCACACCAGGCCTTTCTCTCTCTAAGCTTTGCTGGAACCACACAAATCAGAAGTAAAACTGATTAGCCACAGGTAATCATGTCAATTAGAGATATTACTGTATCTCTACCAAGTAAACCAAGTAAAGCTACAGGCAGGTTGAGAGAGAGGTAGACAGAGCAGGCTTTGCAAATTCTCTGGGTAGCTTATGCTCTGTTAGCGTATTGCAGGGCTGTATGATTGCACCAAGAATACAACGTGTGGTGTTGAAGACCTAGTTCTTAAGCATCCGAATCTCCCAGCTATCATCTAAATACCCAGCTACTTAGATCTCTCCCCTACTGTGAGTTCGAGACTTTCATGTATCCCACTAGGACACCCTGGAGACTATTTCTATTACATTTCAAACATAATTTGAAGGTCAAATGCACTCCCTAGTTTTGCTTTACCATTTCCTGTAAATGTAACTAAATCTTAAGTTTTGTCTTCTACAGGCTTCATGTTTGCCTGATGATATTTTGAGTGGCTTTTTTTTGTTTGTTTAACGGTATGTTTCTGTAATTCTTGCTTGTATTCCTGTAATCTGTTTGAAACTTAACATCCATTTTCAGCAGAAATAATGTTACTGTAAATGCTGGTTTAGTTTGTTTTATCACACTGCATAGACCTCTTCCAGAATGCTAGAAGGTGCTAAATTAGGTACTCTGTGGATTACACTTCCATTTAGCAGTTTTAGAGCAATTTGTTCAGGTTTGCAGGGTTTTTTTTTAGTGTTTTAGTCTAGTTTTTTTTCTGATGGTTTGACTTTAATAATGATCAAACTCAAATTCTGATGTGGTTACAGGTAAGAATTGCAGGTGTAATGCCATTTGTAATAATATTGGTTCCTCATATGATTATATTTCTGTAGCTGTACCCATACGAAGGAAGGGAATGTAACTGTAGGTTACAAGGTCTTGGCATGAGTGTTTTGTTTGTAGCAGGCATTGCTCTAAACTTGTGTGTATATAACTACACACTGTATTTTATACAAATATAAAATGTGCATCCTAACTTATAGCAATAGAAGTAATACAAGAATACTTTGTTTGCAGGGAAAGTTAAGGTAGATTTCACATCCATAGCTGTAGTAGGCCTAGCCTGAAGTCTAGTCCCTGTGCTTGAAAGTCTGTCCTTGAGTTCTCTTTAAAAGGTGATGCTTAATTTCCCAAAGGCTCTGTAAAGTAACATAGTAACACAAAGAGATGGGGTCTAGAACAAAAGCAACTGTTGATTTAGCTGTAGGTTTTCTGAAAAAAACATATGGAGTTTTAACTCCTGACTCTCCAAGGAGTGAGCAAGGTGTAAAAGCATCAAGAGATGTTTCTGCAGATAATTGTTTCTCTGGCAATCTTAGCCTGACTCAGTGTGTGTGATTATGAACATGTAATAGTACCAAATAGTACCTTTTTTGTCCAAGCTACTTGACTAGGTATAGGAAGAAAATTATTTTCTAGATGGTCATTATGAAGCAAGGTCTGCCGTATGTGAAGCATACCCAAGTTAAGCTCAGAGGAGAAAGCATCTTTAACACACAGTAAGAGTGTTTAAAAGTAGGGGGTTTTGCATTAGACGTGGCTCTTCAGGGCATGCTCTAGTGGCCAAGATCCTTGGTTTGTGCTGGGGTGTTGTGTGGGGGGTTTAGTTGGTGGGTGGTTTTTTTTTGTTTGTTTGTTTTTGTGTGGGGTTTTTTTTGTTGTTTGTTGTTTTTGTGGTTTGTTTTTGTTTTGTTGTTGTTTGTTTTTTTTGTTGTTTTTTTTTTTAATGTGGTCGGACTCGATGATCTCAAAGGTCCCTTCCAACCACTAAGATTCTGTGATTCTGTGATTATCCTATTGTCAACATATTTTAACACTATAGCAAGGGGCTGAAGTCTAGAGAGCTGCTGTACATGATAGGCTGCTTGTCTGTAACAGAACCATCACTTCCTACCTTATCTTTCTAAAAGTCCACGTCTGTAGCACATGTGTAGCTCACAGCATGGCCAGGGATTCAAGTTTATCTATGGTAATTCTGTAGGAGGTAACTGACCTGTTTCTGTCATTTTCTTTGCTAAAGCTGCAACTCAGATGAGCAAAGTTTGAGGTGTTCACTGTTTTTTCAACTTGCTTCTGTTCAGGAACAGAGAATGCCAGATAAATGTCCTCAATTCAGAGTGCAGGAAGTAAGGATTCCCTTGAGGCAGTTTAACGGGGAGCTAGAGAAATGAAGTTAATCCTTTGGAACAAATGCGTGGTACTGTCAGGGGAAAGTTCATTTCCTATGTCTCTTCCTTGATGGAATATCCAGTAATCCAGTAAGGATTTTAGGCTTCTCGGCCTAGCTTGAAGTAGGTTGTAGCTCAGACTTTTTGGAAGGCTAAAGAGTGATTGATGAGATTGAATTAGGAGTATTTTAAGTGTGTTGTGCTTAGTGTTGATCTGATACTGTCTTAAGGTACCCGTAACACCTACTTGAAGGAAAGCACACACAAGGCATCCTGGATGCAGGATCATGTGCCTTGGAAGAAAGAGGAGGAAAAGAAAACACGGTGAGATTATCCAAAGCAGAATCAGGTGTGAATCACTATTAGGAGCACAGATGTTACTCTCTCCAGAAAACCAAAGAAACAGATCTGTTGGTGTGTGCTTCAGGGGAAGAAGTGGCCTGCTCAAGCCATGCCACAAGTGTGTGGCTGGAGATAGGCAATGCCCCGGGATCGGCATTGCCCTGTCCTTTGGGCTCTCTGTGTCTGACTGTCGGCCCCAAGAGAGGAGCTGAAGGAAGGACGTGCCAGAAACAGCTCAATTCTTTATTCTCTGAATGACTTGTTACTCTCATCATGTGTTGAGGGTCTCTCCTCTGGGGATAAAAATAAAATAATGCAAAGCTGTTCCTTGGTCAAACTTGATTTTTCTCTGTGTAGGCTGTTTGCGATGCTGTGGCCCCACCACGTGTGCACAGACCCTGTTCTCAGCAGATCCCATCTTGCTTTTGGTTCTTGCTTTCCTGCAGCAGGCAAGGCTGGCCTGAGCTCTAGAGCAGCCTCTGGGGGGGAGATACTTAGCTGGTGTTTTTACTAAGCACCCTTATTGTTAATTTGGGATTTTCTACTTGTAAGTATATTCACAGCACCTGGTAAGAACCTTTAAAACAGATAAATTGTTCAACTGAATATACAGATACAGTACGTGAAGCTCTACTGATAGAGATGTCATGTCTGTTATGCTTGTGGATTCACAGGTACTAAGCAGCGTATCTGTATGTACAGGACATCTATTTTTCTTGGATTTGAGAGAGTAGTTGCAAAAATAGCCGTGTGACGTTTGTAAGCAGATGAGGCGATTAATTATAGTACAGCATATTGAGCATTTTATTTAGGGAAGCTAGAGCTTAAAGTTTCTGGACTCTTAACTGTGGCACAGCTGTGCTATCAGAGTTTTTGTTTTGCTACTAATATACTGCTCTGTGATACTTGTTGCTCAGCATTCTGAATTTAAGGAAACTGAGTGACAGGTCTGTTGTTGGGTCAAGGCTGTGTCTGAGAGGCCAGAGTCTATGGCTGTTAAAACAGCCCCACTGTGGTAGGAAAGCCATCATTCACCTTTTCAGTATCTGGTTCTGTTGTATGAAGATGGCTTTTACAGCCCAAGTTGTTCATAACCCACTTGGTCCTGCTATTCTGAAGTGTCTAGAAGGCAGGGGCAGCCAAAGCAGGTGAGGGCTAAAGTGGGGAACGATTGTAAGATCATACCCCAGCTCACTGAACTGTTCCTTTCAGAACAGTCTAGAGAGAAGACGACTGGCTTGTCAGATCAGTGGGCTTTGTCTGAGTTGACTAAACATTTATTTAAATAAATGATTGGCATGCACAATTACCTTCAATTTTCAAGAACTGACAGGTAGAGAATTAAATGCATTATGAGTCTTTCTGAATGTATCCGAGATGCATTTGAGGTTTTGTAACTGAAGCTTATTCATGTTTAAATCTGCGATGTGTAGTAAAGCTTGGATTTCAAATAGTTACAATTCACTCACTATTGTTTGATTGTGTAATTCCTGTATATGGTTTACTCCTTGATTGGATTACTTCAGTTGGTACTAAAGCATTAATTTTACAGTAGTGTATACTTCAGGGACTCCAGACAAGTTCTGGTTTCGGTGTCTGTCAGTACCTGGTTACAGCCAAGACCAGATTCCCTTCCTGCCAAGCACTGCTACGCTCAGGAAGGAAGGAGCGAGCTCTTTGGAGGTGGGGTTCCAAAGCGGGTGAGACTGAAGGGCCGGGAGGGTGAGTGAGTGTCTACGGGCAGGGAGCAGCTCAGCAGTGGGATGTGCAGCTGAACACAGGCAGGGGCATTTCCAGTCCCAAGGGGTGTGTAGCACCACCTTACCTGTGAACGTCTGTGCTTTTTGCACTTCTGGATTTGTAACAAATGGAGAAGTAAACGTAGACAAATCAAGGCTTATTTCCGATTCTAAATAAATTAATTTTCCGCCTAAATAGGGCAAATTGCTCTAGGATAGAATGACCTGAATAAATTCCGGTCAGAAGGCTCCTCTAGTCTGTGAAGTGAGCTGGCAGACCAGTTATATTTTCTAGCAGAGGGGGATTGTTATTGGATTTCATTCTATTGAATTCAGCTGGAAATGAAAAAGGAATGGGAAGAATTGTACCTTCCATAGTACCTAGTTACCTCAGACCTCAGCTTAAGGAGACAGGTATCATCAAGTCTACAAGACAGTACCATTCATCAAGTCATGGGGTTTTTTTACAGGCGAGGGAAAGTTTCAACTTGGTGCTTTTGAAGAACTCTGAAATTTTACCTTAAATCCCTAAGTTGTGCTATTTATTGCAAGAAATTTGTATCTATTACATTTTCTGTATGTAGCACGTAGCTGTATACACTTGAAGTTGATAGAGGAGGGCTGTATGAAGTTACAAATGCTGATAGTTATGAGCATGGTTGTTTGAAAGGTCTGGATTTATTTCCTTTTTTTGTTTAAGCCTTGTATACAGCGGCAGAAAAATCAACAGAGTTCTTAACAAAATGCCCATTGAGGTTTCAGTTTTCTGGCCAGAAGAAACTTAAACATACTTCAACTTTTGTGTAATAATTGAAATGTTTTGCTAACAACTTGCTTCCCCTGTCAGTATATTTCTCTGAAATATGGGTAATTTGCCCCGGTTTAGTTTTGCTAACAAATATACACAGTCTTTGAAAAGTCAGATATTCACATCCTGACATTACATTCCTCAGCTTTTACAGTGAAAATGTGTCACTCATTTATTTGTGCAACAAAGTTGTATCTTTTGAAGTGCTTACTAAACTTTGCAGTTGACTTTGAAGCGCTGGCAGTGAATGCTGCTGTTGTAGATGTCTGTCAATCCTCCCCTGTCAGTCTCAACGCCGTTTTGGCAAACTCTAAGAGAACTAATGAGCTGTAAATGCAGAAATAGGAGTATGCTTGTAAACTTTAGAAATTTGATCATGCTTTGTGCTTATGTGAGTTTCTTTAAAGATGGGTGGCAATACATTGACTATGTTCTTTGGTAGGAATATAGAATATTTTAAAGTCCATTATATAAATTCATTTATTGTTTTAAGGAACTAAGTTTTGGGTTTTTTTTTCCCCACTTGTATCTCTGATGAAAGCATTCAGGTAAGTCTGCAATACAGAAAGCAGAAGATACCCAAACTCTTGTTGACATAAAGAGGATGGAAAACATGTGATGTTCTTTTTTACATAAACATCTCCTGTTTTTCAGGGGATATTGTAATCTGTGGGCTAGAAAAGAGGAATCCTCAGTAAGCTGTGCATATGCTTGTTAATGATAAGCAATGCCAGAGAAGGTGCTGCTGTGCAATGTGATACCATTTGCCTAATTTAAGACAAGAATAAACTGACTTGAAAAGCACAGTGGAGGAAGGCTAGATTGTTTAATTTTTTTGCAAGATATTTTTCTGAATTACGCTGCTTACTTTTATTATTTTATTAAGAGGAACAGGACACTGCAGAAAGTTCTTTTTCTAGGGTTTAGTTTTTGTACCCAGCAGAATTCAGTATTGAATTGATAGTAGAGCCTTTTCAGGAGACTCGTACCATTGTGACCTACGTTGCCGCCTCAGCCTTTGTACTCCAGCTATACTTTCTGTAGTGGATGGAAACCATACCCCTTCCCATAGGTGTGCCACTGCTCCTCTTCTTGGCTGAGGCTTTGGGCTCTTACTCAGCTGGCTGGAAGTGGCCGTGACCAGCATGGGACAGTTCTGATGGCCCTGGCAGCCTCCCGCTCTCCAAGTGCTGCTGGTTGTGCCCAATACAGGAGCTTTCCAGGTGACGAGCACCTTTCTTCTCTCTCTGTAAGAGGTTCTACAGTCTACTTGACATGCACATGGGCCTAGTGATAAAGTTTATGTAAGTGTCTGATATTTAGAGGTTTTTCCATTATGAACCATCAAGGGCTGATATTTTCCTGGCTGTAAGCCACCTGCAGTTGAACCTCTGACAGATTGATGGGAAGGCTGGGCTAGCAGGAGGCTATCATCCCAGTGGAGCATGGCACTTCCATCACCCATCTGAGAAGCAGGGGATGGAGGAACATGGGGACATGTGGTAAGGAGCATGGCAGGAAGGCTGCCTGTGGCTATCCCTGAAAACATGGCTAAAGCAGAATCCCTGGATAGTCTGGATGTCCCATATCCTTGGGTTTGGTCCTTTTGTAGCTAAATTCTCCAAATGTTTTGGTTGCTCTAGGCACTTAATGTTGTTCCATAGATATGGAGCGGCAGTGAAATTATATGTGGTAGTTTGTCAAATTAAAAGCAACTGCCCTGTGCACCCATTAATGCAATTGATTTTTAAAAGAGAATTACTTGTGGTGGTTAACCTTGGGCACGCCTGACTGAATACCATTTCATACCATTATGCTTGTATTTCCTTGAACATTTGTAGGTTGTAATGAGCTTGAGGCAGTAAGGGTTCATATGGCTGGGGAAGTTACTAATGACATAACTTGGAGCCTATAGCTTTCTTCCTCTCTTACAGGAGGCAAATGTAATAGGGACCCGTGCTTTAAGGGTTTAGCTTGGTTTTGAGGTAAACCTCTGATTTTTATTATTTTTTTCCCCCACAGTGATAATCAAGAGAGTAGACGTGCTGCATCCAATGTGAATATTGACAAAAACTGAGTGATTGTAGTTGGCAGAGGTTTTGCGGTGACTTCAGAGGTTGAGTCTGTGCTTAGCAGATGGGCAAGGAAGCAGGGCGGTTGGAGGATATTGAATGAGCTGTGTGTGCCGGCGCAAACTGAAAATCACCAGAGCTAGAAAACGAAAGGCCTAGAGGCCAGACACTGCTACTGAGGTTTGGAAACTCCAGACGATTGCAAAAGTTGGTGTGTTTCAATAAACTACTGACGCTTCCCCAGTGGGAGGCAGGAGGAAGGGGATATTGGTGCTTTTGGACTGTGAGTAGTTTCTAAAACAGGGGTTTCTAAAATGTGGGAACGTTTGGTTCCTACAAGCTTTGCAAAGATGGAAGATGTGAATGCTTAGGAAAGAATCAGCTCACTGGGGTTTTGGTTTTGTTTTTTTGAGATTGGGTTGTTTGTTTTATTTTTCATAAGTCGTTGCTGTTTCTGCTGGAAAATCTGTTTGGTTTGTTTCGAATGGAAACAGGAGTTGGAAGTCGGAGGAGGAAGATAACAGCAGGAATTGAAAGCAAATTGGTAAATTCAGCCTGCTGTTGTGACGTGTGTTTATGGTGTGAGTTGGACCTACAGAGTCTGATTAGCACATTCCCAGCAGAGAGAGCTGTTTGCACAATGGGAGGAAAAGCAGAATTAAAGTTAGCTCGCTGCGTGTACAGCGTGTCGAAAAAACATGAACAGGGTGCAATCATCAAGTTTTTTAATGAATCTGGTAGTGGTCACTTTTGCAGGGAGATCAAAAGCAGAAGCTAAAGGCTGTTGCGGTTTTAAAGCTTTTCAAGACGTATTGAATTGAACTTTGATTCAACAGGAAGAAAAACATCAATTACAAATCACCCTTGTTCTGAAGCCGTGTATTTCAGCTGCTGGTTAAAAACATCCAACTACAAATAGGATAAGAAATATTAAAGCTGGAAATAGGGTTTCCAGTTACTGGAGGAGTGAGGGTATTGCATACCCTTTCTATAAGGACAGCATTAACTGTTATGAATTGAAAAGTTGATAAAAAAGGGATTTGGATGTATTTTTCATGGCAGAAGTTGGAAGAGATGCCTTGGAGAATCTTCTTCTAGCGCTTTCCCATTTTTTGGATAAGTTTGGGGAGGAACAAAAGTTGAACAATAGAAGGGTTATCCGAAAGTCAATCCACGTGCGCGTCAGGAACACAAGGCAGCAGCTGCTCTGTAAATAGTTGCTTCACTGAAGATCCATTTTCGCTTAATGAAGTCACTTGTTACTCCACACATGGCATGCGGAGAACACTGAGCTCTGTAAATTAAGTAATGATTGATCTGAGCTGTGTGTTGATTTCTTCATACTATAGTCATTCCTTCTACCACCATCCTGAACAGAACTAAGCATGCTCAAATCCTATTTCAGGACCTGCTCTTGGGCAATTATTCAGAGCAAATGGCTGAAGCATTTCTATATCTATTTATAAATAGATATATAAATATATATATTCGGGGAAAAAAAAGTATTTCAAGCCCTTTAAAACAATGTCTGTCATAATAAAAAACCATAATTCTGTTCCTTTAGGGACTAAGCATTGATTAAAGTGAAGTCGTATGATGCATTGGTGCAGCTACTAAGCTATACAGTTCCTGAATGTTATAATGCAATGCATACTGTTATTATGCATAAATAGTAACCAGAGAAGCTGTGCCATAGCTTTTTTAGGAGGGAAGACTAAATTGTTTCTGTGATAAATGGTAACATCAGCAGTGACAAATTTTACTTGTGGCAAAATGCTAGGAAAATTGATGCGTAACTAGGAGAAGCTCATGTGATAGTTTGTTGTCCAGGTTTGTCTGGCAGCTTGATCTAGAGAGCATCATGTTATGATGAGTGACTGGGAATTGAGTAAAATTTTTCTGTGTAATGAGGATGTGATTTGGGTACATTGGGTTTGACAGAGATGGAGCTGTGTGAATCACAGCAGATGCAAGGGCTGTAGAAGGGAATATTGCTGAACAGCCCAAAGCAGGCTCAATGTAATATTGTAAAAGCTGGGACTATGACCCACACCTTGGACAATGCTTCATCATTTTAGTTTAGCAACCCATGGATGGGCTGCGTTGCAGAACTAAGTGCTTAATTCAGTGCGTTACAAAATCCCAATGTACTACATCAAGAACCTTCTTCATTACACTGTTTTCTAAGAAGTTTCATTTTATTTCAAGGAACAAGCTCTATTTATTGGATTATTCAAATAGGAGAGTCATTTTGTGCTTACCACAGAACACATGGTATCATCATGGTATTCCAGTGATGGAAGAGATCGCAGCCTTCCTCAGAGGTGCCACCTTTGGCAGTTTATATTAAGCCAAGACCTATTTTTATGAAATGGGAAGATGATAACATTATGAATGAATGTGATTTCAGTAGGAAAAATTCAGTATGTGTTTGTAGAGGAAAATGAAGTATTGTTGTGCTGTTAAAGCTCTTTGAAGGAGCAGGTTGATAACAATGATCAGCTTGATGGTAGTGTTTGTATTTCCGAAAGCTTCAAAAAAGTCTTTCACTGAAGGCTTCTAAAGGATACAAGCTGTTACAGAATAAGCATTTTTAGATTAAAATAATCTAGGTATCCATTGTAAATAAACAGATTAAATAACCCCAGATAGTTACAGGTTATTGACCAGGTTTCATTACTAGTAGCGTAATTAAGACTTGTAGCATTCGCCATGTTCAAAACTGAGCTGGAAAAAGTACCGAATTAGGGAGGAAATGGAGTTACTCCAGAATGTTGAAATGACACTGCTACTATGGGTGTAAAGAGTTGCAGAAAATATCATGAATGAACAATACAATGCCAGATGAAACTCAGTGTTGAGAGATACAAGGAAAAATGTTGAGTGAAAAAACAGTCCTAACAGTTCTGTATGTGTTGTTGGCTTTTGAATTAGCTATTATTGCTTATGAAAGGGATTTTTGAATAATTTCAGATAGTTCTTAAAATATCAGCCTAATGGTTACATAGCATGCAAAGGAGTAATAGAAGGTTAGGAATTACTGTGAAAAGGCTAGAGAATGCAATGTGCCACTTTTTGAATGCATACCTTGAAGGGAAGAGAAGAGTGCACAGAACTCATCTATAGGGTGCATTAGAGCTGGGGAGGGTGCAGGTCAGGGACCTCGGACAGGTTAGGCAGCTTGCCCAGAAGAGAATGGAAATGCCAAGGTCAGTTTGCTTCACAGAAAGGACATGTGAGGAGGACATGGCAGATGTCTATAAAATTCTGGGCTGTTGAGAGGAAGTCAATGAGGACATAAATATTGTAGGAGAACGGAGTATCCACCGACGTTCCAGTCTTCTGGATGCTGAAAGACAGTAAAATGGCAGAGTGGGACTCCAGTATGGGAATGCTGTATCTCCTGAGATTGCTCGGGGCTGGTCTGGGGCCTCCTGCCTACCTTGTGAATACCATCATATTTCTCTACCAAATGATCAAACAGAAGGTCTTTGGATAAAAGCCCAAGCAGCCAGGAGTGCTCCTATAGCAGCCTGTATAGGCGCCATATTTCACTGCTACCTTTCTGAGTTGTCTCCACCACCTTCTATTTATCAGCTGGTAAAATTGTTGCTTTTTATCTCTGTGATTGTGAGTTCTGAAGTACAAACACATTCCTGTATGCAAAAGGACAACAGGTTCTCCTCGGCTTTAAGTACTACTGGAGTTATCATTAATGATGTTCGGTTGTTGAGTGACCTAGTTCATAGGAACTCTGGATGTTTTTTCTAGTCTTTTCGCTATAGTTCTCTTTGCTTAATTCCATGGTTGCTTTATATGACACATAAATATTAAAAATGCATTGGGCTACCCTTTTCTTTATTTCTATTTTGTATCTTTATTTTCTTTATTTCTATTTTTGGTCTCAAATACTGTTTCCTTAAGTACATACTGAAAGCTGAATTTCTACCAAATAATGAATCATGCACTGGGTTCTGCAGAGCGATAATACTCATGCTTAAAAATCAAGAACTCCTGTGTCATTTACCAAATACTTTGAGCAGCAAAGCAGAGCACCAACCTTCAACCCTCAGTTTTCTCTTCTCCAGACTAAAAAGACCCAAGTCCCTCAGCCTCTCCTCATGAGAAAGATGCTCCGGGCCCCTAATCATCTTTGTAGCCCCTTGCTATACCCTCTCCAGCAGTTCCCTGTCCTTCTGGAACTGAGGAGCCCAGAGCTGGACGCAGTGCTCCAGATGGGGTCTCACCAGGGCAAAGTAGAGGGGAGGGATGACCTCCCTTGACCTGCTGGTCACACTCTTCCTGATGCCCCCCCGGATGCCATTGGCCTTGTTGGCCACAAGGGCACATTGCTGGCTCACGGTCATCCTGTTGTCCACCAGGACTCCCAGGTCTTTCTCCTCAGAGCTGCTTTCCAGCAGGTCAGCCCCCCACCTGTACTGGTGCAGTGGATTAATTGATATTAATCGATACTGGATGTTAACAGGACTGTCAAGCCTTTTGTTTAGGGTAATGTTGTTGTTTATGGGCAAGAGGAGGAAGGTTTCTTTGTCTTATGTACCTGATGACCTAATGCATGGAGCAGCGACTGGTAAAATAACCTGTTTTGCTTCTGGCTTGCCTCCAAAAGCCTTGGATTGTGTTTAGCAGCTACTTGAGACTGTTCAGCTTGTGTTACTCTGAACACTCTTGGTATGTTCTCCCTTGGCTAGTACTTTGTTCAAGTTGATTTCCTTCCCCTATCCCAGCTGCAGCTAATTAAAATTGCTACCCTGTTAAGACAGTAACGTGCTAGATCCTCTTGGCTGGTGATGTCTTTCATGCTTTAGAAATCACTGGGTTTTTAACATTAAGCCCACTGAATTCCATGGCATTGTTTCTGTCTTTACTGCAGAATTAATATTTGGATTTCTGCTTCAGTTTGAAGTTAGCACTTTCTTAAGATACTTTAATACTTGCTTACAGTTAAGCATTTCTGTAAACGGTTCCAGCAAATCCATTAATCATTTGCAAAGTACAAAAGGGTAATGCAGCTAAACTGAACTCTCCTTTTCCATCTTCTGTAAAGATTCAGCCTCCTCAGGGTTTTTGTAACTGATAACATGGAAAAAGAAGGTAAAGGCAACTGGAGAGCCACACTTTGGGAACACCGCATCGCTCCTCTCAGAAAGCAACTGTCTTGTTTGAGGTAAATGTTGTTGTATGTAAACATAAAGATAGTTTAGTTATGGACCAAATTAATCAAAGAGGGTGTCTCTTTCCAGCCTGTGTTTGAATGAACATTCTTAGATTCAGTAAAGTCCTCTACAAGAGGCGTAATGTGAATTCTATACATCTTTAAGTCATTTATTTACCTGAATATAGAGAGGCTATCAATCCTCAGAGATCATTGTTTTACTGAGAGCAGAGGAGGAGAGGGAGATAGAGGTGGCTTCCTTTTTCATTGAACTATACCTGTTGTTGTGACCAAGCCATGGGGGGAGATGATTTAGGATCACTTAATGTTATTTTTGCTTGCAATAATGCTAGAGGGATAATAGTTTCAGCCCCCTCTCACCAAAGCAGGTTTGCCATTGCATGTAGTTGGTACCAGAACTGCTGTTGGATGACAGCCACTAAACTTGTGGGTTTCTTTTTGTCTGGAGGTTTAAAATCTTCCACGTTGGGGTTACGTAGTAAGTGCCACTGTTTAAGCTTTCTTTCTCTGGTATTTGAAATATTAGGTCAAGCTGTGTGCAATAAAATAGGCACATGTGGAGAAGCATAAAACCCCCCCTACAAACTCCTGGAGTACTTAAACCTATGAAGGATTTAATTTATATTACTAATAGAGGGCTCATTTTAGTCCAACTCATAATTACTGGAACTTACTAAATCAGTATTGTACATGTCCTGCTCTTTCAGGAAGATGTAAGTATAGTGGCTGCTTTATTCTTGAGGCTAGTAAAGAGGTATAAAGATGCAACAGATAATAATAGTATTGCACAGATAATTATTAGCATCCTAGTTGAAGATGGTTGTCACCAAAGTTTAAGAAACATTTTGGATATGTAATCATTTATTACATTAGATTTAAACATGATAACTAGTTTAACCTTCAGTATAAAAGGTAAGCCTTAGGTATGTTTTCCTGAAGTGCTTCTTTCAAGGCTTGTTTCTTACCAGTGATCTGTCTTTTTATTTGCTTCTGTGTTCAAGCAACTCGAGTTTATTTTTTTTAAGAGGGAGCAAGGTAAAGGAAAGAGAAAAATTATTCCTACTTCAGGCTGTTGCAGTTGAAATACATCTTTATTTCTTTAGTGAAGCAACTTTATGCAAATAAAAACTACCAGCAATATAGTACCCAAAATAAAACAGCAAGCACTAAGTCAAGTAGGAAAGTTGTAAAACAGTGTTCCACTGCTGAATGTTAAATATTCAAATAAACATTGTAAAAACTTCAAGAAGACTTTATGGGGCCATAGACACACAGTGTAAAATCATTCAAGTTCTGCTATCAAACGACACCGATTGTTCAGCATATTCTTATCAGTCCAAGTGGAAGTGAGTATCTTTAGGGGAGTGCTTAAGCTAGTGCATATGTGTAATTCATCTTTCAAACAGCATGTGTCCCGCTGCTTCCCTATCACACCTTTGCATACAGAATCAAGACGGTGGTTAAGCACACAGTACATTGATGACAGAAATGAAATGCATGCATACATACATCATTATCTAGAGTACGTCATACATACTGATACATACATCAGTATCTGGAGGAAGAAGATGGTTTGTTTCACCTACGTGTGCTGTTACTGCCCCGGGTGCACTCTGTGTGTGCACTGGTAAGTGCCACAAGGAGAACTAAGGAAGCTGAAGAATTAATAGGACTGCGTGAGCAAAAAATTGCAGGACTGCTTGCAAAAATATGGAAGAAAAAGGCAGAATACTAGGAGGAAAAAATGGCTTAACATTAATCTAGAGATTTTTCCGTAGATTAGTTTCTTGAAATGGAAAAGACGCATTAAGGAAAGACTTCAGTGGAAGGATTAGTTGAATTTGAAATGTTTTAAAGAGCTGGCCTTACCCCCTGATCGCCTGGTATTCTGTGCTATTGTATTTCTGTTGCTGGAAGTAGACTTCTCTAGAAATGAATAGCAGGGAATTATTTGTTGTCTGGTGGACAACATACCTGTGGTGAGCATAACCCCAAAAGCTTACATTCCTCGTGAAGAAATTGTTTGAAAATATATTGATAGGTAGAAGAACTCTTATGTGTTTAGGTATGTTTTGACTTCCTCCTCACTGAGTAATACTTTATTCTGCAAATAATCTAATTGAAATTAATGGGACTGTTAAATGGAAAAAATTAAAAATAATGGGAGGATGGCAGAACCAGATTGGCAAACTCTGAAATAAGTGAACAAGATACTAGAAAAATACCTGTTAAGTAGTCTCCAGATCAAGTTTGCTAATCAACCACGTTGTTTATCAGCTGGAGTAGGTGAGGAGCCTCAGTGCTGAGGTATTTCCATCTGTGAACTCTGCTTGTGCACATGCCCTGTTTCTGTCTGTTAGGTCTCTACTCATCTCACTTCATGCAGGAGGTGACTGGGAAAGGAGACCATCTATGGGTTGACTTGTAGCGCCCTGATGTTCTTACCACAAAAGCAGATGGCATATCTAGGCAGTCTGAGCTTACTGAATAAGGTTACCTAGAAAGCTAATCTGGATCCAAATACAGAATGATGTGGATTTTACAAGCAGGGTACTGGGGAAGCTTAAATTTAAGCTGAGATACTAAACTCTCCAAAACTTCGAGAATTTTTGGTAAAATATCCTCTTAGAGTAGAAAATGTTCCAGAGAGGAATTGTACAGGTGTGACTAAACAACACTTATTACACTAACAGTTACTTAATCAGCTATTTCTATAACCAAGCAGTTGCTCTATTAGTTCTTTTAAGAGCTTGGTTTAGCTTTAAATAAATTGAAAAGAGGAAGGATGGAAATCCTTAAGTGTAATCAATATTTTATTGCAAGAAATAAAATCACACCCTGTATTTGTCACCCAGGACCCGAGTTACAGGCTGAAACCTAATTTATCTTCTGTTTTTTGGTTTTGGCTCACACAAAGGTTTCTGTTGACAGAGAATAAATGATCTTGTGGAAAAGACATGCATTTGGGACTTGCAAGGTCTGTGCTTAGTTCTTAGCTCAGCCCCAGTATTCCTTGAAATCACTTAATCTGGATATGTTTCCCATCTGTTCTGTTTTTCTAGGTGGCAAGCTTTTGTGACCATGTTTGCATACAGAATAATACAGGGGATCCCAAGTGTTACTCGGAGGCTCTTAGTGCTGTTGAAATGTGTATATCAGTGAAATTAATTCTTGGTGTATGTCTTTAAGTGATTAGGTCTTAATTATATGCAAGTGTGTGTTCTTCATTTGCAAGGAATGGTGGGGAACATTCACAAATGTGTTCCTGCTGTACAGAAAACTGATTAAATAAGCATGAGAGGAATGAGTTAAGAGGGGATAGCAAGTCATAAGCTTATGGAGGGTTTGTTGTAGGAGCAGAGCAAAACAGTTTTGAGTCGCCCACTTTAGCTGTTTATGTCCTTGTGACTTTGCAGTTTAATTTTCCAGCCACGATGGCCTGTTCAGACATTCCCACGCATCTTCCTGAGGTCAGGATGCTGAAGTGCAGTGTTGGAAAAGGTTAAACTGGAATGGAAGTGGTTGGTTATATTTTAAAAGCAATCATTGCTAGTAATAAAAAGTCCCAAAGATTTTATTCTGGCAATTAAAAAGGTTGAAGCTATGCTTTCCTGGGTTCATTAGAGAAAGATACATTTTTGCCTGATGTAAATTGATAAAGCTCTGGTTATAGCTACCCTCTCAGATAAGCTGAGTATTCAAACTTGAAAATCTCAAGTATCAATGAAATGAAACCATAGACTGTTCGTTTAGTTGCTAGGAGAAAAAAAAAAATAATCCCAGAAATTCGTCGTGATCTTCTTCTGTATTGCTGCATTGACTTCTCCCTACTCCCTTTCTTTTGTAAACTGCTTTTGCTTCTAGAATTGTGCTCTGTCATGGAGAAGTACAGCTAACATTTGATCTCATGTGCTATGTTAACTGCTGGCTTTAAATGAAGTTTTTCCTGGAACCGGGGTCTTATGCTGCACAACTTTACTTAAATCCAGTCTATTTGAAGACAGATGGTGTTTTAAATTTGCTGAAAAGATACTAGCGCTGTGTGGTATGCATACTTTTTTGGCAAGCTGCCTTGCTGATCTGTCTTAAAAAGCTGCTTAAAATATATATCCATTGGTTTTGTGTGCCCCGCCTCCACTCATGCCTGCAAAGGTGTGATTGGCGTTTTTGTCAGGTAAGGGGAAATAGTGGCTGCTAAAATTTCTGGCCATACTTCGCATAAAGTTACTATTAGAAATCCAGGCAAAAATTTGTAGACTACTAATACAAGGAAGGACAACCTCCGTCTGATTTTATTTAGGTTTCAGAAGCTCTTGGTAGCAGAGACGCCTTCCCTGTGCGGGCTGTTCCTTGTTTCCCTTAGCCTAGATACAGGGAATAGCAATTTTATGCTAAAATAACTAAAGCTTCTAAGATCAGTTGTGTCCATTGCTTTCAGGCTTTTGTACAAAACCCTGTCTGTAGGTTTAGATTGCAGTTCTGAATTGTAATTCTTTGGAATGGGATGTGTGGGTGCCATTATGGTGAGGTTCTCAATGACCTGGACCACAGCAGAGAGGAAATGTTGTTATGGAGTGTGAATGGGACAGAGGGAGGCCAGCACTGAGAGCGTTCTTCCTCTTTGGTTCATCAGAAGTGATGGAAACTGGGTGAAATACTCAGGGATCCTATTTTTTTGCCTGAAATGTAAGATGAGACAAAATATACCCGTCAAAATAACCATGAAATGCTTTGATTTGGAGCTAAAAGAAAGGCGAAGCTTTGTTTACAGTTGTTTAACAACGGCAAAGGATCGGTCTCAGGGATGAATCGATAGCTTTTCTTCACTGTCAAGCAACACAAATGATGTCATGGAAAGCAGCTTGGGTAAACAATGTTTATCTCCATTTTCCATTTTCTGTGCCTAATGACAATTATTCACGTTAATAAAATATTCATTAACTGATTTGAAAATGCACTTGATATTGTAAGTACACTAACATCTATTAAAATTATATATTTTATTTTTTTTTAAAGTGAAAGGAGCAGTGGTCTGAGTATACTTCAAACAGACAACAGGCCACTTACAATAAACTTGCCTCATACATTTTTCATCCCAGGATCTCACAGTTAGAGTATTAAACCTCAGAGCTGAGACGCCTCCTCTCAAGGAGCTTCATTTTGAAATACAGGTTGCTCTTTGTGCATGTGGCCCAAAGGGGATAGATTAAAAAGGGGATAGATTTTTTTTTTTTTTCCAGAGCTGCTCAGCCTCTGTGTGGGGAGTACAGTTTTTTGACTACCAGGTGCTTTGAAAATACTAGTCCACTTCATACTGAGTCAGTTAAATATATTACATCTTAATATTTGCTGTTGTATTAAAAAGATATTATATAGTATGTTCTATGTAGGTGGAGCCACGTGCTGGCTGCTGTTCAGTACATTCTTTCTGATTTAATATTTGTGAATACATTTGATTGTATCAGGTGCAGTGTGATGGGTGCCCAAATCCTGATGGATGGCTGTGGATATCAACATGATTTTCATGTCCTTTGTATTCCCTAAATCTAGACTACTTGCAATAATGTTGACTCATCTTTAATGGAGATGCTTCATTAGTACAAGCTCATTTTACACTAGTGCTTTGTATATGTGGGATTAGGTCACCATAATATCCATAGCATCACTGCAATCCTAAAAAGAGAAATCAAAAACGAGAAACAGGTAAATGGAGTGAAGGGAAGGTGGAGGACAAGACTGGGACACAGTACACGGTGTGTTATGGGCACTTCCTGTAATTTCCCAGATCAGTAAGGCAGCAATATCCACCCTGCTCTTGGTATTAAGGAGTGACCCTAGACAAAGTAAAAGCCTGGGGTTTTTACTAGAAAAGGCAAACAAAATAGTTGTTATTGTATATACTGTACCGGAGTCCCAGTTTTGCCTGCTTAGAGGGAAACGTTTACAAACTCAGATGATAAAACTTGTACTTTTTAGGCTTGATGTTTTCATGGCATGGATAGGCATGGATAGGCATGGATAACATCATGGTATGCAGAACAATATTAATGCTGGTTAATTTTTTTCTCTCAACCTGCTTTCATTTCTCTTCCAGTAACACGAATACAATCAGTGAGTCGGGTTTCTAATCTATGATAAAAACAGATTGATCTTACATTTGAATACAGTGAGCCTGACATAATCCACCTTGGTCCTCTGTTCAGTTCAGTCCCCCAGTAGAAGGTGGGTTTGGAGGTGAATACTAGGGCTGCAGTAAGTGAGGAGTTCTGATATATTCTTCAGTTTAGAATTGCAGCAGGTATCAGGTGGTTGCCTGAAGTCAGTAAAGATTGTGGCTTTTGCAGTTGAATGTCATAAAATGAATTTGATGATGGAATTGATTATGGGCCAATGGAATTGATTCAAGCCTCTGTTAGCCCCAGGTTTGTGATTGCTTTGTGTGTAACACGTCGCACCTGGATATGTATTCTCATAGGTGATAAAATGAAAGTGGGAGAATTTACAAAAAAAACCCAGCTATTAAGAAACCTAAAAAAAAAAATTAAAGTGTAATTACTTCAATATGTATTTGTTAATTTGATAATTAATGAAATGACAGTTAATGGGCTAACAAAGAAAATAATTTAAGATTAATAAGTTGGTCTATGGATGGGTTCACAGATTTGACAGAGTTGGAAGGGACCTCTAGATCTCTAGTCCAACTCCCCTGCTAAGCAGGGTTGCCTACAGCCCATCACTCAGGACTGCATCCAGGCAGGTCTTGAAGATCTCCAGAGAAGGGGACTCCAAAACCTCTCTCAGCAGCCTGTTCCAGGGCTCTGCCACCCTCACCGTAAAGACGTTTTTCCTCATATTTGAGTGGAACTTCCTATGTTACAGCTTATGCCCGTTGCCCCCTCATCCTATCACTGGAAACCACTGAAAAGAGTCCAGCTCCATCATCCTTCAACCCACCCTTTAGGAACTTGTAAACATAGATGAGGTCTCCCCTCAGGATCCTGGTGCTTTATACATTAAGGTAAGATGGGTGGCTTTGCAGTGTCTACTCTTGCCTCTGTGGAAGGAGTGGCAAGTTTGCAAACAATGCATAGGGGTTCCAGAACGTGAGCAGCAGCACTTCAGGGGTGCTTTGTGCAGGTGGTGGTTACTTGAGAAGCCTCAGGGGCATGCAGAGTACGTACTTAAAAGGTTTGCTTGGCTTTTCTTCAAATCCTTGGGCAACTCCCAGTGCTGCCAGTCAGGAACAACTCTGTTACAGCAGCAGCGGAGGCCACATTCTTCCAGTGCCCCAATCTATATATTTGGAGTTCAGTTCAAGTAAGCAACTTCTGTTTCTCCCAGCCTGTCTCCTGGACTGCAGGTGGGCAGTGAATTCCTTGGTTCTACCTAGACTGAAACGTAAGGAAAGCAGGGGGGAAATATAATCCAAACCAGTGCTGTTTCTCCTGTAGCAAAGTTGCTAAGCTTAGCAGAGTGTCTGTAGGTCCATTTACATAGCAAAGAGTTTTTAAAAATAATTCTTTTAAAATTTGAATAGCATTTAGAAGTACAATATTGTCATTTAAATTATAGATTTGGGTGCTAGAAGAAATTAATTTTAAATCTCTGGCATTTCAAAGATTGATACCTTTTGGGATATTTTTTCTTCTCTCTTCAGTATTAGCTTAGAAGCTAAATTAAAATGAGCCAACACCTCTCAGGTTTTGAAGTTGTTTAGGCCAAATTTTGACTAGTAAAAATGTTTGGGATTTTGTAGGTGTAGAATTAAATGCAGCTTGTGTGAAATGACTTTGAATATTCAACTTCATGGAAAGATCACACAATTTTTCCCTAGGTAAAATTGTGTAAAGACCAGTAGAGTTGTGTTAATTTTTACATCCATGGAAAATAGCATGTAGCTTCTCAAGTTGCAGTCATTTCCCAGAATGCCTTCAAAATTAGGGAATTTTCTGTCAAAACATTGAAAATTACTCCCTTCTAATTTCATAGCGGAGGTTATGCGAGTCTGTGTACAAAGGCAACTTAAAAACGTGATGGACAGGTGTACATTCTGTGTTCTCTTTGCACACCAAAAAGCCCTGCGCTCTGGAATTCCTGGGGGAGAACATGTCTGTCTGTCAGTTACACACAGTTGCTCTGATATCATGGCTCTCTTTATTTTATAAGAAATCTAGAGTTTAGATTCATTTGCAGAGATGGTTTTAAGTATGCCCAGAATTCAGAGGGACCTATTTGATGGGGCTAATCAAAACAATTACCCAATGAAGTAGTTTCCTTAAAGAGCAGCTTGTTTTGGCTGTCAATCTTTCCGCTTTTCATAGCTGTTCATTTATCGTTTGCCAAGATATGGTGGTGATTTTTTTTTTAAGAAACCTTTCATATCAAAAATACCACCAAAAAAAATCTATTGGTCAAAGTTTCTTTCAAAGAGTTATCAAAACATTTATTTCACATTATCAGCATTCTATACTAATTATTTAATATATCCTTAGATACACTGAAGAAAATCATTAATCAAAATTATCCTAAAATGATGAGTGATACTTTATTATTGTAAAATATAATGATGTACTGTGTCGAGCCATTTACCCACTTCAAACCCTGTAAGGTATTTTCAAGTGGACACAAAATTGTTCAACATGTTGGATAGTCACGAGGAGTTAGGAGAAAGGTAGTGGCTTCCCACATAATTATTCTTAAGTAGAGGTGCCACAGTTGTGTAGCAGCTATTAGTAAGGTTTATTTTCTTTAAGAGAGCTCTCCTTATCAGCCATGGCTAATTTTCCAAGTCTGTCTGCCTAGTCTTTGGAAAGGTTTTTGTTCAGAGCATTGCCACTAACAGGGCTGCTGTGCTGAAACAGATGATTCTTTAGTGGTTAATATAAAGAACTCTCTGATCAATGGGAAGTCTCTTAACCTCTGCTTCCTGAGCAGAATAAATTTGTTCAGTGTCTTGAAGATGCTTCAGTGGTCTGGAGACTTTAAAAGACAAAAACAACAAAATAAACCAAAACCCAAAAAAAGCCCACAAAACAACCAGAAAAAATCATCAGGCTGTTACTTATTAGAGCAACAGAACAGGAAATTAAGTCAATTAAATAGTAGTGCAGAATACAAAGTAAAAACTACTATAACATAAAAAAGTGGAAGAAACACTATGTAAAAAAGATAGTAATCTGATATAATAGTTTTAACAGAGTTATTTCACATTGACGTTAAGCTAGAGGGAGGTTTGTGATGGGAGGTGAGTATCCCTGATGGTATCTGCAAGACTGAGGTCTGGGTGATGAAAACCTGGAGAATGTGGACACCTGCTTTACACCTCTGTCCACTATTGCTTTTGAAAATCCATCAGACTCGGATGGGATTCCTGTTCTCATCTCTGTGGTTGTGCTTAGCTCTGTTTTCTGTGTTCAGTTACCCACAAATGCTTGTATAAGTTTAACTTGTACTGTGGGTATGGTGATCCCAGTTTGCAGAAAGATCTCACAGTTTTAATGGGATTTTTAAGAAGTAATTGTTCAGTTTGGACTTTCTAGGATGAAATGGTAAGGAACATCCCCAAATTCAGCTGATTCGTGTACTCGGTTATTCTCTGGAAATTGTCAACGTTTCAGCTGACTGATCAAGACAGACTCTTGGAATAGTCAAGTAATAAAACTCTTTCCCATTGGAATAACTTTGTGCTACTTGCACATTAGGATGATATTGCGCCTTGGGGTTTGGCCAGACCTTTTCTCCTGTTAATTGACTGCCAATTAACCTGAGAGCAAACTAGCATTTATGTAAATGTCCATCAAGATACTTCAGTTGTAAAAGTGCCATTTGTAAGTGCTAGCAAGGGCTCAGACTTACAATCCAGTTCCTGTTTGCCCCCTGAGATATTGCAGTCTTTCAGAGCTCAGAGAAGCTATGGATGTTGGATGGGGCTTTGAGCAACTGGTCTGGTAGGAGATATCCCTGCCCATGGCAGGAGGCTTGGAACTAGATGATCTTGAAGGTCACTTCCAACTCTATGTTTCTATATAGTTATATACACATGTGTAACTAGATCTACACCGGCAGTTAGGATGGCATGGTTATCTGCATTCCTATACTAATATAGTATGATATGAAAAATGTTTAGCTGAGAAGAAATTTAGAGACAGCATTTCATATTGTGAAACTGTTCTACAATTAGCTGAAATCCTCGATAATTACCTAAAAGCCAGAATGAGTGTCTCTAGAGTGCAGAAGGGATGTATACATATGCATGTACATGTAAATAGATAAATCCACAGAGTAATATTTTAAAGATACTCTAGTTATCAAAAATGTACTGGTGCTAGCACGCTTATAAATTAAAATAATTCGTATTGCTTTGTTCTGAACAGAACAATCTCATATGTCTGGTCTCCTCCAGTGCTGTTCATGGCAGGAATATTGTGCTGTTTGGATATAATTTTACAGCCTGTGGCCAGAAGTGAGTCTTGATAAAAGCTATTCAGGTTCAGCGTGTAACAAGCACTGACCTGCCTGCTGGCAGTGTCTGTATTGCTTAGTGATTTTTTGAAGCTGTATTCACCTTACAGATAGTCAGATTAACTAGATCTTGTATGGAAGACTGTATGGATGAGTGCCATCACATGGCATGTACAGGAGAGCTAGGTGATCAGGCCCAGTTGGCATGGATTTATGAAAGTCAGGTCCTGCTCGACTAACCTGATCTCCTTCTATGACAAGGTAAACCACTTAGTGGACTTCAGTAAAGTTTTTGACACCATTTCCCACAGCATTCTCGTGCAGAAACTGGATGCTTATGGCTTGGATAGGTGCACTCTTGGTTGGGTAAAAAACTAGCTGGAGAGCCGGGCACAAAGAGTGGTGGTGAACGGGGTTAAATCCAGTTGGTGGCTGATGACAAGGGATGTCCCCCAGGGCATGGAATTGGGCCCAGTTCTGTTTAATGTCTTTATCAACGACCTGGACAAGGTGATTGAGTGCACCCTTGGTAAGTTTGCAGAGGACACCAAGTTAGGCGGGAGTGCTGATCTGCTTGAGGGTAGGAAGGCTCTGCAGAGAGATCTGGAGCTGCCTGGCAGAAAAGGACCTGGGGGCGCTGGTCAACAGCGGCTGACCATGAGCCAGCAGTGTGCCCAGGTGACCAAGAAGGCCAACAGTATCCTGCCCTGTGTCAGGAACAGCGTGGGGAGTACGACTTGGGAGGTGATCGTCCCCCTGTATTTGGCACTGGTGAGACCTCACCTCGAGTGCTGTGTCCAGTTTTGGGCCCCTTCCCACAAAAAAGACATTGAGGTGCTGGAGTGGGTCCAGAGAAG
>JAOTQQ010000052.1:24635270-24700741 GCA_026546715.1 Gallinago undulata | reverse complement strand
GTGGTGGAGCACTGGAAGAGGTTGCCCAGGGAGGTGGTTGAGGCCCCTTCCCTGGAGACATTCAAGGGGAGGCTCAATGAAGCCCTGGGCAACCTGGTCTAGTTGGGGGTGTCCCTGCTGACTGCGGGGGTGTCGGACGAGATGGCCTTTGAAGGTCCCTTCCGGCCCAGATGATTCTATGATTCTAAAAATTTCTTCACTGAAAGGATTATTAATTGTTGGAACAGGCTGCCCAGGGAAGTTGTTGAGTCACCATCCCTGGAGGTATTTAAAAGATGTGTAGATGTGGTGCTTAGGGACATGGTTTAGTGGTAGATTGGGCAGTGCTAGGATACCCGTTGGACTTGATGGTCTTAAAGGTCCTTTCCAACCTACATGATTCTATGATGCTTTCATACTTACCTCTTTATTTGAAGCACTCAGTTTTGACATGTTTCCTAACCAGGATCTTAGTTACAGTAAGTGGAAGTCTGTCCCCAAGCATGACAGTCACCTTACCTGCAGCTCTTCAATCTCTATAGGCCTTTTTTATTTGTGTAAGGTTAGATGCAGCAGTGGCTGGGGCAGTCTTTCTCATATTCACCATGTCTGGAGTTGATCTAGGGTCTGTTTTACTTGCATTGTTAGCAATGTACATGTACTTCGCTATTATTTTCTACCATTGTTTCCCCTTATATAGAATTAACATGTGTTGATATATTATGGTGTTTTGTCTCAAAGTGATTTACAAAAAAAGTTTACCATCACCCTTTTGCAAGTGAAATACTTAACGGGAACAGGGACACTTAATGAGGAAAAAAAAGGCTAAGAATTAGTGTGGTGCTGCAGTCACTGAATATTGCTGTCTCATTGATATTAATGTCCAGAAATAACTAGATCAATACTGATTTTGGCATATTTTTTATTTTAGTTTTCATCTTTTCATATCTTTTCCTTTGGAAGTTTGTTGTATGAAAACCAGGAAGTTGACTCTCTGCTCAGTTATTTTTCTGACTTCATTCAGTTTCTCCTAGTTAAGCTGTTTTTTATCAGGTTTATGTTTCAGTATAAGAATTCCAATAAAAACCCCTACATCTTAAATTCAAGATTCAAATGGTGGATTGTGTATCCTTTAAAATCAGTGGCAAAACTCCCAGTTACTCCAGATTGCTTTCATAAAAATCACTGACAAGAGATTACCAAACATTATCTTTCTTTCTTTGAGAACTTTTTTTGATTAGTCATTAGGAAAAAAGTATTTTTGATTGGGCGGAATGAGATACTATTGAATCTGAATCAAACTGTTTAAATTAGTTCTAAGCTAAGCATAATTTGTCATTATCTAAGATGATTGTAAATGGCTTCCTTGGAGAGGGATTTAATTGGGGCAGATGGATTAGACAAGGCTGTCCGATCTCTGACGTGCTTATCAAATTGCTACTGGCTCTAGTCAGGGAAAATGGAGGAATGTATCAGTGACAGGAAAAAAAAAAGTTCAATAAAGTGATTGTGGGCTTGTTTTGTGGGTTTTTTTTTGTTATTGTTTGGGTTGGTTTTTTTGGGTTTCTTTTTTAAACCAAACACTTTTCTTTCAAAATTCTGAATTTGAAGTAATGTACTAAAGCACACCACCATGTCTGTTTTTTAAAACTTGTCTAATAGGGATGAATAGGATAATTCTTGAGATGAGCAACCCCTGAGCTGTATATCTGTCTCTACAAATCTCCTTTCTTATTAAGAAACAAAACCGGGTAATTTTCAGGTTTGTTTTACAAAGTACACGAGCGTGTTCTCAATCAAAAATAGTGTAGATTATAGAGAGATTTATATAGATACGCATAGATACAAATGTGAAGTTCTTTTGTAGGTAACTTTATAGAGTGGGCAGCTTGTGCAGCTGGGAGGGCTATATACAGTGTTGGCAGTAAATGATTAGGCTGGATAGATGCTTATGCAATACAATTTTTCCGTATTACATTCCTTGCCAGAAGAGCCCGCGTTGTGTTTCCAAAGTTACTGAGATACAGACTGTTGTTACCCTAAAGAACACTTAGGCAGAGGGTCTTTCTAGTAATAGTCCTAAATCTAACCTGGCTGTGGCTTTTGCAAGCAGGACACTTCCTTGCTGTCATTGCCCAGTCGTCATGGCACTTACTTGAGGCATTTGGAGCGCACATTTAGTGCCTTCAACTGCCAGCAAATGCTTCGCAAATGTGTGTAATTTTCCTATTCTATTAAAAACAAGTTGCCAGTCGTCCCTGAATTTAGTGATGGCAGCCAAGCCTGCTATTCCATTTGACTTCAGCACATCGTAGTCTTTTCCATAGGCTGATGCTGTCCAGAGGACTGTTAGTATTTCTATTCATTTGTTCCCTTAGTACACACCATCCCAGTGATTGCTCTGAATTCCAGTGTCACAAAACAGTATGAAATTGATAGAAATCACTGTGTGGCTACATACTGTAGTGTAGAAATCGATGAGCTGTTGCACATATTCTGTCATCTGTGCAAAAGTGAACCTGAAATCTTGTTTGAAGTGGTCCCATGCTTGGCTATGAGAGATTTTGGGCTGACTGTCGGGCTGACTAGAACACAGATATTGTATGAATATGGTGCCCAGGCACAAACTGGGGGTTACGTGTTGGCATGGGTAAGAGGAGGGAAAAGTAAAAACATTTCCTAGTTCCTATGACTAAAATCCACATTTTTCAGGAAATTTGTTTGCAAGCTGTGTCTGAGCTATTGACTGTTTATGATATTCCACTTCAGAAAATACAAAATACATCTCCCTCTAGAAAAACAGTTTAAGAAATACCTCCGAGGTATTTTCCCCAAAGGGGGAAGGGATCTAGGGGCTTTGGGGATTTGGTCCATCTCTAGCACTGTCTAGTTGAGAATTCTCCTCCATCGGCTCACCCTCCAAGGGAACAGTGTTGTTCCTGTGGGGTTTCAGTCTGGGAGAGCAAACTAAAATGGAAGACTTGCCTCTATCTCATAAAGACCAGACTTCTACCAGCACTGTATCTTTTGGAGATGCCCCAATATCAGCAAACAATCTTATATTTTGCCTTTGCCGAGGAAGAAGTTTATCTTAATTTCTTATTTTCGTCTCTGGGCACTGAGTGGACATCATGGTGCATACTTGTATACCTGTACCTCCTTTCTAGGAGCCCTAGAGAAAAATTGTCTGACCAGCCTCTGTAGCTGCATAAACTTGTGCTAGAATTGCACCACCATTGAATAATGTCATGTTGTAGGTACACTAGACACAGACATCCCCTTGTCCTTCAGGTCTGGTATTGAAGCTGGTGAACAATGACGTTTTAGTCCATTTTCCTAATAGAAAAATCAGTCAGACCTGGGGTGTGGGGTTCAGGGACTTTTTCCTCTCCCAACGCTATGTGAAAAAGATCCTGGTGTGAAGGTTTAGTTGTATACGTGGTTCTTGCTTTATTTGTTGGTCTGAGAGTTAGTGCTTTTGGCTACCCGCCTAGGAGATGTGGAGTAGTTCACCAAGAGTTTTCCCCCCTTTCTCACGGTTTGGCTCACGGTGTGTGCACTAAACCCTGTGGTAAAGCTGGTCCAGTGAGTTTATTTCATTTCCTACGGTGAGAACTAACAGAGAGTGGAAGCTGTGTAGATGGGTACATGACCCATCTGACTTCTGATTTGAGGTACCCTCTGACCTTTTAGGTGACTGAGGTCTGAAACAGAACTGCACAGGTTCCATACCTGTTTTCCATCCCAACAATCAGAATCACTTGAATTGCAATTATTAAGGATATAAATGCTATGTTTGTTTTTTTTTTCTTTTTTTTTTCAGCTGGATGAAAAACTGCTTGAGCTGTGAATCATCAGGAAGTGAACTTCAAATTGAAGTCTATGCGTTTTGGTGAGTCCAGAAGGAGGCTTGGCTAATTAAAAGGTTGTTGTAGCTTAACTTCAATATTGGTGGTTTCCAGGTGGCCAAGAGCCTGGGAGAATCTTACTCATATGTGTCCACAGGCGTGTTTCGGCACAGTGTGGAGGGTAATTGCAGGTAGCCCTATTAACTGTAGCTGCTGAATGTGCTAATTTATTTGGATGAACTGCATTTTTTGAATGTACGTGTGTTGAGGATATATGTCTTGAGTGAATGCTGTGTGGACAGTGCTTTACTTATTTTAGGAAATAAATATTGCTGCTTTATGTTATTTGTAAAAATTAATATTCTGGACAATACTAAAAACAAGTGAGAACACAAGAGGTTAATGTAACCAGGATGATGAGCAGTAAGCACTCAGTTTGAATGCCATAAGGCAGATATTAGAAGTAATGGTCCTTTCTTAAGACACAGATTTTTTAACATTCCTGTTTAAAATCCAGACCAAATATACTCATTTTAAACTTTGACATCTGCCCTTCTGTGCTTACTAACCACAACTGTGTTATTCTGTCATAATGCGTCATGTATCATTTGGACACAAAACAGGCTTCCAAATCCTCTTTCCTGTGAAGGAATTGACCTTCTCATTAGTTGGAAATAACACTATGATAGGTAATCAATATTTAGTTGAAATACCGGCATCTCATCTTAGGCATTACTCATCCTTATTTCTGGAAGGCGTTCAGACTAAAAGCAAACTGTTTAGACTCAGCTGGGCACGGCAAATCTGCTCTCGTACATACAAATCATGTGCCTACAAGTGTTATTGGGAATGTGCAAGTTGCAGATTTGCATCTCTGAAGCTCATTGTGCGTCACTCTGACCTTACACTCCCGGCATACCAGAACGTAAAGCAGTTTTCTTGGGTGCTGCTGGGTTTCCTTGCTGACAGAGACTGACTTAGAATTGCTGCTGGACCCTTATGAAAGAATTCAATGGCTTTTTTTTTTTTTAAGTGGCTGTAAAGACTTGGTAGGAAGACCACTGTTTTATTCCTCATACTTTTAAAAATGTGTCAGATAAAAATTGATGCACGTATCGATTAGCATTCGGTATTGTGAAGTCAGTTCAGTTTGGGCATTTTAAAAGAAGATGCATCTTCACCTAGCTGTTTTTCTGTAAAGCTGAAGGAACAACCAAGCAATTGTCTGAGAACGTGGCTTTAGCTTTTAATGGAAGTGTCACCAAATATGCCCTGGCTCAGCTCAGGTCTGCTTGAGCTGTAATTGGGGTAAAGGTGGTGTGAATCTGAAAGCTTCTCTGTCACTTATTTCTAATGAGGCTCTGCAAACTCTATGCTAACATACGCATGTTTCCAGTCCAACTCACCCTTTCTTACAACGTTGCTTGCGCTCTCTGGAGACTGGATTCCCTTTAGATTTATTTGTGATTGCCTCTAGTTTTATGCTTCTTTGCATTTTATTTTGTTTTTTTTTTAAGTTTAATAGAGACACAAACAAATACTGCAGTTATTGCAGGAGGACTCTTAAGGAACATTTCTTCTATTTTGTCTGCGGAAACAAACGGGTTGAGATAGCTGCTGAAATGTGTTTCCTTTTAGCCCACCTTGGTTCAGTTATCTCCTCTAGTCTCAGCTCAGTACGGAGAGCAGCGTAAGCAGAGCCAGGCACAGGTTTATGAAAAGTTACTCAGAGCACGTGTGTATCCCAGCTGGGATTAAATGAGGTGGGATGCTTGGAACAAACCCACCTCGGTCTTCCTTAGTTTAGGAGTGCTGCATGTGTATCAGGAATTCTATAGATCGTAGCATCAAAAGTAGCTTTTTTGCTTCTGCTTGGGCCTTTTAATTTCTTAACAAGGATAGTAGAGTAGAAATATACGTAGACTTACATACTCTGATTACTTTTACTCTGCGACCAGTGAGGAGAACATTTGCAGATAGAAACCCAAATCCTGCACTCGCTGCTACTTGTATGGATGGCTGTTCTCTCATGGAATTTGGGATTACTGCAGTTCTTGTGGTGTTCAGGGTTACATCCTCTAGTGGCAGGATTGGACCTCAATATAACTCAAAGGCGGAAAAATCCGGGCTTAATGTGGCATTTACCTAGGATGTGGCTCATCAAAAGCATAAGGTGTGCTTCGCTTGGCATTTGCTCTGGCAGTGTCAGTAGTAAGTAGAGGAAGAGAAAGTAATGGTCCTGTGTTTTTCTCAAGAAAAATACTGAGGTGAAGTTAAAAAAACAGTTTTGGAGAATAATCTGTACTGGGATAGTTATGCATCAGATAGTTGAAGAGGTTAGTAATGGGAATTTCATTGGCAGAACTGAGAGGAACAATGCCAAAATGGGTCTCTTGCTGCCCGGGCACTGGCTGCCTTGGCAGTCACTGTTACCCCAGCTGGGCACTAATGGAGAGTAAATCCATTTTGATGGATGCAGTAGGTATGTTTGATGCCCATCTGACCAAATATAAAGTTATTTAACAAAGAAGTATAAAATTATTTTAGAAGAAGGATCAGTTAGTTAAAAGACAGGTTTGTTTTTTTTTCTCTCTTAACATTCTCTACATGCAGTGAAAGGTACCTAAGCATGTGGGAAGAATACATAGCTGATAGTATTTGATTCAGATGATAAACCATAAACCATACAAAAGGGCTATTGCATCTGCTAAATTTAGATTTCCTTCAAATGCTGTGAGAATTGATCATGTTAAAGACAAAATTATGCTTTGTTTTGTTTGCTCTTCTGACACAGAATTTCAAATAGTTTGAAGGGATAAGAAATGCTGAACAGGAAACGCACCTAAGGAGCTGCAGATTGCACTTTTGTTCCTCAGGAGTGGTTTTATGTATTTTAAAATGGAGTTTGGACATTTCATTTTCAGGCATGTCTTTTTGCACAATGCGATAGTGTCAACATTTTAGTGAGTGATACCTGGGTACCTAATGCAGTAATGGTTCCAGATGCACCTCTTTTTATATTCTGCAGTTGTTTCAGTGAAGAGAAGAGCACGTTTATTGTAAAACGGCTTTCTGGGAATCACTGCTTTTGTTTGTTCATCCACCAGTGGAAGCCTGTGATAAGGCTGAGTTTATACAACAGTAATACAGGATTTATGATACACAGAAAAAAGAATGTCTTATTAAGGCTATAGCAGCAGAACCCGAGTGATTAGTATTCTCAAAACAGTTTTGAGTTTTGAAGTGTAAATCACTACTGAAGTAGTGCAAAGATTGGAAACAACACTTTAAAAGTTTGAGGCTTAGCGTAACTTAAGATGCGGCTTTTATCTGAATAACGTTGGAAGGTATACAAATTTAATTCTGCGAGATGCTGATGATTTTGCCAAAACTCTCTTAAAATCAAGTAAAAAAAGAATAATCACTTGCCTGTCTGTTCATTGCTTCAGTGCTGCTGCAGGTGATGGACGTGCAGATGCTTTGTGGGAAACAATGGAATTACTGAAATGGATTTGATCAATGACTTGGCTGAAATAGTCCCAACCTAGGTCTCCTGACTTTACAGTTTGCCAAGAAGCAGATAAATCAGGGATTTTTTTTTGAGGGGAATCATTTCCTGGGAGTCATGGGTGCAGCTTTGATCTTCGGGCTGAGGCTGGGTCCCCCAGCTGGGTGGTGGGGCTCCGTTTGCTCCCCATTTGCTGCTTCAAAGCCTCTCAGCTTTACCCGTGTTTGATCCTGTGGTGGTAATACCATTTTATTCTTCTGTAAGAAGTAATTGCAAATGTTATGCTATTGTTGCTTGTTTTGTATAAACTGGAGAATTTTATTTCAAGGACATTATTGCCAACAAAATAGTTCTATCAACACCTTGTACTTAGGTCCTGTTCTTAGCTTCTGGCTTACTTTGGGGAGGCTGTTCATGCAAAGACTAGGTTGATGTGTGAAGACACTCTCTTGAGAGGCAATATTTCCTCCCAGTGCTGTTACAAATGATCTGGTTTTAGCATCTTTTATCTTTGTACTCGGTTTTCCCCCATTGTATATGCCTTTGGCAGTTATATTTGTTTAATTGTTGCCAAGGGTTTTTTTTTGGTGAGGAAGGGTTGCTCGTGTCCTGCTTTTCTGGGTTTTTTTTATCTTTCAGATGTGGGTATCTGTTTAACTGAATTTCAGATGTGAAAAGAAAATCTCCATGTGTAGGACAATTTTGGCTACATATATTTTTTTTTAAGTAGTCCACTTTGTGATAGCTCATATTATGAGATATCGGCTGGTCAGTGATCAATTATGCCTGTGTACTTTTAGTCTTAAATAAAAGTAGATATAAAAGTAGATAATGTAAGAGTGGACTGCTGCTTTCAAATTTATCATATGTGGCCTTTTGTTTTTTGATTAAGCTTGCTCAATTAGTCTATCAGCAATTTTATAGAGCAGAGAAATATGCACATTTTTCTCAAGGCCCAGAAGAGCAAAGGAAGCATAATATAAAACATTAATCTACATTGGTGATGGATTATTTTGCTTCTTGTGGTGTCTTATTCTCACTATCTGAGTGCAGATTTTGCAGAAACTGAATATTACACCAATTTTCCAGGAATATTAAGCTTCTCTCTTTCTTTTGAACATACTTTTCTAGTGGTGGGGAGAGGGACAGTGCTCAAGCTGCCTTACAAACCTAACTGAAAGCTTCTCAACAAAGCATAGGTATCACATTAAAAAAAATAAGTATGAATTTGTGCTATAAAGGTGTTGCATGTTTTTGCGGTAGGTTGAATATAACAGATTTTTTTTTAATATGTCTCACATATTAATTGACTAATGTAATAACTTTTCTCTCAAGACATCTTGGTCATTGGGTATAAAAATACTTATTTACAGTATTCTGATAATTTCCAGACAACTATTTCATATGGGTTCATAATAGAAAGCGATTCATCAATAATTCAAGAACTTTGCTTGGTATGGTAAGTGCAAGGACAGGTACGGAAAGAATATTTTTAGAGGGGGCCAATAAAAGAGTAAGAAAATGCTGGAATACAAGTATAATCATGTGTATTCTAAAAAGCAGCAGGCACTCAATTTGATATGCAGTGGATGTCACCTTTGCAAATGAAACACTGGAAACTGCTTTAGCAATGAATATAAAAATGCAAAGATCAGTTATGGAGAAAACGGAAATTAAAAAGTAACTTTTATACATAGTTGTTGTTAAAACAGTAGAATAGTTTCTAATTCTTTTGGGACAGGTATCTTGATGTGTCATTTACTGGCAATAGGCTTTGCCCTTAGGGTTCACTCCAGGCTTCAAGGAATTATAGTTCATACAGTGAATTATTTTTTGTTGAAACTTCCAGACAAGCGGTGTGAAAACTAGCCCTCTTGGGATCAGAGAGGCTGGGGATGGGGAGGAGAAGAAAAGAATGGCTTTCATTTGCAGCTAACATTGTAGTGCCATAAAAGGCCCTAAGTATATCACACTGGAATAGATTTTCAGGGAATTTGCAATGAGGTATAGTGCAGAAAAGAGAAGCTACAATACAAGCAGAGTAGAATTCTTCATCTTACAGCTTCAGGTGTGACCCAACAGAAGATATTCCCAGCATTTGTAATGGATGCTTGCTGCATAGTAAGTATTCTGGGCAGAGGATAGATCAGATGGTTGCTCCAATTAAACCACTAGCTGAGCTTTAAATGGTAGAACAGCTTACACTGGGATGCCATAAACTTATTCTCCTGCATTCCCTAACTCCATACTCTACAGCAGGTCCATTCTGGGAAGTATGACTTGAAGTTGCAATAGTTTTGAATTTCTAAATTGTTTCATATGAGCATCCTTCTTGCACCAAGACATGGGAAGAGTAAAGGAGTTCAATGACATGCTTTAACAGCTGCCTTTGTGGGGTTCTAGGTTGAACCATGGTATAGAACCATGGCTTGTTACTGAATGTTAAAGGTGTTCTTAGATATATCGACAGAGATATCCTCCTCCTTAAGACAGGTGTGTTTTTACATGGAGACAAATGATATTTAAGAAGCTCAGAGGCTGATTGCCTTCTCATTTGGCAGCACTGATAAAGGGAATTAGAACTCTGGTAACCTAGTTTGTAACCCAGTATTACCTGTAAGTACATAGGACAGTTGAGCATTAATTTCAGTACTTGAATTCATGAAAAGATGGAAGAGGAGAGCTTTCTGACTCATATGTCAGGCACACTAGAAGTGGGAGGCAGGAAAAAACCATTAAAGCACATCTATTGCTCAGAAACTGTTTTCTGATGGGGATTGTTAACATCACAGGGATTAGGTAGTTGGCTATTTTTAGATGCCTATAACTTTTAGAGGCAATTTGAAGCAGTAGATATCACCTAGGGCATGTTTTTGTGCTGCCAGAACAGCACCTTGAGATAAGCAGGACTTCTCTTGTTTTGGAATCCTTAATTTCCTTCAGGACAGAGACTGCATAAATTCAGGCCTGCACATTACGACCTCTCTGTCAAACAGCTTGTGAAAGGCTCTGTGAGGAGAAGAGCCAGCTGGGCACTTAGTTGAGTGGTAAGAAGGGAAGAATTGACATCAACTGTAGCAGCAGCAAGGAGGCACAGTCACAGATGTTCATTTACTTTCTCTCTCCTGCAGGGCTGACCTGAAAAGAAAAAGACCCAACAGAGCAATACACATTTTTAATTAAAACAAAGATTCAGGGTGTGTCAGGAAGTATTTTTAGTTTAAGGGTGGGAGGAGGGTTAATCGATCAACTTTGGCTTCCCGATTCCGCTCTGATCTCCTAAAACCATAATGAAATTGGGTTAAATAGCTAGTAGCAGTACCTGGACCCATCCTTAGATGCTATCATTCTCAAGATGTATAAACACGTGCTAATTGTAGGCAAGAGAAATTCAGAGCATAGAATTGCTCCAGATCCTCTGCCCTGCTCTCTGAGCAATGTAATACAACAAATCCCAGAAAGAGCACTCCTCAGATTTATAGTGATGAACAAAAGAAGAGGTTGGTCCCTGTCGTATAGTAAGAACTGTCACGTTAGTGACAACTGCATTTGTAGCGGTTGTTGGCACTGCAGGTTCCACCCAGCTGCAAGCAAGCAAGCCGGCTTTTGCATCCCATCGTTGAATTTACAAACCTCTTACCTGTGACAAACAGGGCTATTTGTAAATAAATCAGGCTTTAACTAAGAGAATCAAGTTGCGATTAGGATCTGCAAAGCGGTCCTTTGAATTTTGGCCACACCTACTTTATATTGGATTAATTTGAATTATCAAAGCAGCGCAAGGTAATTTAATTGCATCAGGAAAAATACCATTTTGATATAAGCTGAGCTTCTGTTGGAGCAGTCCAGTGCTAAGGAGATCGATCTGGCTTTGATCGCTATGTGACTTGGTCAGAATCATTTATGCAGGCACCAGAATGATTCTGGCTTGACTTTCAAATGTTAAGTGGAGTTTACTTTTAGAAAATACAGCTTATTACGTGTGAGATAAGCAAACTTGATATGAAGCTGTAGAGACAGGCTGATTAAGGAAACCACTAGAGCTCTTACTACATTTTTGCTGAAGTCACCGTGGTTCAAATTAGATCATTTAACCCAGAAGCATATTGCTTTCTTTTCCTTAGACTCTCAAGTCTGTAGTCTGAAATGTATTTTTAAAGCTTGTCGTCCAGGTGGTGAGTCCAGGCCCTGCAAGCCTTGGTGTGGTGTCATAACCAACAGACATCCTTTACCAGGATATGCACTTTCAGAAGTATAAGTAACGCTTTGCTTTGCCTGAGTCTCTGTGGGAAGAGCACACGGGCAAAGGCCAGAGATTTTTTAAAATGTTAAAGCACAAGAGATACACTGTTTTACAGAACTTCACTGAAAATTCATCATCTGATTTGCCGAAGTTCATTTGGAAAGAATAGCCAGATTATTAGATTTGATTTTCTAATATTCTCTATTGCCATCCTTTTATTTCTTGGGTTTGGGTGGCTTTTTTTTTTTTTTCTTTTGTCAAGGGCTGGGTGTTTTTTGCCCTTTAAAAAAAAACCAAACCAAAACAAAGAAACAAAACCAACAAAACCCTACAAAAGTCTGCAACAATAAAATGCCACTAAATCGGAACTACTATAAAGTAACTGCAGGAGTTACAGGATTTGTTTCTCTGAACATGAGTTGCTTTATAAATGAATTGCTTTGTAACATCCCCAACAGAACTTTAGAGTTAAATATGCTTGAACATCACTTGGCACTTGTTGCATTAATGATAATTGATTCTCAAACACACACAAATCTACACTTTGGTGCAAGCTCTGTGACATCCCCAAAAGCTTTGGTTGAATTGCAATACCTGAAGTACTCCAGGGTTTAAATCAAAATGTAATTATTTGGTTCCTCATAAATCAGTATCCCTGAAGATAATACCAGGTTGTATAAGAACCCAGTGGCTCTGTAGCCATTCATCTTCTGAAGAGCCAGAATGTTTGCAATTGTATGAGAAATTAGTGGCTCCTCAGACTTGGAGACTACTAGCTCTGTGCAGAGCAATGGCGGACTTTAACGGAGTGAAAGTACGTATCCAAAAGTTGGACAGACCTTTGAAATGTATAAGGGCTAATTCTAGAAGGTGAAGTACTTCACCTCTCTGCAGGTGTAACTGTCTTCCTCCGTCACCTGTAAAACATGAAAAGCCGTTTTCTATTTATGCTGTGAGAGCACAGCTGTCAAATGCCCAGGTACTGCGCTGAGAGCCTGAGAAGTAAATAAGATGCAATACTTTAGGGGTTTCGTTTTCATGCTCAACATACTGTGTTCAGTTCTCCTGGTGTTGGTCAGGGTTAATTGTGTTTCTTTCTTACACAATGTTGATGTATCTTGGAAGTAATGAATTTGGGTTTTTAAGGCAGCTCAATATATTGAATAAAATTTTCTCTGTTCTTTTGGTCATTGACACCTAGGAGCGTGCAGATTTCAAAAAACTGATCTGCTGGCTAAAGCAAAGAGCCTAAACCTCTTAGGCTTGTCTGGTGTTGTGAGGGTGACTTCAGTGAGTTCTCATTGACAATCAAAACTGAGCTTAACTCTGTGTATGAGTTTGCCTAGGATGCACACGTATTAATCATATTCCATACCAGCAATACTTCAGACCTATTTTAATTTTGGGGGGGGTAAAAAATTCTTAAGGAACACTCCGTGATGGCTGTTCTAGAGCTTCGTGCTTTGAAATGTGTTCTGTGTCACAATTAGCTTTGTGCATGCCCACGTAGCATATGCTTTTAATTAGCAGAATCCATATGGATTTTTACATACACTCAAGCTAACACAAGACACATGGACTTGAGGGTGAATTTTCAGGCTTGAGTTGCAGGAAAGGCTAAGCCCAAAGGTACAACAAATCAAGGCTTGTTTAACAGGATTACCATGTGACCTGGCTTTAGCTAACAATTCTGGTTTTAAGCAAACATGAAATCCATTTTTTTAATCTGAATGGAAACCAGTGGCAGTAACATGAGAATTCTCGTGCAGTGAGGTAACTGGGATCGTCTCTGCTGCTCCATTCCTACGCTTCTGCTTCTTTCCTAAGATTGCCATAAATAAAAAAAAACTACCTGCAGGATCTGAGCATCTCTCTCAGGGAAGCGTAGGCATCTGCAAAAGTAAGTTAGTGGTGCCATGATACTCTCTGTCTGAACCGTGTCTCTTCACTGTTGTGGGCTTGGAATTGTGTTCTGACCCCGGGAAAGCCAGTGGGTTCTGTGGGCCTGGCCTTTGTGCTGTAATTCCTGGAGCGTTTTGGCCCATGCTCTCCAATGAAATTACTGCTAGAAGCCTATAAATCTTATTTGCCATCAGCCTTGTGGCTTCCAAGTTTGTTCTGTTTCTTCCGACTGGGAAGTGACTCCTGGTGTGAGAGCTGGTGTCAGTGGAGGCGGCTGATGTTAGGCCAGAAGCTGTGGGCCTTTCTCTCACTGACTGCATCCTTTTTTACTTTCAAACTAAGACTTTTGCCAGCTGCTCTTAAGCAGTTTGAATATATTGCTTTCTGTAACCTTTGATACTTATTTTGGAGGCCCTGACAGAAACACACCAGTGCTGGTGACATCTAGTCAGGTTCTGTCTGGGATGAGACACAACTGCCATCAGTTCAGCCATCTGACTGCAGGTTGTGTAGGAAATATCGCACCCACCAATGACCATTATCAAGGTTGCAAAGAGCAGTAGTTCCAAGAGTTGGAGTGGGCTTCTGCCTTCATCTGGTTCTCTTCTACTTGTAAATGTTACTCCTATCCAGAGGACTACCTGCCTCACTTCATTTCTTCTGTCTCACCGTGAGATATCTGGTACTATGCTTTATTTATTGCTTGCTATTCACACATTGTTCTGAGTAGAGAAGTATTGATTTCCTTATGGGCTTTTCTGTGGTACTCATCATTTTGAGATGAGTGTTTCACAAATGCTAATTGATTCTCAGCTTGTCCATTAGGTGACAGGATGGTGGGTATTCTCATTCTCCAGATGAAGAGCTGAGGCTTAGATTAGGCCAAAAGAAGGCAGCACATTTCTGTTTGCCTAATTTAACGTGACACTGCCCTGGTTTCTCATAGCAGTCCAGATTGTGTAACGAGTCAGATGCTGACAGCCTGCAGGCCTGTGACCCCAGCTGCAGCTGTGAGCACTTAGGGCTCCTGCCTTTCAGCCCCTGGGGGCTCCGAATACCCAAAAATGAGCAACGTGATTAGTGAGCCCTGTGGGAAATATGGTTAAAACTATGTATTTCATCTTTAGGGACTCATAGGGGTGGCCATAATGGGTGTTCTCTGGGACAAGAGACTTTGCCTTGACCATGAGAAAGTCCTTTCTCTCATTGCTCCCCACTATTTGTAGCTCAGCTTAACTCCTCGCATCCCACACTCAAGTCCCCTGCCATGTGGTACGGACCTGTTCCATATATTCTAAAAACCTTCCTTCTCCCACTGATAGCAACCGTGTTTCTTTCCCAAATTTCCTAATTAACATACTTAACTTGAACTCAGAGCAGTTGTCCTAATCATTAGAACTTGTTGCTAAGTTTCTACAAAGCAATGCATTCTGTCGGTACTTTAAGAGGTTAAAAAGATATTAAAGCCTAAAATGTAAAGTCATCTACTGGCCCTTGGGTAAGGATGGGAATACAAATCTGGTTTTCTGAATCCAAGTTTAGTGTTGTCCACATCATGCATATCCTTAATCTCGCAATGCAAAACTGATCCAGCATCAACTACTGCTGAAATATGTTGCAAATGCATACGAAATACTTAATTTCAGGAGCAGGGTGGTGGTTATCAGTGTGCTCTTTACCTTCTGATGAACTGAATTTGCATAGCCTTTTTATTATGTTCATACTTTCCACAGGTAATGAAAATGAGGCTATAAATAAGGTATTCTCTGTAAGAAGGAAGCCAGTGCAGCCCTTACAAACAAACAGTCTTTATTCAGAACGGCTATTTTTGCAGGCAGTTGCTGTGTTCACCCCTTGTAGTGGTTTCAGGGATGTTGTTGAGCAGCAGGAGACATGCTGCATGTCTTTGTTTAAAAGCATCGTTCCCCCCAACTATATTACTTGGACAAAGGAGCACGTTTGCTGGTCTCATCCCCCTAAACCTTTGTGCTCATCACGAAACTGCTGTGCAGGTTGCTGCAAATGGCAAGCTGTGCTGAAAATAGCAGGGGCTGCTGCAGAGGAGGATGAAGGTGCTTTGGTGGCAGGAGGGCAGTGTGAAGAGGCTCGCTGCTTCCCTTGCTTGTTATCACTAGCTTTTGCTAAAGGCTGTTTGCTCCTGTGTTTCTTGACCATTTACTTCAAGATTAATTGAGAAGCATCATCTGAGACTTAGATTTATTATGCCTCTCTAGATGAAAGCAAAACAAAACTATTCTTGGATTTTTAGAGTTGCTTCCTTTTCCTCCGACCTAGCAAGCCCTAGGTCTGCAACCTTTATAAAAATAAAGGGTAAATAAAGAAGCCTTTATTTAGCAACTGCAGTTTGCAGAATTTCTGACATTAAAAATGGGTAGTTGTTACCAATGGGGGCTGCTTTCTTGCTTTCCAGAGAAATGGGCCATACTCTGCATGTGTGTCACAGCAGGAAAGAGGTCAACTCTCCTGGTAGTTTTTAATTGCTACGACATACCATAACACCCTTCCTTTTCATTCCTTACCTGTGCTTTTTTCAACTGTGAAGCAATTGTGGACAGAAGAGTGTGTATAGTAAAGCAAAACCAAAAAATCATTGAGATGCTCTTTGCGCAGGCTGTCCCTTCCTGGTATTTTGGGACAAAGATATCTGCTTCTTTATTGGGGTGAGCTATACATTGGCAGACCAGGGGCCACAGTGGCACACTTGTACTTCTGGAAAGAGAAATCTGTTAGTTCTGGCCAGCTCCAATGTGCAGCAGGGTAGGAGGATTTCCTGGGGTCTGTGGGGTCCCTGGGACAGGTCTGTTCTCCCTGGGCAGGGTGACCTGAGGGATGGGAGGAGGTGGGGGGGTGCAGCACTGCCGGGCTTCTCACAGGGGCTGAGGCTGTATCACTTCATGGAATGAGTTGAGGGCAGCTGGGATGAGGGGGTGGAAATTCTAGTTCTTATTTGATTTTTCTAAATAGTTCAGTGGGAAGCAAATGTCTTTGTCTCTAGAGCAATATACGAGTTCTTCCCACCTTTATGGGGTGCTGGTCAGTGCTGTCCATGTAACTGATGTGAAACACTTTACTCGGAAAGACCCCTAAAAATTTTTCAAAACACATTTCATACCAAGACCTTGCCCTTCCCCACGAGGCACTGGTGGTGGGTGGGAGCCAGCCTGGTTACAACACAGAGCTGATATTATTCAGATGTGAGGCTTTGGGGGAAGAGAAACATTTCCTTGCTGTGACTGTACAATTCTGTATCTGGCTGTAGGTACCTGATGGGAGTTCTTTGTGCTATTGCAGTATATATAATTTAGTTTCTTAGAGCATATTAAGTTCCTTGACATTATATTGAAGAATCCCAATGCTTTCCCACAGCATCATGCTCTGGTTTGTGTTTAGTTTTCCCATAATGTTGCCTGCCCTTCCATCTATACCAAGAAAGGGGGTGGGAAAAGGCTGGGAATTTCCAGATGGGTTATTAGAAGAGAGCTTAAAATGCTCTAGGAAGTGATATTCTTTTGAAGCCACAAGGGAGGGTTCAGCATGAGGTCACTATGAGCTCTATAGCACTCAGTAACATTAAACTGTGTGACCCAACTGTGTGTAAGCTTTGCCATTGAGGCTAATTCCCCACAGGCCGGCCCAGCACCAGGGTCCCAGGCGAGCTGTGGTGGGGGTGACACAGCCTGTGTGCCCCAGCCACAGTGATGCTGAGCTCAGGGGCTCAGCCCTCCCTGGCATTTGAGGCCAGTCTGTGTCTGGAGTGAGACACCTGATTGTGTTCCCCTGCCCTCCCCCTCATTACTTCATTTATTCATATACTTCTCTTTATTTGGTGCAGGGTTCTTAAGTTTCATCAGATTAACTGCACATTACAGCGTGTGGGGTTTTGGGGCTTGTTTGTTTTTTTTTTATCATGAGAGCAGCTTGTGTAAGAAGCTTTGAGATGTCTTTGCAGAAGACTTATCATATTAGGATTGGATGAGGGGCTGTTTGTTTTTTTTTCATTCTTTTTTTTCCCCTTACTTTCCAGGCACTTTGCAGCCTTTTTTCTCCGTATAATTCAGCCCCAGGCACAGCATGTGAGCAGTTTTCATCTGTAGACTTGTTAGCTTTGCTTCTCCAGCTTTCAGTCTTTGCTTTTTTCTCTGTGACATGCTGTTCTGTTTAGCAGGTTTGGGTCAACTTTTTAAGGGTGGTTCCAGTCACCTGGACTGTACAAGTGCTCACAAGTGAATGCCTGTTCTGAGTATATTTTCTTGTTGCTCCCAGGCTGATGCGCTGCTGCCAGTTTATAGACCCCCAGGGTGCGAGATGCATATTGTGCCCAGGTTTTGGATGAGAACAGAGTGACAAAAAGAGTAAGATTTGTTCCACAGTATGGAAAATCATGGGTTTGATTCTGATAAATCTTCTTTTTCAAAAAATTAAAAAAAAACAGATATATTTAAATGTTTACAGGCTTTATTTCATTTTCTGTCCTGCTATAAGGACAAAGTAGGGAAGGAGAGCATGGACAGAATGTTAACAGAGAAAAGGAGAGCAAACCTTTTCTCCTTGTAGTCTTTTAAAGCTGTCTTTATAGTTCCAGTATGTCCAATACATTTATTTTTTTTAGAAGTCATTTTTTCAGAAGCCTGGGAAGAAAAACTTCCTCCATCCTTTCTGTTGAGATGGTCTCCCAGTGTGGAACTACTGTTTGAAACTGCTGTCCTTCCACTAACAGCCAGTAGTAAAATGCAAAACAGGGCTGTAGACAAACACAATTGTCTCAGGATAGGATTTACCCTGTGTAACTTCAGCAATCTAAACTTTAGTTTTTAGTCTTGGTTCCCAGCAAGAAGAGGGGCGTGTTTAATTAAAAGCTGATTTATCCTCTCCTAAAACAGATAAACTGATGTTCGGATGGGTTGAAATCACCCTTAGAAAAAACTTGTCTTTCCCCACTGACTGTTGAAGAAATAGTAGAAGGAATAGCTTTGGCTGGCTTCCAAAAACTTATATCTTGCCTAATTTCAGATACTTTTCTCACATTTAGTAATGGTTCCAGGTTGTTGTCAATGCATCAAGAATCCCTTTGAAACCACGGTGGTGATATTCATTTCTACCTCTGGTTACAGGATGAGAGGAAAAAGAAATACCTTTTTTTGGTCTTCTCTGCATCAGGTTTCTTCTTGGTTTTGTATTCTAGTAAAAGTACCGCTGCTCGTTTCATCATGCTTCTCCTCCACCCAAAGCTCAACACATGCATTTCTGAGTTAACAGGTTTTTTTTTCAACTTCAGTTCTAGATAAGTAAGAAACAAACAGAATTTCAAAGCAGAAAAAAAAACAAACATTTAGACAAGCTTTTCTCCCTGTTCTCCTACATACTTTACAAAACTTCTCCAGCTTCGGGAAAGTTAGGGACAAAAGAAAAATGAAATGCCACCTTCTGCTGCTAACTTATTGAAGTTGTCAAGGCTTTGAAAATGGAAAAGGTGAAGCAGGAGGAGGAGAATGGGAAGGAGGACATGAAAGAAACACAGTTTCGGCGGTATTTTTATTGCACTGAGACAAAGAAGGGGAAAATGCAGGAGGAAACATGTCAAAACTCCAATTCTTAGTTCTTAAAAAACAAGTGGAAGTGTCATTGCTTTTTATTTCTTCTCTTTTTCTAAAGTGGTTTTGAAAAAAAATCTATATTAGAAGAAAAATTCAATAAAATAATTTTATCTTTTATTACCTGGTTGTGACTGCTGTCGTGTTGACAACATAACATGGCAGCACTTATATTTGTATGCTGCTACAGGTAAGATGTATGTATTTTTAACAATTTTGGCATCACCTTCTACTGCATCTCAAGTCATATTTCAGAGCATGTTGGATTTTAGAACACAGTGACTTAGGAAAACAAAGAAGAAATCCATCCTTTTATGTGGGTCTGGTGGGGAATGCTGGCATACTCAATATTCCTCATCTCTCTTGGGAGTTTTTTTGTGTGTTGGATACCTTGACAAATACTGTCTCAGTCTGGAGGGAACTAACAGCATCAACACTTCAACAAAAGTAATTTCTAATTCAGTCTAACTGGCATCCTGGGCAGGAATACCTCAGTGAATCATAATGCTAGTGCCACTGGATCCAGCTGTCTGGATGAATTCTGTGGTGATAACATTCAACCAACTGGTTTGAAGCATTGATGCCCCTGGTTTTGGCAACTGTATTCACAGGAATTTGTACATCAAGCCATGCCGTTCAAGGGTGAAGAACATTTGCACCCTGTTTTTAGGGTAATGGTACTGGACTTTTGCTTTCCCAAGTACAGGTTTTGGAATTTGCATCTTTCAGAGACTGGTTGGACCACCATCTTCTCTCACTCTCTCTGGCTATGTTGGCCCTCTGCTCCACGGTCTTTTCTGAAAGACTGCAAATGCTGCAAGAACACTTTGTGAATTAGGACACCTTTCAAAAATCACATATTTAAGAGAGGGTAAAATAATGCACATAAATAGACACTGTTTTGTGTAGATGCGTTTTGTCTGTCAGTTTGAGTGAGGTCTCCGTGGCCCAGGTAGTGACTAGTGTTTTGCCTGTATTTCCACAACATTTGTCCCTTTAACAGTCTAATCTCACTCTCTTTGTGTGTATTATTGTATCTCTTTTCTTAGGTCCCAGGCTGATCTACACCCACTTTTCTTTTTCCTTTGAGTTCCCAAACACGGAATTCTGCATTTTTGAAATCAAAGATTATATTAATTCAGTATCTAAAATGTTAGAACAATTATTATAGTTGTGTTTGCCATCTTCTTTTAGTTTTGATAGAAGAAAACAATGGTAAACAACAGGATCTGTCAAACTAAATATAGGGTGAATGCTTTTCAGGATAATGAGACTCTAACTCAACATGCTAACTTTAATGGCTATCCTGAATAACTTAAAGTCATTACATATATCTGGAGACATATATCTGTCTATGTTCAGGTGTCTGAATATAAACTTGGGTGTATTTTTGAAAAATGTTGGCCAGTGAGAACAAGATCCAGTTGCAGAACAAGGAGACTGCAGGTTATAAGTGTGTACATCGCATCTGTTACATGAATCACTCTGGAAAACAGTGTGATGCTATTGCTAATCAATTGTATTACTATCATCTTTGTGTTCTCTGAATTTTTTATCAGTTCATATTTCTCCATGGTCAGAATAAAAAATTATTAATTTAACAGGCAAAGCACCCAAGTAGCATGTTCTTTCAGGGTAGCAGGTAGATCTACTGCAACTGAGGATTACTGTTCAATTGTTTTTCTTCTAAAGAGGACAAAAGTATTTGCAATGTCAATTTTGGTTTTCTTTGAATGAGTTCTGTTTAAAATGTGACTTATCATTGAAACAGAAGGAGCTTCCTCAGTTCAGAGTCTCTAAACAGTGTCACAGGGGAACAGATGTTCTTGAAATCTTGGAAATTTTTCTGAAAGGCGTTGTTTTTCTTTCATTTTGTAAGCACATGAGAGACGTATGAGCTTTGTATCTGATAAAGCCTGTTTTGTGATAATTATTCTATGGCAAAGCAGAACCCCTACTATAGGAAATAACTTTGTTGATGATCTGCCTCTAGACCAAGTGTCATCGTGCCTTTGCTGAAAATACCACTCCTTGCAAATATTCCCCAAACATTTGTACCAAACGGAACCAGAAAACTTTATTAAGTGTTGCAGGAATAAGCACACTTAAGTGAATTTCTGTTTTCTTTGAACAGTACAAGTAACTACTCTGATTCTTTTTGACATCTACTTGTACTCACATTGATTTGGTTTTATAAGCCTTCCCTATAATTAGAAATTCTTTCTGTGTGTGGAGAAACCGTATGCACATCTTAATCCTTTAGTGGATGCTGTGTCTGGCAAAAGTCATGGAAGATTTTCTGACGTGTGTATCTAAAACATTAGAGGACTGTCCTTTTCACAGAGGAAACATTTCTAGGTCTGAGGAGCTTAGGCTTGAATTGTTTTTTCATTTCATTTTATTGAGTAAAGGTTCTGTGCCCTTCTGTCTTTTGGGACTATAACCATATTTCTAGTAGACAGATAACGGTAGGTGTTATTTATGTCAGATTGTATTCAGTGGGCAGCTCCCAGTAGGTTATGCTGAAGCAATGTTATCCCTCACACGAAAACTCCAGGAGTTCCCTGGCCAGCTTTTCTTCAGGATTAAAAGAGGCTGCCTTTGTTAGGGGCTGGTGTGAAAAGATAACTGATGGTCTTTGGCATCGTGCTTTGTGGCAGTTTATAAATACCTGGCAAGAATATCACAACGTTTATGCTTCTGTCTCAAACTTCAGGAAAAGGGATTAATTCAATCAAAAGAACTCCATATGGTCAAACTCAACCCTAAAAGGATGATCGTATTTTATGAGTAAATTTAAGCTTTTGTACAGCAGAGTAGCTTATTTGTCAAAGCCTCTGGGCTGGTATGCTGGGGATCTCAGTTATTTTCTCTGCTAGATTGGAAGTTTTCGAAATGCTGTTGAAGGGAGACCACCTATATTTCCATGAAACAGGGGCAATACTTGTTTTGTCATTGCCTGCTGGTTTCAAGACAAGATTTTCAGAATTATGGTTTGTTGGGTGATTTTCCTGTGGCTACTACCGTGTCAATGGCCTGTTTCTCTTTAAGAAGTGATAAGGAAGATAGGTCGGTGCTAAATGCTCTTGAAAAAAACCCAGAATATCACAGTAAGGAGAGAAATCCCTATACTTGCAAACATTTAGTGATTAATAAAATGGGTCCCTGATTTTGACTGTGCACTGACAATGCTTCTTTATAATACCACAGTAATAAACCCACATTTTGCAGTAACAGAGCTAGTAAAGAAGCATCTTAGTCTATGGACAAGTTTTGTAGATCTTAATAATCCATCTGAAGGATTGATGTAGATAAATAAGAGTAGGAAATGGGTCATTGCTTAAAGATCTCCTTGGGCATCAGAAACTGCTGCTGTCACATTCAGATGTATTTAAATTCTTTAAAAAAATTTGGGCACTTTATAGATAAAATAAAAATAAGAATCACATTATCTACCTGCATTGTAATCATTCTTCCCCTTCTTGCATTTAACTTTTTTAAAATGAGTTATGTTCTTAGGCAAATTCCGTTTTCACCCTTTGCAAGCAACTGGATGGCTCTTTCTGCTAGTGATTCATAGCTTCGTTATTGAAATGGCAGCCTAATCACAGGACTGCGAGCCAACAGTTTGGCATTGCAGAGTGAAATGTTCAGTGGAACAGTGATGTTTAGAATGAGAAGTATTACTATGGTAGCTTGGAGTTCGGCTGCTACAGAGGAAAAGGGGAAGGGTTGATTCCTGTCTGTTTTCTTCCCCTCTGCTGCTTCCCATTCCCTCGCTGACACTCTCAGAATCAAGTTGTGCAGCGACCTAATTTTATATCGGGTCTTTCATTTCCCTCCTCGCCATTATTTAGGATCCAGTTGCAGCTGCATTGTGTATGCTTAACAAATAAAAGCTTTCAGAGAACATCACTCAATTCCCACCTCCTGCTAAGGGTTTTCGAAGTGTAATACATCACAGAATCAAAATGACTTTCACTAAAAGTTCATGCTGTTTAAATCACACCAAATGTTATATTGAGCTGTAGCATACATAATTCATGTATCATTAACAGCTTCTACAAGTCTTTGGCTGCATGGCATACCAATGAATCAGAATGTGTGGGTATTTTTTGATACCTGCCTTTATTTAAATTGTATTTAGAAGCAACAGCATGTAATTGTACTAACTTGGAAAATCAAACAGGCGTGTAATAAATTATGGTTTGTGATTGACATGGTAAAGTAGGTCTCTCTCCTTTCCTGATGTTGAGTAAGCAAGCTATTTTAAACAGGAAACAGTCAAGAGATTTTAGTGCTACTATTAGTATTATTAATGAAAATCCATTTTCATTGTTTACAATGTGTGAATTCTGCAGTCGCTTAATTCATTACATGTCTGATGAATCAACAGTGTCCTTTAGTAAGAAAGATAAGTCTGTTTGGTCCATTTGAATCTATTTCACACGGTGCTATCTTGGACAAGCGAACACGGTCAGAAGATGGCCATGGGATTACTGATGTGTTACCCTGTTGTTTACGGCCCTGAGAGATGCTTGGCTACTAATAACACTGATGATTTCACATGTCTGTCATTCCTGCCGTTATCTTCCTTCTGTCTCACAAGTATCAAAGGCTTTGATTCAGGAGATCTGTTGGTGGCAACTGAAGCGCTAAAATCCTCACGTCAGGTTTAGGAGCACACAGCAGCACCTTACTCAATCAGAAGTTCTACCCAAGTGTAATTATTGTAATTGTGTTTAAGCATTTGAAGGCAATGAAATACCCTCTGTTACTCAGTACAGGAGGATGTTAATCCGGTTGCAATAACGGTGTTGGAGAAGCCATGAACAGTAGGTCTACCTTGTGATACGGGGTTGCCAACAAAACCAAACTTTCTGTCAAAACCATGGAAGACCGCACCTTGCAATCAGTGATCTTGTGCTGGGTACGTCAACTTGGTGAGTAGGAAATGGAGGTGGCCGGGGTCTTGCAAAACATAAGTTTTTCTGAAGTGGAATTACAGATGTTGATTATAGCTCCTGATTAATGGACCAGCAAGACCCGATCACAGCATTAGCTCACTGGTTTTGGTGCCACTGTGTTGTTGCCTTGGTTTTACTCCTAGACTTTCTCCAGTCAGCCTGATGACCTTTGTGACAGAATTTCACTATGGGAATTAGCAGGTGTCTAACTATAGCCACAGCACACGGAAATTTGTGGGAGCTGCATTGTCTCCCTGGATACTCTGTGTGCTGATGGTCAGTCACCACCTTGTAATGAAGGTGATGTCTGAGGCGAAGCTGCGTAGAAATGTGAAGAACATTTGCCTTTGTGTGTGAGTTGGTGAGCTGGGAAAGCTAAGTCTAGCTCACATGAAACAAACATTGTGGCTGGTGCCTGCAAACCTGTAATCACATACTTGTGTGATCCTCTGGGCATAGAGCATGAGGTGACAGTGCAGGAAAACCCCAAATGGTTCTGATAATAAATCCCTATATTATTTACTTCCATGAAATGGTCACTCATAAAAGGGCACACCTAGAAAAATAATGAACAGTTAAAAATTCTAATTCAGCAAATGCTTATGCTGGTTTATTTTTCCCTAAATCTTCATTCTTTTAAAGAGCAATTGGATGAGCATCCCATTCAGTCTGGGCAGAACAGAGCAGCTGTACTCAGTCCTTTCCCTGCAGGGTCTTTGCTCCTGCTTTCCACTGAACTGTGCTTAAATGAGCTTGGGTACATTATACTCACTCTAGCAAGAAATCTGGAAAAAAATTAAAAATTGTTTTAATTAAACATCAGGAATTACCAAATATTTTTACCAGGTATCAACATGAAAAAATAGAAAATGTTTTTGTGAAATATAGTACAGTTTTAATATCACTAACAATTAATGTGACAAATAGTCATGTTAGTATTTAATTTACCTTTTAAAAAAAGAATTTGAAAGTAATTTTTTCTTTGATTTCTGATTTACCACTGTTCATAACCAGGAAAAATAAAGCAGCAAAATAAGAGCTAGTAAGACACCAGGAGGTGAAGCTGGGAGATCTATGAGTCATGCCTAAAAGCACCATGTTCAGAGTTGTTGGCATTTCTAGCGTGACTTTTCTGTTACTCTACAAATAAGTAGCCCTCTTGGGCACTGAACTGTTTATTCAAATTCTGAGGTTCTGACTTTTCTCCATATGAATCGAACTGTATTTAAGTCATGTCTGCTTAAAGCTGCAGTGAAGCATAACTATGCAGATCTGCTCAACTCCACTTCTGGGCTCTGAAGAGCCGGAGAACTTGTACTGGGCAAGCCTGGCAGACCACCAGTGTGGTGGTGGTGGGCTAATGCAGAGGGCATCACCACCAGCACAGCAGTGGGTCAGTGGCTAAAGGGTCAGTAGAAGGAAGAGGTGGCAGCTGAAATCTCTCTTCTCTCCTTAGTAAGCTTTGCTTTACCTCCACCTGTTTGACTTCCAGTGTTTATGCTGTAAGCAAACAGCGGACGCAGTAATGAGTCCTTGGCCTGCTTGGTTGCTGCTGAGATGTGTGATTACCAGTTTAGAAACATCATCTCAGAATGTAAATGATTCTTTTACTGTAGGAAAGTATAGTATGTATCTGCAAAGTATAGTATGCATCTGCATACAGGTGCGTGCAAATACAAAAGGGTTTGTAACGCCTTGGTACAGCTCCTAAAGATAGGGCACTGTCAGCCACAGACTGCACCATCACCTGGTTCAGCTGGGCATGAATTAACATGGTATATCCCTGGTGCAAAACATTGTTAGTAATTAGAAAAAATACAGTTTATTAATAATCACTGCCTACAGAGTGACTACTCTATAGCTTTTGCACAGAATTTCTTTTTCTTGCTGAGAGCTACGAGTGCTGGTATTTTAAAGATGGAGAGATGCTGGACTAGAGGTTTGCACAGCTACAGGAGTACATTAGTGTGCTGAGGTGTATAGTTTAAAAGATAGGTGGAAATGGAGGGGAGGAAAGGAAGCGTTTATGTTAGTGGGATAATTTGTGTCTTCATCACCTCTGGATTAGGTTGCGTGTGTGAGAATACAACTAGGATTTTGTGTGTTTTGGAAAGGTCAGCTTTCCTCTTCCAGCCCTGATATTTGGGCAGACTTGCTCGCATGCTTGATCACAGAATTATTTTCAGCTCAGTTTCTATTTTCTGTTGCTATTTGAGGAAACTTGTTCCAGCTGCAAAAAAAAAACCTTAATGGTGAGAGAAATTGAGACATTTTCACCTACCAGGCAAGTCCTCTGTTTTGGGTTTTTTTTTTTTGCATAGTATCTGCCTTTGTCTGTGTGCATGGGTGTGTGTTGTGTTCAGGGCGGGCTGTGTGTCAGGAAATCAAGTTTGCCAGGAAAGTAATGCGGGTACCTGGGAAGTGAATGTGTGTCCCGATGGCAGACCTGACATTCCTCATATACCTTTTGTAGGCCTTTGGATTTTTAGACCATAGTTTGAAAAAAACGGGTTCTGTGAACCCCACTAATGAGAATTTCTTGTTTTCAGCAGGAAATACCAATCTCTAAAGCTTAGGCAGAAGAAAATCAGGGGTGGACATGTCTTTATCGAGAAGGGGCTCAGCCTCTACAGCCGGTTGAATTTGGATCCAGTGCTGTTGTCATATGCTGTAGGAGCCTGACCCCCAGCCTTAAACACATGGCTTTGGGCTGGCTGTGTGTTGTTATTAGTGATTGTTAAAATGAAATACATTACTCAGGAGGGGTTCTGTGCTCCTGGCCATTAGGGTGGGCTTTTTGCACCAGGTGGTCTGGCCACGTGGCCACTCGGCTCCTCTCCTGCCTGTGTGGGACACCAGCCCCTGCTGCAGCAGAGGTGAGGAAGGCGCTGCCTCGAGGCCATCCAGGGACAGGCCATCTGGCTGGTGGGAGCAGGGTCCCGGGAGGGAGCTTCGGTGCTTCTGGTCCCTCAGAATCCTGATGAAATTGCCTCTGAGGTGGTACCATTGGTGTTTGGTGGGATTTGGAGTTGCTGAGAACATCTGCTCCTGGGGGTTTTGTACAATGGAAGCAGAGGTTACAATCTGACCCTTGGACCCACCCCGAAAACATGAGCCTTCTGCCAGTTTGATGAGAGAACATTTGGGGATTCACTGGAGCAGGAGGTTAAATCAGACAACCGAGAAATGGCTTTGGAAGCATAACCCTACTCTCAGATGTTAAGTAGAGGCACGGTTGCGATCTGAGAAATTCATGAATGTCACCAATACATTCTGCTGAAGTGATAGCTATAAAATGAAAGATTTAAAGGAGGCAATCATAATGGTTAACAGCAGTATGAAAGAGCTTAAACATGTTCATAAATTTCAATAACTGCCGAGCAATATACTGGATTCATCTAGGAGAGATTTAATTTGAAAAATGCTAAATAGGAGATACAAAGACTGGAAACATAGACATTTCTCCTGAAGATGGAGTCTTTTGCTGAGAAATTTACATTGTACTTCAGCTGAAGTGATATTAAATGCAAGTACAATGTGGTAGAAAAGGAATTATAAAATAAATTATAGAAAGAGTTTTTAAATTTGCACATTAAGGAAAAAAGCTTTATTTTGTATTCTCACTTCAGATGGTATTTGTGTCTAGTTCCATAAATGACCATGCATGCTGAACGAAATGAGATAAAAAAATGTTGGTGTCAAGTATATAGATATTTAATAGAAAATAAAAATGACTGAAGTCCTATCACAGGGAAGTATAAGCTTATATACTCGTGTGCAAGTATCCGGAATATATATATCATTTAAATAGATGCATAGAATTTAGAATACAAATGCTTTAGATGAATTTTAAATTTTCTGTGTTTAAAATTAATTATATTCTGAGGCAGAACCTTTCATTGCAGATAGTTTTAGTAAGATGCATCGGTGCACTAAGATTTTTGAAATGGTGAATACCTTCTTTGTGTTGCTAATTGCAGCTGTGCAGCATCTTATTTCCAATTTCAATCATTTTATTCCTGTTGATAAACAGCCCTTATCTTCTTCCCACACACCAGAGAGTTTTTACATTATTTTATAAATGAGAATTTTCCATTGTGCTGCAGCATATTGTTAGCAAGCTTGAGCTTTATTAAAAAGAAATAGAAACTAGAATTTAGAAACTTTCTCCTTGTTGAAGTGACTTATTTTTGGAGGTAGTAATGGTGCTTGCAGTAATGATTAAATTAATGAAGGCTGTGTGGTCTGAAGTGGCAGCACTCATCACCATGCCCTGTTCTGATCTAAACAGATCTAAACTGATCTAAACTCATCTGCTGCACTCTTATGTCATCCAGAAAACCAGCTCACTTCAGATAGGCATGGGAATGATGGCAGCTCCAGCTGCACTGTGATTCTTCTGGACTGGGGGCCTGAATTTAAGAAAAACTGAGCACCAGCTACCCCAGTTCAAATAGCTGCTTGGCAGGTATGCTGAACATCCCTCGCCTGGTGTCCTAATTTCTTGTGTTATGATCACAGCGAGATGATGAATACCTATGAGAAATCAACTTGATCTGGGCTGCTACCTGTGATGAAGGAGATATGTTCTGCTATATGTATCCAGCCCCATCCAAGAAACAACATAGCCCTGTAGATCGATGTCTTGCTTAGGGAAATGCCACCTCAGAAGGGTTTTAGGAGCTGAATCTGTCTTTTGAAGTCTTATGGGAGCTGACTTTGGGGAAACATCTGAGTAGGTATCCTTGGATACTTAGTAGGTTTGAAACACTGATGACCTTTCTCTAAAGTAAAAAGTTTGTGTTCACCTTGTGTCTCCCTGTAGTAGGTAAAGGTACACAGCTATTTTCTGAGTTTGAGCTAAATTTCATTATCCGTCCTTGCTGGTTTTATGTATCTCCCTCGTACTAAGGCAGTATTTATTTTTTTAAAAAGACAAAAATATACACAAACATAAACTTTTATCAGAGAATGGAAAACAAAATGACTGAAGTTACAAGGAAGGCACTATTGGGACCAGCACAGGGAGAGTGAGGCAAAGGGACTTTCCCTTTCTGGGGTAACCAAAAGCTACTCCTCAGTATTGGAAGTCCTGAGTTCCCTGCAGCTGAAACAGATTGTGTTCTCCACAGTTGATTATTGAAGGAACGTGATCAAAATGTGTGTTAAGAGATTTTTGGAAAGAGGAAATACGGCGACTGGCAGAAGAATGATTAACCTAGTAAAGAACTCAATACCAATGTTTAATTCTCAAGATATGTTACATTTTTACCATGACAGTTTGTATTCTGAATGGCTTTACTGGTGTAGTTCCATTTGCTTTACAAACCACTCAAAAGACAAGGAGGTTTATAGAAAGTGAGAATAATGATTTCCAATAACAGAATGAAATAGTTTAGCTGACGAATTCAGTGGTGTGGCTCTGTGAATCCTCCTACATTTCCTGCCAAATGCCACGTCAATTTTGTTTGATTTCATGCAAATCTGGGTAGAGAGGTGGGGCCCTTATCTCTGTATACTTATATACACTCTATATATGCGCTTAAATATTCCCAAACACATTTGTGCTGGTGTTTCAGCAAAGCATATGGAATTTCACATTGATTTGTGAACTCTATAAAACACTAATGGAGCTGCTGCTTTAGCTTTCAGTCAGTTGGGATAGACTGTGATGGGAAGCTGCAGGCAAAGTCTCCCTTTGCTGGTCCCAGTAGTGCCTTCCTCGTAACTTTAGCTGTTCTGGTTTCCACTGTCCTCGGATTCATTTCTCTCATTTGCACAAACTCATTCATGACACAACTTAGAAATGAATTCTATCTACCTACATCTGATACTCTTATTTATTTCTAAGCACAGCTCTCTAAAAGGGAAAAAAAAAAACAACCATACAATTTCATGCATAACGTGTACAGCTACAGTGCTGTAAAACGCTTCATGAGGAAGAGATGAGGAACATTGCTCTTCTCCTCTTCTTATTGTGAAATGAATTGTACTGCTTTTGACAGCCTACACATGCAGATTTGTTATCTCTGTGCTCTGCTGAAAATGATTCTGCGTTACGTATGTTTTATGTGTGCCTGCGGGTACATCAGTGATACCTTACATTGCTGTGTAGGCCACAGCCACGGGACACCATGATATTCAAAATCAAATTCTATTATAATAAGGTCATCTGCTTCTAAAGAGCTTTTCATTGCCATGTACTTTTTACAAACTATATCATTAGTCCAGTCTCTGCTGGAGCAGTTGTTTTTGTGGTAAAATTATGTTATTCCACAGCACAGTTGCTGGATTGTCACAGACAGGAGCTAAAGGATGAAATTAAACAAGCAGAAACCTAGCTGGAATGTAGGTAGCTATCAGAATTACTGAACTTGACCTCATTTGTCAGAAGGCATGAGATCTCCGAAGGCAAATTGGATCTTCCTCACTCAACACCAAATTATTTTTAAAAAAAAACGCAACACCCTACCTATACAGCAACACGATTCCATCACATGCTGCACATTTATGCCATAGGGAATTCAGGATACGTGCTACCCACTGAAACATCATCTGTTTCTCTGAACATGCAGAAGGGTGCTTTTCTCTCCAATAGCTGGAGGAGACAGTAAAATGGTTTTTTTGGGGGTGTTTTGGGGTTTTTTTGAAGAGATGAGAATAGAAAACAGACTGAAGCCATGCAGCACTGAACAGGGACCGGTGCGGGAGCTGCGGTTACTGAGGTCTAGGGGATGGTGTATTTATTGCTGCCCTGCGTGTGGGGAGGGCTCTGCGCAGCAGCTGCCTGGCTCCAGGGATTTGGCCCGATGCTGTCAGCAGAGGTCATGGATGATGGCATTAGCCACTGGGTCTAGCCTGACTTCTTCCCAAGCAGCCTTCATGCTAAGGATGCGTTCAATGGACTGTTGGTTTCTAAAGCCGGAGACAGGCTTTTGACATTGTTTCAGTAACTGCTAGAAGGAGTGGTTTGTGTTGGCTTTAACCAAAGTATTCGTGTGCAGGACACTGTTAAAATAAAGGGGTTTAAATTGAGTGAAATCCAGGCTGCTTTTCCATGTACAGGCTTAAGGCTGCACATTGGGGCATCTCCTTGCTGTCCCCTGTGAGCTGGTGGAGAGGAAGGGTGGCACACAGAGATGAGAGGGACAGTCTGACTGTCGGGCCTGACTTCCCTAGCTGCACTTCATCGTCTTTATTCTTCTTCTAATCACTTTTGTTCATTTTGATCATTTGTTTTCCCCTGGACATAGTCCCTTGTGGGAACCTTTATCAGCTGAGTGAACTGCTGCACACATTTCATTAATGCATAAATGAGCAGGCTGAGAGCATCACATTGATCAGCAGATGCCTCGTTATCTGAGGTACCCTTGCTGTGATGCCCTGGGGGATAGGAGGACTTTCTGCTCTGAGTATATACACTATTATTTCCCTTCCTTTCTTTTCCTATTTTATGTTCACAAATAATTAAATAAATGTCATTATAATTTAGTGTTAATATATATTCGTCTCTTCTTCCTTCTTCCCAGTAGAGTAATATATTTCAGATTCTCGATCTCACCTTTGAGGGTTATGTGAAGGCTTGTGGTTTTGTTCTGTACTCTTACCCTTTGCACAAACAAGCCCAGTGCTAGTAATGATGGGATTTGCATGGTCAACCTGGAGAACCTGGCACTGCATTTAATATGCTGAGAGTTTAGAGGCACAGTCCAGCTTCTTCAGAAGCCGGCTGGACATTCGTTGCTTCCAGGTAAAGAAGATTTTAATAAATAAATAAATACCCCCTATCTTTTGTCAGCACCTTGTATTTGTTGCAAAACCAAATGCTTACTGGGAAATAAATATAAAACCTGAAACTCTGTTGATCGTTTTCACCAGGAAAAATACTCTTTTCAAAGTGTAACGTGGACATGTAAAAGCACCAGTTATGTTGAAATCATTGCTTGATCTAGTCTCCATGACCTTTTTTTCCAAAGCTAGAGTGGCTTTGAATGTTCTTGAAAATTTTCTTCTAACATCTTGAGTCTTCACTGATAAAACTTTAGGCATTAAAAGTCTCCATTTTTGTTTGCCACTATGTGTTTTCCTGATACACTCATCTGCTATGGGCTTGCCAGTTCCTGAATAGAATAAGCCTGATGGGATCTTTGCAGCAGATAAAAGTTACTTGACCTACACTTTCCTGGAGGCACAACTTGATGTAAAACAAAGTGAGTGCAGAAGTGGACCCAATTCTTACCAGTCCCTCTCTTTGAAGAGGGAAATCTTCATGATGGTGCCTGGTAGCCCTGCAGCTGTGATGGGGAGAGGCTGGGTCTCCTATGAGCAGCACTATTTGCTTTTTCACAGTACTGTAAGCCATTGCAAAATAACGATAATTGCATCTAGTTCATGTTTTCAAGCTTTTCTCATTTTCAAGAGCTAGGGGCTGTAATGTTAAAAATGCCAGCATGTGACTCCAGTGGTTGGTATTTGGTTTCCTCTTACTTTACTGGCCTTTATTTGCCTTACTCTGAGTCTAGTCATGTTAGAGATGTACTCAAACCCTTAACTTGTGCTTTTTAATTAAGCTAACTTAAAATCCTCTTTTATATCATAGATAATAATGGTAGCAATGATTATGAGAAATTGTTGCATTCAGTTACTTTTAGCAACTTCTTAATAAAGTAGTAAAGTTAATATCTAAGAAATGGATTTACAATACAAATGGAGAAAGCTAATGCACAAGCCATATACCCAGCTTCCCAAAATTTGACTCGAAACCTTCAGTTCCAGAATATTGTATTTAGAAAATCAACTTGCTTTCCAAATCTCTGCTTTGCATGGATTATGGAGTGACCCATTATTGGGAAGTCAGCATTGGTTCCACACACACGTTGCAAAACACACGGAGTGGTTCACTGCAACGCACTCTTTTGCCTTGTAAATCCCAGTTACAGTCCAGAATATTGCAAATAAGAACTTCCAAAATGTCAGATGTACAACACATACAGTATTTATTTCTTTTTGTTTTCTTTTGTTTTCTTTTCTTTTCAACCTCTCTTAGTACAAAGGGGCAAGGGGACAATCCACAGTGGCAGAGTATGGCATGAGTGTGGGCACAGTATTTCAGTTTATGACATTCTTGTACAATCTCTTGGTATGTAGACAGCAGCTCTCTAGGAGCTGTCAAAAAAAGGTTTCCAAGTGTAGTAATTGTATACCTTTCACAAATATACATTAATTTGTTTTGATTTTAAGTTCACCGAGAGGTGAATTTTTCAATAGGCCTGCTGGTGAACAGCCTTTTCAGTTTGTATCATTCATCACTTTACGCATCACTAAAATATGTCTGTCTTTGCCTGGGTTGTACACATAGAAAATAGTAAGGTGAAAGTTTGCCTTATGAACCAGAATTAAAGTTAGCAAAATATTCACACTGAAATGTTATGCTTTGCTGTTAAGTCAAGGTATAAAGTGAAAGGTTAATAGAGTATATTCATAAGTTCTATATAAAGAGTGTGTTTACCTAAGACTGTAGTTAGGGAGTATAAAAATTTAGAGCACAGTCCTTTCCTCAGAAGCCTCCAGTGTGAATGGACAAGGCAAGTGAGAGGAGTGAGGAGAAGCAGAGCTCAAAGAGCTTTCCTTTGGCTGCTGGTTGCAGTAAGAACGGGGCCAGTGCTCTGGAAGACTGTCCTTGGGTTCCATGTGAGCGAACAGAGACATGAGAGGTAAAAAAGTCTGTAACACACTGGGGATCAGATTTGTCCCTGTGGGGTCCAAATTCTTGAATGTTCTGCAGAAAAAACATCTAGTAACTGATGATTCTTTAGATGACCTATACAGTGATTCTCATGCTTGGTTTGATGGGTTATCATGTAAATCTTTGCTACAGATCCGTCAGGATAGAGTCATTCTTTTTATAGGCTCTTATGTGGCATGCTCTGCAAAGTGTGTGTGGGAAACCTCAGTAGCTTCACATTAAGGTGACTTTTTTTTTCTTAAGGGACACAGATAAACTAGCTTTAGAATTGGAAATTAAACCCAGACCGATGCCTACCTTTACCAATTAGACTGCTATTACAAAAATATTTTTCAATTAATGCTGTAATCCACTGTATCTTTTATTTTAAGTTTTAATTTCCTGGGGAGTTATGTTTCCACAAAACTTGCCCTGGATACTTGTGTAGTTGTGTTCTAGTAGCTGGCAGCTCTCTGATTTCAGAATGATAGCGATGAACTTGCTTTTGCAGCTGATGTTTCCATGTATGGGCTGTTGGAGAAAGCTGGGGGGCATTCCTGGCTGGAAAGAAACCATATGTACGGCATTGGGTGCCTCATTGCTATTTTAATATTTCTTCTGTTGAAATCTTCAAATGCACTACACACAGGAGGGAAAGATTTTGGTGATATGCAGAGGTATATCTCATGGCTCCGACAGATCTATGCATTGCATGCGGTAACACAGGAAAGATTTTTAAGTGTCATCTATGTGATAATCTCGCTTTTCAATAGTGAATCTTTTCCTCGATGCCGGGTGTCACAGAAGCTGTAAAAACCCCTGGTGAGAGAAGTGGCCAACACAGAAGGGGACGTAGCCCACAATGGTGGGGTTACAAGATGCTAGGCTCAGGAAGCAATAAAACCCTACCAGATCAAATGATCTGCTCTGTTTTTGACTTTCCATACAAGGTAGGTGGTAAATACAGCTCCTGATTATGCCTCATGGTGCTGTTTACAAGCACCCCATTTGTGAGACAGAAAGTGAATTTATTCCATGCTAACTCTGTACACTGACATGTTTAAGAAGGCTTAAGAGCAATTTTGTGCTGGGTGGCTTATTCCATTCTGCAAACAGAGCAAGGTATCTAATATGTTAGTATCTTAGCACTTGAAGCTGCTGGTTTTTCCAGTTACCTTTAATGATCTGGCATTGGCACTGCAAGCGGCTGACTCGTGGCAGCCCATGGCTTTGTCTGAACTTGCTTGTTCTGCCAAGAAGCAGCACACGAGCCTGGAATCTGCTCTCTGCTCACAACAACGGGGGTGTCCGATGCTGTGTAGTGATAGAGGGGCAACTCCCAAGGCTGGATCTGGTCCACATGGACTTCCTGGCCGAGCTGTTCTTGAGCCAGGTAGTTTAAAGGTCAACTTGCAAAGGAGCAGCAGCCACTGCTCTCCATGTGGGACATTCATGCCAGGCCACTGCTGTACACAATGACACCTGGGATGACTGCATGAACTTGTTTTATTGTTGGGTTGGTTATGGATCTGTGATCAATACATCATGTCACCATACCATAGATGCAAGCCTGTAAAGTAGCCACATGTTTTAGATTCTCAGCTTTATAATCAGATAATGGTAAAGAAGCCAGGGTCCTAAGTATTTTGTGTCCAGAAATTTAGCTGCAGATTAATACTGACAGTACTGTGTAAAATATCTCTTAGGGATTTCCTTCCAGTTCACCTTTTTCCTCTAGTCTGACATTGATTACACTTGTAACGCATTTTGTAATAATGGTCTTTCAAACCTTTAGTTAATAACATCATTGAGAGAAGCCATTTGTCAGAATAGAAAATGTTTCAGGCTTGCAAACACTACTTGATTTTGCCACAGCAGGATGTTGAGAAAAGGGAACTTTCAGCTTGATATTCTGCTAAGGACCTGTATTGTCAAGGTTATAATGTTAACCAAAAAAAGCTAAATGCTGCTATTGGTTTCATTTGAAGCAGCCACTAGAAATAGGGGACAATATGGTAACGTTTGAGCAAGAAAGGGCAAGGCTTATAGAAGCACAGCTTATATCTTGAACTGTGGAAAGTTCTTCCCCAGCCCATAGTTATTAATCTTTTCTCAGATGGTCTCTTGACTGATTCATGGAAACACTATTGCAAAACCAGCAGGAGAAAGTTTTGAGGTTCAAGCAAAAAATTGGTTGCATGTGTTTAACAATAATCACTGTTTTCAAGCAATCCTTTCTACCTGTCTCAGATAGAGCCTTTGCATTCCTAAATCAGAAAAGGAATTAAAAGAAAAGGAGAGGAAAAAAAAAGTAAAAGCAAGCATTCACTTAAATATACCAACAGCTGACCTATATTCGCTTGTACGTGTTTCTTCATTGGTAAGGAAAGAATTAATATCTGTTCCTCACTTGTGACGTACCTCCTAATTTGGACATGAACTATCCACTGTACCTTCTCTTCCCTCTCATCACACAGACTGTAGGTTGTATCTGGATATCCATTCCATGTGTTATCTGCACAGGATGACTTTGGTTGAAGAGTAAATGGGAAAACTTGCAGTTAATGTTTTAATATGCTTGACAAAGGAACAGGTAGACTCTAATGAAACTAACACAGTACAGCATGGAATAGGACAGCTTAAAATGCTGATGGTAAGTGCTCATCTCTCACTGTTACAGCGTACCAAAAAATTGGTGACAAAACCAAGCACTTGTTCTGCAGCAGGTGCTTTGCCGGTGACACAACTGAAGAAAACTCGTGATCTTGTGATTTTATCCTTGAAAGCTTCCTTCTTAGAGACTTTAAACCTGCATCGTTTCCATGCTTTTCAAATTTGGCCATAAGCATTTAATGTCTTTTACGCAACTACATGCCTCTAAACAAAGCAGACTGTTCCTGCCCTGGAAATCTATTTATGGATCCTCCTGTGTCATGCTCAGCTTTCCTCAGTCACTACGTCACCTGGTTTAGACTCCTCAGAGGCTTCTGTGTCAGTCACAACCAGTGATGAATGGGTGCCTTATATGATAAGGTACTTCTTGTTTTAAAGGAGAGTATGAGAGACAGCTATAAACCTCTGATGGACTTCTGGATGGGGAGAGAGGTTTGTGGAGTATTCCTAACATCCCAGCCTAATATAGATGTGCTTTAAAATAGATGTGCTTAGCCTTAAGTTATTGTTAAGCACTCAGCTTAGCTTGGCATAAATGATTATGTGAACAATATTTAAAGATACTGCATCATTCAACGTAATCCCATTTAACTTATTTTGGAGCCTATATCCAGTTTTTTTAAGGTGGTTGGGAATTTAAGTCTGCTTTCAAAGTGTCTAATTAATTGGGAATTTAATTGCTGAGTGTAATAGTAGCTCAACACTTTTAAGAAAGTAGCCTAAAGTTTTACACTTTTTAATTTCTTACTATGAACCATAATCAGGGAATATGCCATACAGGCACACAGAAAAAGGGCTGAACCTTTTACTGCAGAAAGAAATGCTCCATTGTTGTGGTACATCTGTTGTGCTGGTCAGTCTGTAACTGAAAAGCAAGAAATCATTTCAGTTTTTTGTGGGCAGAAAACTGACTCTCCGTAGAGACAGTAGTTTTAGATTGTCTTCAGGTTGTCAATTCTCAATTCCTGTTTTGAGGATTCACAATTCAAACCCAGTTCCAGGCTATACTTAAAGTGAGAAAAAAAAAAGTCTATATTTTCCCTTCTTCAAAAAAATCTGAATATTTTTGAAATCTGAGAAAGTGTCCATGTGAGTGAAGTTCTCCGTGTACTAGTGTTGGAAGTGTTGGATCTTGGCTAAATAGACATACCTGTGTAGACAGACTCATACATACATATATGCATATGTACATAGATTTATAAGTGGGGGAAAAAGAAAATTTCTATGCTATAGCAAACTGATGCGGAATGAGTATAAACTGAATAAGGTAATTCAATCCATTAAATTCTGGTAGTAAATGTGAGTATTCTTTAAGTGTATTCACTTCAGTAGTGAAGAGCTGCTAAATTAAATGTCTGTTGGTGAGAATTCTACCTTAAATCCTTTCACATTAATCCTGCCACCTTTCCCCTCTTTGTCTCTTTCTTGCTTCTGTCAGTGGCTCTTGCTGTCCATTTCCAGGACTCGTTTACAGAGAGATCAACAGTGGTACTAAAGGACACAAATAGATAATTTTATGTGATGCTGACATTAAAAAACAAGCAAGCAAGCAAGCTTACAAACAAAACTCGGGTATAAATCCACAGCAGCAAAAGAAAACTTGTGGAAATGAATTTCAAAAACAAAATAAGCCAACTCTTCTGAAGAGCAAGGCAAGAGTGGCATTAAGCAGGCATGGCCAATGCATTATTGCCTCTTTTTGTCTCTGCTTGCATCGAGGCAGAGGTGGTTTGGCCAATGGCTGCTGCATTCCTATGATTCTGGAAACAGGTTTAGTTCTCTATGTTGGTCAATAAAAACCTAAAGTCTTACATTCTTTACAGTTACAGCATCAGCTTTGTGGTTGTGACTATAGTGGCCCGTAACAGCAATAGTCCTCTTTAATTCAGTTTGAATAAATAGTGGAGTATCACAACATAAATTTACTATGACTATAGACTTACGTGTGTGTACTAGAGAAGTATTGTGACACGATACAAGTGTGTACTTTTAATTTATATAAAATTAGATACTGGTGTCATTTCCTTTGAATGAGAGAAATTGGTGTCTTGCTTTATGTTTGAAAGTGAGATTCATTAACAAATTGCAGTGAAGCTGTAGGACCTGAATGTCGAAGTCACCCTCATGCTTTTGACAAGGTCTGTCTTGTTCATGACCTTGGTTCCTTAAAGGTTAGCTTGTCGAGGGATGGTGAGGCTGCAGAGACATCTGGGTCAGTGCCTGAATGATTGGCTTCTTGAAAGGGGAAAAAAAACCTCCTGAAGAAATCGTTGTGTATCTTCCTGCTACGTGTAGTGTGCTCAGGTTAGAGGAGGTATCTCTGTACCCTGTAGATCAGCCAGGCCTGTTGGGAAGTTGCATGGTAGTGCCCAGGGGCTCCAGCCAACACAACCAGTAAGGAGACCGTGCTGGTGCACTGGTAGAGGCAGTGGTAGGGAGGCCAAGGCACAGGGAGGGTGGGGAGCAGGGGTTGGAGATGAGGCATGGAGAAGAGGCAGTAAGTCTTATGTTATAAACTCAAAATGTGCTTGTTTGGGGGAGTAATGTTGGTCAGATCTGGTGCAAATGAGCTTTCTCAGTGGCTCTTGAAACGCCCTCTTGTCGTGGATGTGAACTGGACTTTGGAATTGCTTGGAGCCTGGTAGCTCTGTGAGGCAGCCGCCATTTTGTTGAGGAGGAACAATACTCCGTGCAGCTCCCGGGGATGAAGTCTCTTAGAAGCTCGTGCTGAGCTCTAGGAGGTGCATGAAAAATTCACAAAAAGTTATATGACAGCATTTGAAAACTGTGGTGCGTACTTATTTATCTTTGTGAGTCAGCCTGGATCCATTTGGAGGAGTCACCTTCCCCTCAGGGGCGGCCCCGTGAGGCGGCTGAGGCCTCAGATCCCTGGGAGGCCCTTCCCTCAGCGGCCGCGGTGCCGCATGTGAGAGGCCACATCTGCTGAGCTGCTGGGCCACCGCTCTTCGAGACACAACAGAGAACTTGGCTTTTCAGGTTTGCCTTCAGGACAAAACTTGCTGAGGAGATTTTAAAGCGGGAGGTTTGTCTAATGTAATTTTGGTTTAATGGCGGGGAGGGATTATGTAAGAGCCAAAAGACTAGTGACGGTTTCAATTACCTCAGGTTTAGCAGCTTAATGATTGGTAGAAAGTTGAGAGGTCTTGTTCTTTTGGGTTACATGTTACAGGTTTTCAAACCTTTGTCTAATATTTGACTAAATTAGCTTGAACTTTCTAAACAACTGAATTTCCTCTTTGCTTTTTCAAGGCAGTGACTTTTTCTCTATTGCTGCCAGTAGTCTGGGTTGAAAATGAGAGCTGTGTGTGTGCCAGGAGTTCAGGTGCATTGTGTAGTTGATTTTTTTTTTGGCGGGGAGGTAAGAAGTTGATGTGGGGTTGTCCCTCCTGGCTCCTGACACGTGGCAGCACTTTTCTGGAGAAAACATGAGGTAAAAGCTCAGTGCCCTTACTCCTCTCTACCTCCATCCGTGACTGGTGCCTTGGAAAGGTGGACTGATGGTCATCCCAGCAAGGCAGGAGGGTGCTTGTCAGGAAGCAGAGACGAGCTTTCTTGCTTTGGGGGTGTGAGGTGTATTAGCTGTACTTCCAAATCCTTTGTTTTTCTTTGCTTGAGAAATTTCAGGATGTGGAAGTTGTTTTCAGAGGAGAAAAAACTGCCCTTTTCATGAAATGTAATTTAGTCAAAACCAGTTTGACAGGAAAAAGAATGGGCTTACCTTTGGTCATCATGGTTTTCATGGCTCTAAGAGCGTGATGCGGTTGTGTGGAATCCACACTTGTTCCCCAAAATATTTGTGCTTATAAAGTTATAAGATACTTTATGTAAACCCTGCCTTCGCTGAATGAATTTTCTTATTTATGGAGTTGAACACCAAGAAGGGACTCTTTTGTATAATACATTTTCTAGTCATCATGAGACTGTATGATCTGCCTCTCCTCTGCTTCCAGACTCCTGATGAATCAGGCAAGGTTTTCTATCTTTTATTATTCTTTTTTTTTGCTAGTTAATTACCTTCAGTGTAGAAGGAGAGTTTGAATTTGTCAGGCATAACTTCCTCCTGCAGTTTCTTGTTATGCAGCCTTTGACCAAATTAAAAAGTTCTTAAAAACTAGATGTTTCTCTCCCCTCAGCAGATCTATCTCCCTATCTTCTTAAAATTACTTTTCTCTCTGAAGACTGTCACCTAGTCTTTCAATAAAGGTTTTTTTTCTCTGAAATCTTTTCATGTATTTAAAAACCTGTTTTGAAAATGTGGGCATGAGAAGCTGATGCAATATTTTGATAGCTGTTCCAGCTCTGCTGTGTACAAGCCTAAAAGTAAGTGCAGATTCTTCTCTGCTCCTGTTTTGTGTACCTGTGATTGTACTTGTCCTCTAGAAGCATTTGGGCACAGTAACATTCAACTGCTGTGCACTCCTAGGACTGTATTAGTTTTAGAATCAACTTAGAGCTCTCTAGCACATTGATTCCCTTCTAAGTATGTCACATATTGCTAAATACAAAGTAGGGCTAAAATACAGCTTAGGGCTAAAATGCTTTGTTTTTTTAACGTTTCACTGAATTTCACTGAATTTTTTTAGAGTTGGAAGGGACCATAGAGATCATCTAGTCCAACTCGCCTGCTGAAGCAGGATTGCCTAGAGCTAGAGCATGTTAGTGTCTTCAGTTGAACCTATCATACTAAATGAGCCAAAGTACTCTGAAAAACTACCCAGAATTTTATTCACAACTTCTTATTCATCTCTCACTTAATAACTTTTCTTTGAGTGGATTAAGATGGAATAAAATACATTGATTAGCATCAGTTGGTCATTACAGCTCTTACATTCCAAAATGATTTCTCCCTGAAAAGAAATTCAATTCCTTTCATTATCTGTAATCCATTTGGTGTTGGTATTGTATAGGGTTAGTATAGTCAAAATGTTAAGTGGCATTCAAGTATGTTATCAAAATCTAAGATTACAGGTGTTTACCATTTTCAGCTAAATTTGTAGGTGTCATGTTACTACTTGGAATATGAATGAAATAGTTACTAAATACTTTATCTTACAGGTGAAATTAAATGGAGAAGGTAAAACCATAACTAATAACCTTATGCTTCTACTAGGATTTATTTTGTCTCTGACAAGAAAAAGTACTGCTGAGTATGATCTAACCAGAATTCTTGCAAAACTTAACAATGTCTGTTTCAGTTCACTTAAAAGTTCAACCATGACTCTTACATTAATTGCCTGATTTTTCTGTCCTCAGCAGATAAGATCTCTAAGGTTGATTTTTATTTTTTTTTGAGGAGTAGTTGAGATAATTCACTTCAATATACTTTCTTAAGTGAATGATTAATATAATCATAAAATAAATACACTCCTGAGCATTCTGTGTCCTTGTAGGGAGCACTTCCTGCAGGCTTTGTGCCTCATCATGTGTCAGTCATTTAGATTCAGAGTGCCTTTCGAGCCCTGTACCTTAAACAGCTCTTCTGTGCCACCTTTGAAACAAAAATAAAATGATCAAAGAGTCAAATGGGAATTCATTATCCACTGTATCAGAAAGACAAGTTTTCAAGCCTATTTAATAGGATAGATCATTTGGCATTCAGATATCCAATAACATATTCAAAATTAAAATTACATATGTGAGAACTGCAATCAATATGAAGATTGGTCATCTGAATTGTCACTAACAGCTATTTAATCCTCTCAGCCTGACTATGCATTTGGTATATCTTAAGAGGTGTGCACCCTGCAGATTGCAAACAGAAAGAGTTCAATTTGCCACACTCGATTTCCATTAGACTTTTTACCACATGAACAGGTTTCTTTTTCCCACTTTCTCTTCGTTGTCATGAGAACAAGACAACATCATTTATATCCCAGGTAGCAAAACTATAAACTTTTAATACTTATAATCATATATTGTAGCATTTTTCATATTCGGTGTTTTCAATGGTTGGCCTTTCACCTTTCCATCATGGGTTATGGAGGCAATAAACAAGGGAGTGGGGGAAAATTGGGGTGGCTCAAACTTCAGAGCTCTGAAAATGTCACTGACGTATTTTACAGCTTCTCTTTGGTACATGTGGCACATGGAAATGGAAATGCCAGTACAATGGGCTCAATTCAGATTGATCAAAAGCCTTTTTTGCTGCTGCAGATCGAACCCAAAACTTCCTTTATGAGTCTGCAGGGCACCCTATGGCTGCTCAGCGCCAGAGTAACCAGCCAGGTCTTACCTCCGGCAGGTCCCTTTCCTCCACCGTACATCCCATTGTGGCTTCCAGAAACAGCACTTTGATGGCGTTTGGCAGACAAATCGGCCTTGTCTTCTTCCTAGAAAATCCTAAAGTCATATGTAGCAGAATATTTATTATGTGGTTCCCGTACTATAGGATAGGACTGGAATTGAATATGGGATGATGTGTTCGGCTTTTGATTTTCTAGTTTGGGTGTTGTTGGTGCTTGGCTCCATAGCACAGACAGAGATCCTTGCTGTACCCCTAGTTTGTAGCGGTTCAGTGAGGGTACTTCAGGAATGTGTCTTTCCCTTAAGAGTCATCAAATCCACTAATGCCTTGAAGTTGCTGTTAGCCCTGTCCTTACTAAGCTCATGTCACATGTCAAGTGCAGTGGTGAAGCAGTACGTAGGGAGAGAAACCATTGCTGTTTTATGTGTTACATGTAGTGAGGTGGCTTTAGACGGCCAAGATGAATAGGCTGAGCTATATTGACTGAAAAGTAGGTACTTGGCTTTTTCTGGCTGAGAATCCAGCTATAGAAACAAAATCTACGCTTATACTTCAGGCTTAACAACAATACAAAATTCGACCTCTAGAATTTGTCAGCTGATACAAGACTGAGTGTTAAGTTCACTCAGCTTAGGACAGCCATAAATCAAAGCAGCCAGGGTTTTTTTGTATTTCGATGGGGACAGCTGCAAGAAGCCAGACTGAAGCCCAAAGCTGCAGTAACCAGGACAACACAAATGTTTTAACAAAACTGAACATTGATAAGGAAGGAAAAAACGTGCCCTGCTGCATTATCTTTAAGTTTTATTAGCTTAAGGACTGGCAGAAGGTTTCTTTATAATTGTTTGATTTGCATGAAATACTTGACCTTTTCTGATGAGTTACCAAATATCACAAGGAGGTTTATTTTTACTTTTGGTAAAAAGCATTTGATCCATTCCATTGATTTTTAATTTTTTAGAAGCATGACAGCACACGATCATTCATTTAAAGTCAGGAATTTCACAGTCCAAATGGACTGAAATAAGATCTCACAATTTTTACTGCAGTTTTTGTGACTTGAATATTCTGGCTGTTCTGATGTCTCTCAGCATTACGAACAGCACGTTAGTCCTTAAAGATATTTAAATGTGGTTTTGCATTAACAGTGCAATTTCTGATTTTATTTGGTATGTTTCTTTGTGTTTACATGTGAGGCTTTACTGAACGCCACCAACTACAAAATATATGAAATCTTATAGCTCATATATTTCATTTGATATGGAAGGTCTGTAACATTACTTGTACTTGAGCTGCTCATACTGTTGCTGAGCAATGGACAGTAAAGTGGATATTTTTATTTTTTTTTTTTAAAAGAAAGGTGTCTCACAAGGGCTCAGAATGTTTTGTCGCCACAACAGGCTGACAGGAGAAGGCTAACAAAACATAGAAATTCCTAAAACCAAGCAATCCCTAATCTTGCAAATGATCCTGTTCCCGTTGATGTTATTTGTGTTCAGCAAGTTGTAGATACTTCTTTTGAGAAAGGATATTTAAGTTTCCCTCTTGCTTGCTGACAGTCTCATCAAAAGAAAGATGGAAGTTAAGTTTCCTCTGAGCTTTCTGTTCACATTTACCTTCTTCTCTGTTTTCTTATCTCTCCATACTGAAATATGGAATAGTAAACTGTGCAAACAAAACTCCCTGTGTATTTCTTCAAATCTTTCAGCACTGTCTGCCATTAAAGCTTTTACCATACTGAAGACTGCTGATTTAATGTTACAGCAATGCTCTGTTTTCTCTAGGTGTACTTTGTATAGAATAAAAGGAATACTACATAAATGATCATAAAGTTGCCTGTTGGTAAAGGTAGCTTACTTATGAGTTGAGTCATTCTCAGTAAGATGGGTTACCAATCCAGCCAGAAGCTGGGGCTGATGAAATACTTGTCTAGAGCATGTAAATGCTTTAGAGAGCCCAGAATGGATGAAGCAGGTGGTGTTGTATTCCTTAGGCCTTAGGGAGTTATATATCATCCCAAGAGAATACATATATATATATATGTATATGTATATATATGTATATATATAAGCATCTCTTGTTCAAGGAGATTTGTCCCTTCTTGTTTGTTTGTGGTAGGTACAAATGGCAGTACACATGGGACATCCCCGCTGCCCTATATCTGAGCTTCTCTCATGCTGGCGTGGAGGGAGTTGGTCAGAAGGGTGGGAGCTGCAGTGCTCAGCTCTCTGCTAAATTCTGTCCTTGTATTGTCATTTGTTATTCAATGGGAATATATTTGTTTTCAGGTTTGCCGTACAGTCTGGAGGAAAGAGTAAGCTGTTGATTTCATTTAATAGCAATCATTCTGATCCAGCTGAAATCCATTACTATATTACAGACAAGTTTCTCATTAATCTGTAAGGGTTTTCTGCTATGATATATCTTTACAAATTTTCCTCTTAGAGGATCTTTTAAACCTTGAAGAATTGTCTTACAGGGTTTTGTGTATGAAGGCTAATATTTCTTAAATGCCTGAAGTTAGAAAATTGAAGGAGTGGTCGCCCCCAGCACTGAGACCATGGACTGTAGAATGGCTCTGGCCTGACTTGAAGATCAGTATCAGGGGTGACCCAGCATAATTTCTGTTTTCTTTCCACATCTACACTGAGGGTTTGTGTGATCTTGACAAATGTCTTCACCTCTCTGTAGTTATTTGCATTCGAGTCCATTGTCTTGTCTTTCCAGTTTTCAAACGTCCAAGGCTTCTGTGCACATACGATGCCAAGCACAAAAGGTGTTCTGGTGTGGGAATAAAGATACAGACTCTAAGACTTTGCATAAATCACAGGGTGATGGAATCAAGTGAATATCTCAATCTTACACTGGTCCCCTTTATCAAAAATATCCAGTCCTTGTGGGCACTGGAGAACTAAGGAATGTGACCTGAGTGTAAGTGCAGGCTTTCTTGGTGGTTGTTAGGCTGCTCCAGGCTCAGAAGAACAGCAGCACATGGAAAAAAAGGACTCCCTAACTGCCCCATGGGAAAAAGAATCTTAATCCACCTAGCTCCAGTTGAGGAATTTCCGTGTTGACCTTATAGCAAGGTAACTTGCTAAGCCACATGATAGCTCATCATTGTAATAATTCTTCCCACATTTTAAATCATGTTAGCCAACAGGGGTAGAATGAAATCTTGATCTTGTTGAAATGAGCAGCAAAAGTGCCAGTTGATTTTATCAGAAAATCACACCTAGTCTAAAGGGTCACCAAATACTGGAGTTCAAATTGTCATTGCAGACACTTGGAAACTGAGCTGCTTTTATGGCATGTCATTCCTTTAAAGTATAAGTGCCAGGTGAGAGGATAAGTAGAAATGATACGTACTCTAAAAAAGCTGCCTAGTTTCTGTGTTCTTAGTTATGTCATTAAGGTTTTACAGGTGTTCACTGTCTAAGGTTTGCATCTTGTGCTCAATAAGTACCTCAAGGCTAGATACAGGACAAGATCCAGCAGTGAAATAAAAAGGAACAAAATATGTCTCAAATGCACATTTGAAAAGAAATGTGTCACAGTTCACAGAATTTTGAAAATCACTGCAGAAAACAGGAGAGCTGTTGGGCAAGGTGCGACTGTCTTGGTTGGAAGTTGTGCTTTGCATATTTTACAAACAACATCAAACCTTGTGGGGAGTTGATCAAAGCTTAAGTGTAAATTAAAACAGCATGTTTTCTGGGGGAGTGTGTATGAATAATAGAAGATGGTAGTTTCTGGAGAGCCAGCCATTTGGTAGCTGCCATAGTTTGCAGCTAAAAAGGGAAATTAAGACACATGTGGGTCCACTTCTTTGTCATTTGATGTTTTTCATAATGTTATTAATTCACTTTACATTAAACAGTCAGCAAAGATGAGGTGAGTGACTAGATGTTAAATTAGTGGACTTTTTTTTCTGTCCATAAAACCTGTTTAACACTAAGCACCAAGCCCAAAAGATATTAAAGAAGTACAACTCCTTCGTTCTGCCCAATATCACTTTAAAATAAAGTTAATCTAAGTCATGATGTGCATCTATAGGTTTTACAAGAGCCTATAAATTTCAGGAAATTAACTTCCTCATAATGACATTTTCAAGCTAGTCTTTTGAACAGGCGTTTTAGGTTAATCACTGCTGAATTATTATTTTTTTTTCAGAAATCTGTTCATGTTCAGTCTCTTGAAAGGGAGAAGAAAGTTGCTTTTATTTTATTTATCAAATTGGGATTTCTTTCAATCACTTGTATCAGGAAATGCTCGCTGCTAACAAACATACAGGCATATATTACTGGATATCTGCATTCATGCTAATTAGCTGATTATTCAATTACTATGCACATCAAAGAATTTGTCATGGTTTATTTTGCAAAAGACAGGGACAAATTTTGAAGTAAGGTGAACCAAAAATAGTGCTATTGATTTCATTAGTCTCGGGCAACTTTCTCACAGTTGAATTGATGGCTTAAAAATCGTAATGCAATTATATGAGGTCATCCTGCAGATGCTTTTAGAAGGTCTCAGTTTATTCTCTTTATCCATACTTCTCCTTTCTGCCCTGTCTGACGTCCCTGAGTTGACTTTTCAAAGTTGAAACAAATATAAACTCCATATCAAGCCGGTGGCATTAGGAAGTTGTCTCTGACACTTTTATAAACATGCACAATTCTAATTTCCAGTAAGCACCAGATTTGTCACCTCAGTTGTTATCTACATCTTAAGTCAAGAGCACTTCAACGGCAGTTGCTTTCTGCTGATTAATATTTACTTGCGTGGTCTTGTCAGTTAGTACTTGAAACCCTGAAGGCACCAAAACAGAGTTCAGTTTCTGTAATCATAGACGATAATGCAGCGTTCTGAAGTTATTGCAGCAATTTTACAGAAAAAGATTAACACAATTTGCATAAATCAAGCAGTGACCTTATACATACCATTGACAGAGTTTTTGTAAATTATAAGAACACTCTCCAAAAAAAAAAAAGAGAATGGTGATTCTTTCTTACCTTTCTTTCAATCTCAGAAGCTTGACTCCGTGGTTTGGAAAAAACCATCTTTCAATCTTTTTGAGATTGGAAAAAGTAGTGTTAAGTGTAGAATTGGAACATAGTAGGATTTATCAGGAAACATGGGCGCTGGGATTGTTCAATACAAAGGTAAGGGCTTACACAACTCGCAGCCCTACATGAGTTGTCACCTTTTTTATTCCCTTGACAGCAAAGCCAGTTCTCTTTTGTATGTCCACATGAAGTGGATTTGCTGAAAAATTTCCACAGATAGTATTCTTCACTCACTGTCAAATACAAATAAAGGCAGTTTTGTAGTCTCATTGTTGGGACACGTTACCTTCTTTCACCATTACCTGCAGTTACTTAGTGAATTGTGATACCTGCTGGCTGTATTCTGTCTGAATCTGGGACTTCTAATGTCAGATCCTCTCACTGCAAAATGAGTTTGATCTAGTGTTTCATAGGGTCTGTTTTTGATGGTATTCCCTTCCTTCTCACCACCAAATGAGCCACTTTACTTTTGGGGAAAACAGGGCTTTATGACCCCTTTAACCAAGTGTTGGATAAAGACTGGGATATTTAGTGACTAGCTGTATTCTGCTGTTGCTTTTGCATTACAAGGTGACATATTCCATTTAAGAAACTCATAATCAACTGAGATATAGCAGTCCCCTGAGTTTGAATGAGGCATAAGCTGCTGAGAATTGGCTCGGGAAAGGCAGCATTCATTCATAGTTCATCTCTTTTTTTGTGTCACTAAGCTAATAAGGAGAATAGCTGAGACCCACAGACTGCTTCCTTTCCTATTGTCCCCCAGAGTGTAGCTTGTGGGACTGGAAGAGTGAAAATTAAATTACCTTCTCATGCTTCAGATGAGTTGGATACCAAGGGATGCTTGAATAAAGTTCTAATCAACAGCGGTTTTCTGCGTGTAGTTAGAGAGGAGAAAAAAAAAAACAAAAACGTGAGCTCAAGATAATTATGAAGTCAGTCTCTGGCACAACAATTACTGTAAAAGGGAACTCAAAGAACAACCTGCTCCTTTGAGACACTAAAAGATGGTGTTGTCAAGGTATACTGACTCCTGACCTCGTTTTCTCTGTGTGCTGTTATGAGCAGGTGGCAGGGAATATGGCTTGTGTGTGGCTTTTCAGTGCCAGAAATCTGGGAGGCTTTTATTTCACAAGAAACATTCAAACTTCCATGTTATTTCTTACCAATATCTCATGTTGACCTTGCTTTGTCCTTGCTTAAATATGTACCTGTCAGGGGAAAGACCACATCTATGTGTTTTTAATTGTGTAATAAAGCTTTACATGATTAAAATTGGAGTGGCCAGAGTGAGACTGAGATGTGACCATTTGGTTATACCCTTGCAAATTTTCTGCAACCTGCAATTACCTGAGCATAAACTAAGTACTTTAGGTTTCTGAGTTCTTTGGTTGTAGCTGCAATCGAGTGCGTTACTACCTCTAAAAGACCAACTGTTTCTTAAAAAGTTAAGCTGCAAAATACAGAGATTTTAGGATGGGTTGAAAATCGGATCCTAGGTTTGTTTTGTTTTACTGTTCCTAATTCTTGACTTGAGCCATGGGAAGGGATTGTTTAACGTGGTAGAATATTAAGTAAATTTTTATTAAAACCTGGTAGTGTATTTTGAGTCCTTTCTACTGTAGCAGTGCAAGTTGCATCCTCTGGAAGAATAATATGCAGGGAAGTAGAGGCACCCAGTTCATCTTAAGAATGACTTTAATGAAGCAGAGGGAACTTTCCACATGTGCACAAATGGCAAGTCCTGGATGTCCTGTGGCTTAGTAAACATAAGGTGCATTTGTCTGGGCCTCACAGAAGGTTCATCATTATCTTCAACGGGAGTAGCTTACCAGTCTTGAGGTTCATACGTTATGCTTCTGAACTGCTCTCCATGCAACTGCTTTTGAATATACATAGTTGAAAGTACAGTGGGCCCTTAATCATCCAAAGGGTTTGGGACCGTATAGCTTCTGGATTATTGAAAGTTCATATTTCTGCAGTATGTTTGTTGCTTGCACAAATACAAGCTCTTCAGATATGCTGCTCTGGTGTTTCCCTGAAAATGAATGCATTGACATTAGGGAAAGTGCAAGACAATGCACTAAATGTGATAAATACATAGAAATAAAAACCAGAAGGACAACAGCAAAAGGAAAAGCAGAGGCAAACAGCAAGTTGTCCAAGTTAGTGAGTAGAAAATAGTAACATTTGCTGTGCATGGATTTTAACTATTTGTATTCTTCAAGATTTTAATGCCTATCCCAAAGAAACTCAACTGAAATACTCATCTGGAAGGCAGGCACGAATTGAATTGTGTTTAACTGGATGAAGATGAAAGAAGGTTACAATGAAATATTTTGGACAGTGTTATTTGGAGATGGAAGAATTGACAGTCTAGATAGTTTAAATATATGTGAGGGGGCCTTTCCACATTCAAAGTCACTGGACCTTTGCAAGCAGATCAATGTAGTCCGTCCAATAACTCAGTGAGCTGATGACTTCTTGCTATGTTTTCTCTCATAATTTTTCTGGAAAGTCTCAGAAAAAATTACCTACTAAAACATGGGTGAAATAAATGCTCATTCATTCTTATGGACACTGCAGGAGGATGCTCTCCACTAAACTGTGCCAAGCTTTGGCAGATCCTTCTGTGAGCTGAATAAGAGAGCACAGCAAAAGAAGGGATTTAAAAACAAACAGTACATGCCTAGACATAAATCTTTATTTTATAAAAAGTAGCATAAAGTGAACGATAGGTCTGGTGGATGTTAGGGAAAGGGTTGCAATATTAATGGTTTTGAAGCTGACCCACACTAGGGCACCAATCAAAGTTAATGAGCTGAGTGTACATTAAAAGGACAATACAGAACACATCTGCTTTAATGGCATCTCTTCTCTGCTTTTGACTGCACCTCCAGGTAACGTAGAAATGATGAATGAGGCACTTAGATTAAAAACCTTGTGGATTATGATTAACTGGATTCAAATCAGAAAGACTACCATTGCTTATCATAGAAATGGACTTATGATAGATATGACAGCCCTCACCCAAGCATTTCAATTTATCAACAGAAGGTTTTTTTAATAAGTATGTATTTAAACAGTGTATATTGTATCTCTTTTCCTTTGTCTGCCAGTCTGAAAGACATTGATCAATGCATCTTTCTTGCTATATGCTTGGTGGCTATATGCTTTAAGCTTTTTCAAAGAAAGTAAGAAATAATAGAACCTACTTGGTGTCATGGAAGCAAAAGAAAGCAGTGAACGTTCTGGGGTATTTTGTTTGCTTGTATTGGTGTTTAGGTTTATTGTTATTTTGTAAGGACAGAATTGTTCAGCCATAAGGATGAGTAGTGTTACGTGCAAAAAATTTCTTGGAAGTGATTCCAGAGACTTTATTTTTTTTATCAAGAGTGGGAATGTGAATGTATTCTCTCTTTCTTGTGCTTATTCCATTTAGTTCAAGAGAGACAGAAGCAGCTGGAGACCCTGCCATTATTCAGTTGTGTTATATTGGTAGCTAGCAGTGAGATGGAGCTCCTACAATGTTGATACATTAACAGATGCAAGTTAAGAAAAGGGTGCCTAAATTCCAAGACATTTTGGAATTTATAGTCTAAGTGAACGCAACAGAAATCTTATAAGTGAGGCTACTTACATCTTGTAGGTCATTTTGTGGTGTTTGTGAGTTCTTTTTCATTTTACTGTTCTTTCTATGCAAAAGTGAGTCAGTTTTAAAGAATATTAATTGGTTTTCTTTTTTTTCTTGTTAAGAAATTTATTTTCATTTTATTCTATTTTATTAGTTTTCTTTCTTAAATGACTGTTCAAAGATCTTTGAGTTCTTAATGCCCCAAGAAGCCCAGAAAGGCCCCCCAAGTAATTACTCCCAGTGTCTCTCAATTTAGAGTTTATTTCCTTAGGATTTGTTCCTGTACCTTTAAAGCCAAGAAGAACTTTATGCAGAGGCTACTGCCTGCGAATGCCATATAAATTATGTAGCACAGTCTGAAAGCCTTTATTAAACTTGAGCTGGAGATCTGAAATTGGGAATTAAGGGCTTTTTAGAGTTTGGATCATTGTATTTCTTCCTGAGGGCAAATGTTATATGGCTAGATTCATCCTATGTCTTCTCCTGCCTTTGTCAGTATCACCATAGGCCATCCTGTGGGGAGCTGTCTTGAAAGTATTACAAGGATCCCTGCCTGGGAGACATGTAGCTGAATAGCTGATGCCCATTCACGCTGCTTTCTAAGAGGCGTATGCTTTAAACAACAGCAGGAAAGACTGCAGTGGCAAGCAAAGAGCTGTACCCAGTATCTGCTGATTCTGGAGAAACTGCTGAGGTGCCACTGAGTTGGAGAAGACTTCATGGCACGCAGTGGCTGTTTAATGTTTTGTCTATTTGCCTAGAATTAAGGAAAATCATGAGATTTTAGACATAGCAATATAATTCTTGTTTAAATGTTAACCTGTAGCTACTGGTGGTATATACAGTTAAAACCGAATGGGAACATATGTTCTTCTAACTAAAACTTCCATTTGTAGTCTGGGCTTTTCCAAAGGGCTGAAAGCAGTATCTGCAGTTTTAAGGACTTTGTCCAGAAAATAAAGGAAACTGCTAATGCATTCTGCTGCAGTTTTCTCTGGCTGAGTGAGAGGTTTGCACTGCAGCTCAGCAACCTGCCTAATCGTAACCTGAAATCTGGGCACAGTGTGCCTTGTACTGCAGCTCCTCTGACTGATGAGGGGCTGCACTGGTGCTAGCTCTCTTCCAGGTGGAAAGCTGAAGTATGGGAAGGCTGTGGAGTAAAATTTGTAAAACGTACTCATAACTGCTTTCTTTCTCACAGAAAGGGGATTGTTGCGAGAGCTGGGGCATGACCCTTGCTTTGGTTGCTCTGTATCAAAGTAACTGCTGGGCCTGTGATTGCAGCCCAGGTCTGGGAAGGGATCCTTTAGGACCATTAGTTCAGCTTGCTGGCTCCAAGACGCGCCCTGAAGGGACGTGGCTGGAGGGAGGGGAAACAGGGAAGGGGATAGGAGAGAAGACCTGAACATGTTTTATGCTAAAGAGAGACCTCAAAGAACAATCTGGTGTCCTGGAGAGTTGCCACGGATGGATGAAAGCACTTCAACCTTAGCATCCTGGAGTAATGTCTGACCTGAGAGGTGAGCTGTTGCCCTACCAGTCAGAAAAAGGGCCTAATATGAAGTGTTCATAGAGGAGGACTGGGAAGTTCATGTGTTTGGTTAAAGGGCAATTAGGGCATAACCTCACCTCTCTGAAATCATAACATTTTTGTGATAAGCAAAGGTGCTAAGGAAATTGAGAGTTTGGGTCTACAAGGGGATGATTTAGCCATGGGAGAGTAAATATCAGTTTGAAAAAAATAAACAGAGGGCATTTCTGGGAGCTAGCCTTACTGTTTCCTATGCAGGTGAGAAGACTTATCGCATTACCAGGGTTCTTCTACTGAAGGACTCTCATGAAGTGAGAACACATGGAACAGCAAGTTGCCATCAAGTCTAACAAGTTATGGAGATTTTTATTCTACATTGTAAAGTCAGTGTGTATACAGAGTAGAGTCAGATGCATGCCTCAGTCAATTTTTAATGGCATGAAAGATGTAAGGGAATTGTTCTTAGCATTTCCAGCATTATAATATGAAAGCACAGGAAGGATCTTGGTATTTAAACGAGGCTGTGTGTAGGCATAGTACCCTTTACTGCACACCATTAACTGAGGATTAAAGGAGATGTAAGACTCTGGCAGTAATGAGAGATTTCATAGAAGCCTTATGGTTTTCCTGTTCATCTTGTCAGTAAAAATAACCAAGACTTGTTAGGGCTCACTGGTGGTATCTGTTACCATAGAAACTGGGGTTCAGGTTATTTTTAGGGCACAGAAAACTGGTGATTGTGGACTGATATCAAACCTTTCTCCTTTAAAGCAAATATGGTGTGTAGGCACAGTTAAAAACTTTAATTTGCAGAAGTGCCCTTGCTGTAAGAAGCAGGAATGTTAAGGATCAGACCAAAGGTCACTGGGAGCTCAGTTCTTCCACCAATGGGGAAGCTAAGCAATAAAAAGTCACTCTTCATGAAGTGCCTTAGAAGGTTGTAATTACTGATGTCTGAGAAAAAGCAGTGCTTTAACAGAAGCGAAACTTGAAAGAACTATTGCTCTGCAGATGATATTAAATAACACACATAATGGACTAAAAGCAACAGGGAGCCAGAATTGTGTCTTAGTGTGGCCTACAGAATTATTGTGCCAGATTTCATCATCTTGGGGCACTTCATAGAGAAGAAAGCCCCTTGGACTGGATTTTTAGCATCAACTGTTCATACACAGAGTATCTGGCACAGTGTCCCCAACTATTATCCTCTGCAGCTGGTGTACACCTGCTTATATAAATGAGTTAGGTGTGCTGTATGTATCCTGTTCATATATGATGCAATTTTTGCTGTTAGAACTTATTGCTAATCACAGTAACCTTAACCTGTACCTACTCTCTCTTGTGGCAATAGGAAGTTTTCTTCCTGACTTCTAGCATCTAGATGAAGAGATGAAGAGTAATGTTGCTGCTGCGCAACTTTCAACTCCATGGTTTTAAAGTGATGTGTTAAACTATCAGATACACAAAATATTCTGTCCACTTTGACCAGTGCTTTTAAGTTATAGCAGATGTTTTTCTGTCCTATCGCACTATGTAGTTTTATGCTGGTTGAGACAAATGTGCGTGCATTATAATCTAATTTCTTATTTCTTAGTTTTAAACCACCTCATCAAAAGTGACCAATGTGTAGTGTTACCATTTACAAGCTGATAAAATGTAGCAGTGTATTCTAATGAAACTGTTCACATGAATTAGGAGGAGTTTCTGAGGCTAATATCCTGCTGCTTTTCAGTTAGCAATCCCGAGTACAGTTTTTGGAAATCTATGCAGGGAATGATCAAGAAGAACATCTGTTTTTGAAAATGGCAATTTAAATTTCAAAGAAACTATTTACATTTTAATAGCCCTATTCTCTGAAAGTTCCTGGGGTCTGATACTTCTGATTAGGAAAATGATCTCTGGACCCACATTTTGTATTTGGTATTCATTATAGTAACAGCCCTAATGAAATTATCTTCTATTAATGTGGATGCATGTAATGTGCAATTACAGAGGAATTCCATTGTCATTTAGCAATGAATTGTCATAGCATTCCTTTAAAGTCTGGAATTTCACCAAAAGGCATGGAGAACGGCATCTAAAATAAGTCTCCAAGGATCAAACTGAAAAGTATTTCAGTCACTTCTTTTAATCAAGAGAAGCTCTTTTTTGTTTTCAGTTTCTTTGCCAATATAACTTGCTAAAAGGCTGACTGATGTAGGGGTAGGCTTTCAAGCAGGCTTATTCTATTTAAAATGTAGGCTCCTTTGTGATTTGGATATTTTTAAATACTCTCTCATTGGTGTCTATTAACCAGTGCCACAATATTTAATAAGTCTTTTTAATATGCAAAGAGCTTAGTATTTTTCTTGATCTTTTGGAAAACTTAGAGTTACTGTAAGTTACATGAGTGTACCTTTATATAAAATGCATCCTGATACTTCAGCCTGGGGCTTAGTCTAGGACAGCTGGCAGTGTCACCTAATAATGTTGCCAGATACTTCCCATGATAAGATCTTTCTGTCCTTGATACGTAATTTTGAATGTTAAGAGACTGAAATTGTCAGTATAAGATATTTGCTCAAAACTGGTTGTTTGATTGTTTGGGGGGTTGGTTTGTTGGGGTGGAGGGGTGGCATGGGGCCAGGAAAGTTTCACCGTGTTCAAGAATGAAGCTGGGACACAACACGTTTACCTTTGCTAAAGTTGTTGTGACTTTCCCTTTGAAGAGGCCTAAAGCCCTGACTGTTTGAGGCAGGAAATTGGAATCTGGTGGGGATTAACCATTGGGTCAGGGATGTTCCTTTGATTTTCTCCTGAAATTGAAATTAAGCCTGTGCATTTGGGTATTTTTTTGAAAAATTGTTGTGACCTGCGATGTGCCAACTGGGTAATGGCTTTTTTTGTTAGCCTCTGTCTATGCTTCCTTCCAAAATCTCTGCACAAAGAGGGAAGTACACAGAGCACAATCATCTGTGACTTCCTTCTGATCTTTCCTCCACGCTAAATTTGTGTAATTCCCCTAAAGGACTCTCTCCTGCTACTTTGCAAAAATAATCCTAGCCTCTCTTTTCTGACATGATACTCCTTCTTTTTCTCATCTCATTCAGTTCTTTGGCATTCTCGTGGGCTTAACTTTTGGCACCCTTTTCTTTAGAAAATTTTAAACCGCTCTCATCAAGAGTTTTATATATCATGACAAGTTTTTAACTTAACCAGAAGTTTTCAAACATGCTTAAGGAATGCGGGGGTTCTCATCTCTGATGACAAACCTTGAGGAGGTTTTCAAAATGTCAGGCTAGATTATTAGGAAACACCAATGTGTAAAGGCAAACTCTGTGCCTAAGCAAAGGCCAGAACAGAGATCTGTGAAACTGCTTTACAAAGTTCAGTGGGTTAAAGTATATATATATATATATGGATAGAGTTCAAATTTAGATTGCTAGCTTGGCAGTTAGGCTGTGGTGGGCAGTTGTTTATCACAACATCACCGAAAGTTTTGTCGACAGATCATCACAGTTGCTGGTTTTTATTTAAGAAATTCATGCCTGGAGCATCTGATGTGAAGTGTATTGGAAGAGATATGTGCAGTGCATCTGTCTGTACGGAGACAATGACTAGTCCACGCTGTCAATCTAATCACTTTCAGAAGCCCTAAAAAAAGGCAATGTAGTTTTAGAGAAACATTGATATTTGTGAGATGCTCAGATACTACATTTATGGGAGCCAAATGCCTAAACGATTAGGCAGATAGAGCCAACATTTTTATAAAGGCAGAGAATCAGAACAAAGTACAATAAATGTTTAATCATTTGTTTTATTTAGGTTTTTCTATTTATTCACTATTACAATGCCTAAGAAACTTAAAAATACTGGGATTTTTTCTTTGTTGTTGGTCACAGGCACATTCCCACCTTATGGAGAAAGAACAGAAGCCAAAATGTCCCCTATAAAACTTATTTCAAGGTAACAGAAGAACTCCTTCCAACTTGAATGGACTTTTGATCCCACTCTGGGAGATTTTATGGGCTGCCCAAAACCACTTCTGCAGTCTGTGAGGGAGCCAGAAGGAAGTCCAGTCCTAGTACACCTTAGTTCAATGCTATTTCATCAGCCACTCTTAAAAATTGTGGTGACCTAAATCTGGTGGGAGAGGTGCAAGACCACTTCCACTGCCAGGACTGAAGTCAATCCGGATGTCGTACCAGTGTAATGGTTCCCCAAACCCTGCTGGGCACGTCTCACAAACTGTTGAGCTCTGCCAGGATGCCTTTCCTGGGAGATGCCAGCAGTGAGATGTGGGCCAGGGCAAGGAGGAAGGATTGGCAGATAGTATGTAATCTTCATTTCTGTAAAGGATGTGGAAGACTGAATGGCAGCTGCATGTGGAGGGAGTTGAAGCTAATCTAAGATGTTGGAAATGCTACTTCTCAAAGTCCCTGGTGGATTGACAATGCCTGACCCTGGTTTCATTTGTACCACTTTAATGGAATTACTACTCTTATAGGCTACAGGAAATGAGACGGGCCTCAGGTTCAAGGCATGTGGCAAATGCAAATAATATGAAACAGTATTATTTGTATCTGTATTCAATTTATATAATTTTGAACCAAGAAATAATTTTTGTACCTGAAGTGCTGGGTGTCCTGGTAATGAGCTGTGGCTGTCTCATTACTGCAGTGAATAGCACCATCTAGGGATCAGGATGGTTTTAAAGTAATATTTTTAAATTGTGCATGTCAAGAATGGTTTGAATGTTAGAGGTACAGTGCACATATGATGTCCACATACTTTTTAATATTTATACTTTTGCAGGTACACATAATATTTTCCTCATTTTTTACGTAGATATATTTCTATGTTTTTATCTATATGCATAATAGTTCACACATGTAATATTTCCCTCAGTTTTTATATACTTATAAAAACTGGGGGAAATATTATACATGTGTCCACCAGCAGTACAAAGCTTAAATGAAGAGCATATCCATATTAAAAAACACAAAGCTTATAGATATATGCCTCACATTTACAGAATTCTTTGGTGCTGTGGTTATCAGCTGGTATTAATGCAGCAACTAGTCTCTCCTGTGCTATATAACAGGCTTTTCCAAATATTTCTGCCAAGAATGTAGCAATTTAGTCTATGGTGTGTTGTACCTTGCACTGCAGAGAAATTTGGAATTACCACCTATGCTCCCTGTCTTGACTGTGCAAAAATGGGGAAGATAACGATAATAGTACTAATTTTAATTATAGTGAAGCTGGATGACTTCAGGAGATGTCAGAACTGCTGTTTTGATAAAAAACTTGCACGTACAATAAAGCCATTTCTGTCCTGGTATTTAATAAGAGTGTTTTGGCCAGAGCTGGGGTTATAATCATTTGATTAAAACCTTAATGGATTTCTTGATTCAGAAAAATATTCTGAAAAACTGCTTATTGCTCAGTAGATCGATAATTAAATAAATTTGGAGACAAAACCAAATAAAATAGGAGGTGGTTGAGGCACCATCCCTGGAGGTATTCAAGAGACAAGTTGACATAGCGCTCAGGGATATGGATTAGTAATGGATTGGTGTTGGGTTTGTGTGTGGTGTGGGGTGTGGTGTTTTTTTTTTTTGTTCGTTTGTGGTTTGGGTTTTTGTTGTTGTTTTTTATTTTTTCTTCATTGGTTGGACTAGATGATCTTAAAAGGTCCCTTCCAACCTAAGTGATTCTGTGATTCTGTGAAAATAGACCGGAATCACATCTGAATAACTGTAATAACAAACATGGATTCTACAAAATAATCTTTTAAAAGCACACAACTTGTCATGTCTAATTCAGTTAGTAAGTTTGCTTTAAATTTAAATGTTTAGCTTTTGTATGCTAGCAAGGACACTTGGCCTCCAAGTAGGCTCTGTTCAGGACTGTTATCGAAAGGTGGCCCAAATTCTCTGTGTACAGGCAGCACAGAACTGCCTTCATTTCAACTGCCGTGACCTGCAGAGACAGAAAGGCCTATTACCAAGGCAGGAAGGTCTTCAGGCACTGTAGCTACAGACTTCACTGGGTTTCACAGAGTTTGGATGTTTGGGTCTTGATAGATTTAGAGCACTCTCTTCTGCTGTCATAAACTGCTTACAGGAATCTAGCCAGTCTGGGCGCATTGATAGGTCCCAAGTAATCACAACCAGTGAATGCATAGAGTAGGTATGATTTTCCTCCAGCCATTGTCAGACTAGTTCAGCTTGTCTCCTTATGTCCATGAAGATATCAAAGCTTCAGCAGAAACCCAGTGCAGGCAGATTAAGCCAGCCAGTAATACTTATTCTCTGTGAATTTATATTTTAATTTGAGAAGAATGTGTAAACTCCAAGTATTTTTATCAGTGAGGGAGCTGCTTTGCAGATGCACCTAATTTTTGTGGAGCTATTTGCACTGGTAAATATTAAAGTTTGACTGTGTTTGTAAAATTATATTCATTAATGCAAATTGCATGCAGTCTTTAATATACTTATGTAAACAGTGTTCATATACCATGTTCCTATTATGAATGTATCTGAAATTTAATGCAGCTCATGTTGCTATTTGTTTGAGTGCGGTTTTGGGAGGGAGAAACTGATGGCTATCACACTTGAATACGATGCCTTTGGTTATTTTTGTTGAGGGTACTACTCTTGAAGGAATAATGCTGGGTCAGTTTCCTATAAAATTGTCACTAGCCATGACAGCCTTCTGCTTAAATCAGTGGTACAACCAAGCTGAGTTTAGATGCCAAGTGAAATTTTTCTTTTTGCTTTTTTTCTGCACTTTCATTTCAATGAATTGTGAGGTAAAAAATTCTACCATTAAATGTGAACAATCACTTTTATGGCTTTACATTACTATTAAGGCACTACTTTACCACTTCGGTACTACTGTACTGTGTACTTCATTTTGTATTTCTATATTTTTGCACAATGCATAGGAATCACTGATGCAGTAAAAATACTGGCTATCCAGTCACTCTGCAAATAGCAAGAGTTTTTCTTGCAGACTTGACTTGATTGAATATTGTTGATGTTTAATTTTTTTACATCTGCGATGTATTAGACACCAACTATTCAAGAAGCATTTTCCCATCCAAACAATACTCTTTAAATTCCATGCTAGAACTGTCATGAGTTCACTCCTCATTATAGTTTATAGTGCCTATAATTTCCCTGTGTTGCATATTCATGGAGCTGGAAAAAATCTTTTCCATTTCTCCGTAAGATGCCTGTGTTCTGATACTCGGAGATTTGGGACAGAGAAGCTGAGGTGTTTGCTTGAATGCAAACACCATTGGGACTCCATTTCTGAACTGCTCTTAATAACCTCCATTACTGGAAACTGTATAGCCCTTTCAAGCAGTCTGTTAAAGAAAACTATGCATTAATTTTGAAAGAGCTGCTACTGACTTATACTAAACTTAAAAGCAAAGTTGTTTCTAAATACCCTGTTTCTTCCTTTTCCTAGGTAATAACCAGAATTTGGCCCTGGTCCTACAGTGAATTCCCCTTTGACAGAGCTGCAGAGTTCAAAAAGGCAATCCTACTTCATTTTAGTGGAGGTTGACGGCTTAACCGTTCCGACTGTCTGGCATCTGAATGGTGGCTAGATGCCTTCAGGTGAGCCAATGTTCTTCCGTTCGCTAAAATAAATTTGTCTAATCTTGGTATCCAATCTTGTCTAATAAGCACTGTCTAGTCTTGGGAAACAAATACAGCTTAACATTATTATGTGTGTGAGAGTAATGTTGCCTCCTGGTGTCACTGGCCTCTTACTCACAGGTAAAACATTAATCTTCTGAGAATTGCAACTGCAAATTGAAACTGCAAAGACCTCATCAGAAACAAGGAACACGGTATGTTTTAAGAGAGGCCATATAGACAGAGACAGCTGAAGAAATGTGGGGATGAAGTTAGGACAGAGGTCTCCATTGTCACAAGTGCTGTGGAGAAGGTGAATGGGGAGATTATGTTTCTTACAGTACGGAAATCAGAAAGCGCCTCTGATGCAATAAAATAAGCATGTTTGAAACAAAGCAGGAGGTGGTATTTCTTCATACATTGCAATAGTTGTGGAATGTTGCCAGAGGCTATAGAGGAGACTGGAAATGGATTTAGAAAAATAATTGACAAGTTCAGGGACAAGAAGCCTGAGGGTCTGGATACAGCTTCTAGAAATCCCTCAGCTGCTGATTCCTGCAGTGTAGGGAAATAAACATCCTCTAAGGAACTTTCCGTAAGGAAAGAGTAAGTAAAAATCTGCTATTAGCCACTGAAGAGTAAAGTTTACAAGATCAGAAAAATCCACAGTTCTTGTGTTTGCTGTGTCCTTTGCACTCCTGCAGTGGGGTTGTAGGAGAACCATTTTCCTACATTCTCACCATTTGGTTTTAATTCCTGGTAGTATCAGGTAAGATAATGACTGCACGCTAACCTAGGTTATCCTATTAAACATGGTTACAATGGTTTCAAAGGTATTCCATGGCATTTGTTACTTTATATTGCCTCTTCACTTCAAAGCCAAGTGGCTGTTGAAGAATGGGCAGCAGTATTCTGTCAAATGTGGCATCATTATGCATTATTTTGCTTTCAAAGAGTTTATTGTGCCTTTCGATGCCAGAGTAATGACTCAGAGCATATTAGGCATGTCCTGAAGCAGATATGAGAGAAACTAAAAGGTTCCTTGCAAAAATACTACCTTTTCATTGCTTGCATAAGCTGTTTTCTCCATTTCTTATGAACTTTCTCGCTGAAGAACAGGGCTAACAACAAGTGATTGTGGTCCTGCTGTTCCTCCCTGGCCTGCTAATGGGGGCTGCCATGAAGAAGAGTAACTCCTTGATTCAAATCATGGAGCTCTGGGGTGATCTTTGTGCAGGGTGGAACGGGAAGTTAGAGAATGTGTGTACCTCTAGGAGAGGTATTGCCTCTGCAGTGACCCCTCCCAAGCAGTGGAACATACAAAACGTTTGAGGATTGTTTAGTCCTAATCAACACAGTTTCATTAATCTGACAAACTCTTCTCAGGAATCATAACTCTGATTTAGCTGTTAAAAGTAGAACTAAAAGATTGGTCTCAAAAATTGTTCTAGACCTACCATCATGAGTCAGAATTTTCTGCTTTTTTTGCAGCTCAGAGTGGAGCTTAATCATTAACAGATTCCTTCGGTCTTTAAGAAATGTGACAGCTGGCTATGAGATCCCTGCCATCCTTACACCTTTTCTACAGAAGCATGTTAACAGTTGTATTTTCAAAGCAGTATGCAGGGATTCAACCACGTGACTTGTGATAATAACAGCAGGAAATGCACAGCTAAAGCTCCGCCTACTCCTTTAATAACTTGCCTTTTATTATCCCAGTGTTATCTTTTGGAAAATAACAATTATTTTTAAGTGTGCGAATCACTATCTTTAAACTAAGGCTGCTTGCTCAAGAAAAGGGTAAGCCTGCTCTTTTTGTATGCCTTCGCTTGGATGAGCAATGCCTGTGAAATACAACTTACAGCAATGCCAGTTTTAAAACTTGCATCCATGCATTAACTAGATGTTCTTGGCTGAATGTGTCTTAGTATAGTTACTAACAGGCTGCAGAAAATAGATAATTGGGAAATGAAAATGAAAGATTGCTTCTTTCTGTAAGTAAGCAAAATACAAGAGGTGGCTTTACAGGCACATTTACAGAACCACCTGCAGAGAGAAGAGAGGAGTGGCTGTGAAAGAGCCTTATACAGTTAATGGCTTTTATTGGTTAGGAATTGTAACTCACTCTTGTGGTTTAACCCCAGCTGGCAGCTAGAACCATGGAGCTGCTCACTCACTCCCCCCATCTTGGATAGGGGAGAGAATCGAAATAGTAGAAGTGAGGAAAGACTCATGAGCTGAGATAAAGAGAGTTTAATAGGTAGAGCAAAAGCCACACACGCAGGGAAAGCAAAACAAGGAATTCATTCAGTGCTTCCCATGGGCAGGCAGGTGTTCTGCCATCTCCAGGAAAGCAGGTCTCTTGTCACGTGTAATGGTTACTTGGGAAGACAAACACCGTAACTCTGAATGTACCCCCCTTCCTCCTTCTTCCCCCAGATTTATATGCTGATAATGATGTCATATGACATAGACATGACCCTTTTGTCAGTTGGGTTCAGCTGTCCCATCTGTGTCTCCTCCCAACTTCCTATGCACCCCGAGCTTGCTCACTGGTGGGCTAATGTGAGGACCAGAAAAGGCCTCAACTGCTCAGCAACAAACTAAAACCATCCATGTGCTATCACCCTATTCTCATCCCAAATCCAAAACATGGCACTAGACCAGCTACTTACAAAGAAGTAAACTCCATCCTAGCTGAAATCACTACAATTATTTGGAAATTTCCTTGGCCAGAACCTATTGGACATGTGCCTTTGACAGCTTTAACTGCAGAAAGGTAGAGGGAGAGAGAGACATACAGGAGGGAAGAGTGAGGAAGAGAGCATTAGGTTTGTTCAACAGGACTACTCAGGATAAAGGTGTAAGTGGCTTTAAGAGCTTGAGCCAAAGTCTGTCTCACCCAATGCTTTATCTCTGGCTCTGGGTAGTGGCTGGGCATAATGTGAAAACATGGCAATGGTGTGCTATTCGGACTTTCACTGAATAGTCTCCCAGCCTCCCGCAGTTTCAAGCTCAGGGTCTTCCTAAACCAGATATGGTATTCCTGGTTTCTATAATCCAAATTAGATTGCTTTTCTGTGAATGTATTCAGATAGTTTTGCTTTACGGCATTTACAGTGTCCTGTATCAGGGAATGCTTTGCTTGAGAGTGTTCAAGGAGCAAAGCCTGGTTTGTTTGGTTTTGGGTTTGCCTTTTCCTGATTTAGTCTAATTACTTAAAGGTACTAAGAGGTGGTAGTGACTCTGAGTCTTTAATCATGTATGTGAAGTTAGGATTGTTTTCTGTCATGTGTGTAAGTTCACTTTTCATTACATATAGTTTCATTTCCTAATTTTTTTTCATATTTGTTCTGTCTTGGGAGGTCTTTTTGCAACATTTGGTCATTATCTTTAATATCCCAGATGGCTTTGTATTATTGCCAGATTTCACTTCATTTCCAAATCATTTAGGAGTACAGTGAACAGTGTGTACCCAGGGTTGACACCACACTGTATCTGAGGAGAACCGGGCAGTGGAAAGAAATAGACATGAAATTGCCATTGCAATCAAGGAGGACTTGGTGGGTGCAAAGCAGGATAGCAAGAGCAAAGTAGAGCCTGGGTAACTGTGATGTGGGACCTTGTAGGTACCACCAGCTCTAATGGTTGGGTAGAGATGGCTGTTGTCACTCAACAGAGCGACCTCATGGTCTTACACCTCTCTTCCAAACCAGCAGCAAATACCAAACATGTCCCTTGTCTCAAGTGCCTTAAGACAACAGTTACCAAACTAGTGGCTGAAACCTTAATGAGGTTGTGGATGATTTGAGGTGTTGGTGATGATGTTTAAAGACCCTTTTTTGCTTCATTGTCTGCTTTCAAGGTAAGAATTGTAGCTGTGGTAGCTGTATTGTTTCTCCCTCATTCAGAGCTGCTGCTTGACAGCTTTCTACCCTATATCCCTGCCCATCCAGAACAGCTCTTTACAATGAGTGCAGCAAATTAGGGATCTGGGGTGAGCGGGTGTGAAAGCTCAGGGCTGGCGAATCTCTCTGAACAATCTGTGTTCATTTGTCACGTGTGGACATTGTAGTAAAGACAAGGACAATAAGATTTATTACCAGAAGTAATAGAAATTTCAGAAGCACAACCCAAAATTGTTTCTAATGTACTTCCAGATTAGATACAATCAGAACTGGAATGCAGCCTGTGTCAGTATGTCATTTTGTGAATAACAAAAAAATCTGGAATACCAACGTTGCTTATGGATCAACTGTTACATGCACAATGCACAACTAGACTTTAGAAGCAGATTATTTGCACCTCAGGCAATTTATGGTTTGTGTACTTACTGAAATCTTCATCTTTAAATGTTAGTGACAGAAGATAGATGTTCATACACAGCCTCTCTTTTCCCTAAATTCCCTTCCACACAGTTGGATTGAATAAGTCAAAATGTGTTCTCCCCTAACCTTCAAATGTAGGACTCTACTGTATAACAAATTTTGCTTCTGGTCAGAGTAGGAGAAAGTTGTGTCCTTTTCCAGGGGAGCTTCTGCAGGAGAATAGATAACCAACGCATGTGTCCAGTGCTATAGATCCTTCACTTACAGTATGTCATTGTCTTCTGGGAGGTCTCCGAACCACATCAGGTTGGATAACTTGTGGAATATGACCTGAATATAACATCAAAAAATGTTCTGAGGACAAATACTGAGAACCAATACTGAGGTTCTGGGTGGGTTTTTTTTTTTGTGACTGAAGCACAGTGTGCCTACAGATAGAATCATAGAATAGAATCATAGAATGGTTTGGGTTGGAAGGGACTTAGAGATCATCTAGTTCCAACCCCCCTGCCATGGGCAGGGACACCTCCCACTAGAGCAGGTTGCTCAAAGCCCCA
>JAOTQQ010000052.1:24621934-24635170 GCA_026546715.1 Gallinago undulata | reverse complement strand
TCCATCCCTCTGATCATCTTCGTGGCCCTCTGCTGGACCTGTTCCAACAGATCCATGTCCTTCCTGTGTTGAGGACTTCAAAGTTGGACATGGTACTCCAGGTGGGAAAAATCTTTAGGGATACCTAAAGATGTCTTTCTTCGTACTTGTATCTGTCCATGCTCAAATACAACAGTGTTCTTATTGATAAAGTGTTAGTCTGTGCTTCTTTTGTAATTTTGTTTTAAATTATGAACTTGCCTGTAAAATACCCAGCTATAAATACTTCTCTGGGTTATTGACAAAATATGTCACAGAAGTATGAGTCCCTGCTCCTAAATTTAGCAATAGTGGCTGGTTACTCATTTCAGAGATCAGCAGTGGAGTCTGCAGTGGACTATTCTGCAAACATCCTGCAAAATCAATACGCCTTACATAGATTTGCCAAATTCAAATAAACAGAAATATACCTTTTGCCTTTGTTATGCTCACATTTGTATGTATCTGCTTGGGTTGCAGCTATTTGAACATTCATATTATAATTATGCATGCATAATAATGGATGTTAATCATCTGTGTCACAGATTAAAGCCTTTTAGCAATGCTAGTCAGCCGTTTTACTCTGCAGCTGCAGTCAGGGGTTGTAGCTGATGGGAGAATTCGGTTTGTGTCAGTTACCACTGAAACCTGCCTGCGACTTCTTGAACTGTATTGGAGAAAATAGTGAAGTTACTCATTAGTAAGGATTTTTTAAGGCATTGGCATATAGTTCAGAGATTGTTATTTGAATCTCAGTGATAATCTCAGGATGTTTATATGTGCTACCTAAAGTTCTTTTCCAGTAGGGATTTAAGTTAACAGAAGGAGTAGCTGAAATTAGCTGTATAGCCAAATGAGAAATCAAACATATGCCCAGCTGTTGAAGATGCTTCTAAACAACATGAATATGATTACTTGAAGGAATGACAGACAATTAGTGTCCAGCAAAAAGGAGCTGGTGCATTAAGAGTACCTTTGTTGTTAAGCTAGAGAGATTACACGTTGTTCATGCTATGTTCATTAATTTTCTAGTTTCCCCTTATAGGGTAATATTCAGTTTTTGAAGTAAAACAAGATATGAAAGTGATTGAGGGGTACAAGTTTCTGGTAGGGAAGAGTGTCTTTCTTAGTGTGTAGAGTAGGGTGGTTCTCTATTGCAGGCATTCTTTAAACGTGACCAGGAAGCCTGCACTGCCATGCATTTCTTTCATCTTCTCGTGAAAGGTACAGTAATTGGCAAAGTTACTTTGAGAAAAGTATTTGGTGTAGTTATTATTTCTAGAGCTTAGCAGTAGCTAGAAAGCAGGGATCACCATCATCAGATGGACGAAAGCTTTTGGGCCCTGGAGTGCAATCTACCTGTTTCATGGTTATGCTGTTTGAGCGATGGTACCAAGAGGAGCTACTTGCAGCAGGGGGCCATATTTGTAACAGGTGACATTTAATTTGAAATACCTTTTTCCTCAGTTTTCATTACTAGTTTCTTGTTGCTTGGCTGCCATCCCATTGTAAATTTGCCTTTCCCACCTTCTGACTCAGGACAAAGCCAAGTGTTCCAGTGACTTCCTGCAAAGTTTCCGGTTCCTGCTTTGCTCCCTTTAACTAGGGACATCTTTTAGAACTTTCTGGCAGGATAGGTGGAAAAAAGAGGAAGCAAGAATGTCACTGTGAAGAACAGAGATATGAGACTTTGCAGCAGGGTGCAAATTTAACTGTTTCTCTCCTCCTCTGCTTTCTCCTGATTTAAGTAAGGTAAGGAGAGGGATCAGTTCAAACAATTTGTTTATACATCCTTATCATTGATGCCTGAGGGAGTAGTACAGATATGCTGATAGCCATTTGAGGGGAAAACGTGGCAGCTTCATCTTCTGTGCATTATTGGAAATGTGACTATTTGAAAGAGCTTCTTGAGAAACATCATTTTTGTGAGAGACCCAGGAAAGCAACAGTCAGATAATCCTGACTGTTGTATTTCCAGTTGTATTTCAGGCAACACAAACAATACGTTGCAAGATACCACAGCGGAATCCATATCATATTAGTTATTCATTAGTTAGGATTTAGAAATGATGAGAAGCTATGCCCTGGAGTGAGTCCATTTCAGTCATTCATGGGATCTGGATTTACATTCTTGTCAGTCAGGATTGGACTGCCATAATTTGGATGCACTGATTTCTATCTCGATGTACAGCAGTACCCTACCCTCCTGCAGTTCTCTGTTGGAAAGGACCGGTGGGAGCAGAAAAATTAAAGTTGCATCAATTGCTTTTGAAAGCGTAGTAGTGGGTATGTAACTACCTCTTGGGAATCCACAGGAAAAAGAGATGAAATGCAACAGCGTTCTGGCTTACTCTCTTTTTGGGGGGGTTTCTTTTTGGGTTTTTATTTGTTTGTTTGTTTTTCCCTCCCCTCTTTGGCAGGTATTTGGCATCTGTATTGCTGTGTTGTTCTGTAGCCAGGCCTCTGGTTAGGGATCCAAGCATGAAAGAGGGTTAATCGTGCTCAGACAAGCGGTACTTTGTATGTACATTTCACAAAAGAATTGCTGTGGGATTTCACCTGACACGAGTTCAACATAACCTATTGTGAGTATGGACAGTGCTGGGCTCCAGGAGTAGGGTTGTTTCAGAGCAGGAGTGGATCATGCAGCACTGCTAATTTTTCATGGTTGTGCACTCAGTCCAGTTGTAGTAGAAATGTCTCTGCCATTTACGTTAGAGTAAGACATACTGGAGTGGGCAAAGTACCAGGAAACACCAGTTGCTTTCAAATAATTCTTCAGTACCAAGTGCAAGGGGAGATTTTTAGAAACCTAAATACATGCTCTACGAATGCAGCCTCAAAGTCCCTAAATGTTTGTCCTAAAAAATTCAGAGTACAGCAGAGTAGAAGGGCATTGTCAGTTCTTCATATTAATTGTAGGGAGTTTCTGCAGTGTCTCAAAAGATATGAAAGATTTTATCAGCTTCTTAGGACGGCTGTGCATAATGTGACATTTAAGTATCTTTTTATGGAGGTATGATGCAGTTTTCCTCCAAGTTCTCATTCTTGTGCGGGACTCTTAAATACTAAATGCAAAAGAACCACCCATACTACTTTTTTAAATGCAGATTAGAGTACTCAGATTTCCTAAACTCTGTCATTTCAGTACTCCCCAGCGACTGAAGTCTGAATTCCAGTTACTCAGTGCTTGTGATCTTCTACCAAACTGCTATAAAGTACTTTTCGTCTCCTTCTTCCTTTCTCCTTTTTGTGCAGCAGAGGGCTGTGACCATATTACCATTAAAAATCATAAGAAATTGCATTATAAAAGCGAGCAATTCAACATGAAATACTGTACAGTAGAACACTTTTTATCAGTTCATACTATGAAGTAATGTCCACTTCTAAATAATTGGGACAAAAATAGCAGTAATTCTGAACTCTCAATTTTTAACTATGCATAGATTTCAGTAAGGTTTAATTGGGAGAAGCATGACACATCTGAGTTCTGTTACGTTTGGGAGTAATTTGTTCTAAATCTTTGAAAACTAACTTGGGTATGTCTTCCCCTAAGACCGTGCCAAAGGTACACTGGCATTTTATAAAGAAGCTAGACTGGACGTTGGCATTTTACATTAAATACTGAGGAAAACTCAGTACCATTTTGGATATTTCAAAATGAGGGGATGGATGCTGGTATTGTGAGATGAGATCTGTTGCAGGAGGTTTATTTTCTATGGAAACTATGCCAATCCATACTCTGAAGGCTTCAGGAGCCATAGCCTCAATTCTTCTAGACCTTGGATTCTTTCTTAAATTTGATACGGTGAATTTTTCTGACTGCCCTGTATGTGTGGCATTAGATGTCAGAGTGACTTTTCTGAAGTGCAAAATTTGCCCAACACCCACTGGATTCACTGGGAGTCCTTGATGTATACTAACGTTATTTGTAGGTTATCTGAAAAGCTAATTCAATCTACTTTAATAAAACATTCCTCTGTTCCAGTCTTACATTTTCTCAGGCAAGTATCTTTGTCTTAAATATTCCATTTCCATAAATCTCTGATGTATGATGGTTGTTATGTTATTCCTGTCATATATTAATGCTGTAAGTGCTGTGCAGTCCTCTGTCTTTCAGGTCTTCAGTAGCCAAAACAGGTGTCTGAAAATGTTATAGATGTGTTTTTCCAGAAGGTTTCAAAAATGTTGTCTATTTTGTCCATTTTTTAGTTTAAATTTAGTCTTGAATGAATCATGCACAGCATAACAGCTCTGACAGTTCCACTCACACCATGTAGCCTTCATGATTCTTTCTCTGGACCTTTCCTTTTACCCCACTACCTTTGCCCGTAAGTACTCTTCCCTTTGGAGATGTTGATGGCCACCGCTGTAGGTGGTAGTTCTCTGAACTGCATTTAGGCATCATTCATTTCAAAGGTCCAGTACTGATGCTGTCTGTAGTGATTGTCTGTAGTTCTCCCCTTGAATGACTGCAGCAGAACTGCTGCTGTTATACGGAGTCAGGGTGAATCTAGGGGTGTGACTGCTTGCTTGAGGCAAGAACTGTTCTCACCAGATTCAGAAAAAGGCACTTTAAAACCAACAGAAGTATCGTTGATTTTGATGCCAACTGTTTAGCTTCTGTGTGGCAACCTTAATCTTTGCCTTCTGCTTTGAAAGGAGATGTCTGCTTTTTACTCCATGGTGTTAGTGTTGCAAAGAGTCATGCAGTCAGTTTGACCTAGAATGTTTATTTCTAGCTTTATATAGTTGGGGAAGGGAAGTTCCAAAGAGTTTGCCTGTTTGATATGACAGAAGTTGAGCTGGGAGTCAAAGTGCAACCATTAACTTCAGTCATCACTATAGAAAAGAAAATAGTTATAACTATATTCTATAACTGCTACATCATGTTGTATGACAACAGTAATTTTTTCTTGTAGGTAAGTTGGTGTAACTGTAGACTTTTTATTAGATTTGTGTTGCTCTGATGGGAGAAGAATTTTTTTTAAATTGTTTTTCGATGAATTTCCTGCTGTTAACCATCTGATTTATTAAATGAAAGATTTTCTGGCAGACGCATCCTATTCATCCAGGGAACCAATTTTCAGCACATTCTAGAGCAAGGTTTTATAAAAGGCCAAGTCAGGTGTACACGTACATATGTATAGGTAGATTCATGGCTTTTCCAAAAATTGAAGTGGAGGGTTAAGGCATAGACATAACTGTTCACCTTTTCCATGAGATCATCTATTGTTATTAAAGCAGTGACTATACAAAGGGCTCCATTCTGTTAGCGTGTCTCAATGGATTTTCTCAGGGTGGGCTCAGAAGGAGCAGAAATAGGAAAAGGCAAGGAAGGTCAAGTGCCACAAAAACTAAAATGTGCAGACAATGTTGCCTCCTAGAAACTGAACAGATACCGGCAGGGCAGCCTGCTTTCAAATTCAGTTTGACAGACTGAATTGAGCAATTTTTTTGCTGAAGCTCTTTTCTTGGCACTCGGAAGAAATGGCTCGTCATTTCCAGGTTACGATTTACCGAGAATAGAAAAATAAACTGATCTGCAGGGCTTCTACCTCAATAGCAGGAGCAGAGCACTGAATAGTCTCAAGCTGAGTTTTCTGTGGACTGGAATGATGTGAGCAGGCCTGAATCCTGGAGCAACGGAGATCTGGTATGGAAATATAAACACTTTAATTCCAGAAGCTCAGGGAAGGATGGTGCAGGGAACTTCTCCTACTCACTAGCTTGTGGTCTGCATGTCCCAATGTCCTCTAATATGTGCTCAATGTATATATTGCAATTTGTGCTGTCATGTTACTCTTGGGTTTTGGAAGTAAATGCAATTATCTGAACTCTCAAATGTTTTGCTATTCTGGATTTAAAAGTTGTTGCTGGATTAAAATGTACTTAATTTTTGTGTTGCTAGATTTAAAGGTACTTGGTAAAAGGTTAATTGGATTTATGAAGGAGAGTAATTTGTAAATCTAAATAAGAATATAGGTTCTATGAGAAAAGAATAAATGAACCTGGCTTGTTTAAAGACTAAGGGGAAACCTAATAGAAAGATGAGTAAGGTTGTTTTCAGTTCATTGGATGTAGAGAGAAGTTAAAAGACATTGGAAGAAAAAGCATTTTTTAACGGTAAATATGTTTAAGCAGTGATATATAATGTGGACTCAAAATCAGCAGATACTACCAAGGACAGGTTTGGCACATCGTTTAGGGATGGTGTAAGGTGACTGAACTTCTGTTGGAGCACAAGAGGCAGGATTCCCCTTTCAACTAAATTTTCTCATTTCCTGTTGCATGTGACTTTTTGTTGGAAGGTCATGAATGGCTTTAATATTCTGAAGCATAAACAGAGAGGGGAAAAAATGTGGAAGCTGAACTGATCTCTGAAGAGATGGAGCCACAAATATTTAAGGACAGCAGTTATGAGAAGCAGGGTGAAAAAGCTGTGTTGTTGAAGGAGTTTTTCTACTCTAGATGGTTGGGGAGCAAGCACTTAATCAAAGATCAACTTCACTGAACTGAAAATTCTGATGCACTTTGCTTTTTGTTTATTTTACTCTGTTTTCTATTCATTTTTATTTAAATATATATAAACATGTTGGGAATTGCCTCCTGGGAGACAGTTACTCCAGTCAAACTCCCTAAAAACTGTTTTTTGACTGGACTGAAAACTTAAATTAATCTTCACCCCTTTATCCATGATGATTTTGCTACATGCAAAGAAACCCTATCTCTTTGCTCAGCTGCAGCAAAGACCTTTTCTGTTCTGGTGATGAAGCTGTAATGCTTCTGTCCATGCTTGATCTGGGAAGTTACCAGCAGTCAATATGGACCATCTCTGCTCTCTTGCGGTCTTTCATCAAAACAAAAGCCTGCTTTACGGACTCTGCTGAGGGTCAGACCTCCCCTCGTTATCTCAGAAGAGAGAGCTGTCAGGTTCACAATTAATCTGGCAACCAAACCACCCAAAGGTCTGGATGTCTCTTGGAACATGGCTCTAAAAATCTATACTGAAATAAGGAGATAGAAGAGCCGAGCTTGTTTAATTTAGAGGGACTTCAAGAAAAGGAATTTCCCACTCTGGCTGTGGAAGGCAGTTTTGGTTTGAAGTGAGTGGGAGGTGAGGTAGGACTGTGAAGAGGTAGGTGAGGGAGGACTCAGAACTGGCCTCTGTGATGGGGAAACAGTAGTAGAGAAAGGAGTGACGTGTTAAATGCTTAAGACTCATTAGGGGCAAAACCTGACCCGGACCAGTGGGAGGACTAATTGTTCCCTGTTCCTTGTGGCAATCAGTGGTAGGCTCACTTTCTGTCCTCACTCTATGATTTAACTTTTGAGCACACGAAGCACTAAAAAAGAAAATTCAAATTATGCATGCAAAATATGGGCATGCCAAGAGCTATCTGCATGCTGAAAATGTGTGCTCTGAAAAGCTCATCTGTACTAGTACAAACAGATGTGGGGGTTTGTCTGACCTGTGAGGATCAAGCGAGTGAGCTGCCAGCAGGTAGTTGTAAATGAAAGAGAGCAGGAGTTAGACATCATCCTGCCTCACACCTGAGGTCTCTCGTTGGAGCTGCAAGAGAACTCTTTTAGTCTGCACCTGTATTGAAGTTGTGGGCCATAAAGAGCAATGTTGTTTTTCTATACTGTGTCAATATATTAGTCTGTTTGATATCATGTGTTATTTTCTCAATACTGAAGATCAAGTCCTATCTATGAAGTGTTTTGCTTCTCGAGAGCAGTGCAGCTGTTTTGTGAGCTGATCAGTAAAAAAATGTCATCATCTGGAGAGAGGGAGACATTTATATCCGGTAGTTCTGAAACTGGAGACCTATACCAATAAGGTGAAAAAAGTTTACTACTGCAAGTGTTGTGCAAATCTAAAGATTTGTGTAGTTTCTTTTAAGTAAAGAGGAGCACCCCAGGGAGGTAGTGATGCAGTTGAATAGTCCTAGGCTTATATACTCTTTACTGAGTAATCCTTCTATAACAAAATAAACAAAAACTTCCTGTAGCTTTGCAGTGATGAGCTTAACACTCATTAGCCCTCTTTCCCTTCCCCTCATGTATACATATGCATTCTTTCATCCATATGCTCTTTAAAGGCGCCGTTTCTTTTTTCCCTGAAGTTTTGCTGCACAATATTTCTTTCTTTTTTGCTCCTCGGGTTGTGTATGTATGGAGGAAGGCAAGTCAGTAGTTTGAAACTGTAAAATTCACACCTGAATAACTGTATATGGCTATTCAGGTTGCAACATGAGGAAGTCTTTGGGGAAGAAAAATGGTTCCTGCTGACTCTAAGTCAGATCCTGTTAGTACCTTCGGCAGCTTTAGTGTCATGTTAACTGTTGATACTGCCCGATTGAACATCATTCTTTATTTTCCCCCAAACTCTGTAAATGATGACTCAATTACAATAAATATCACAATACCAAAATATCACAATAAGCTCTGGCTGTGCCAAAAAAAAATTAGTTTTATTTATGTTTTTTTCTGCACATTCTAATAATCTCTGTTGCTAAGTTGGACAGGTGTCAAATATGCCCTTAGTCTTTTTAACTACAAAACCCCTTAAGATTCTGTGAAAAGGCTGATAAAAAAAATTCTCTGAGATATTTAAGCTTTAACATCTATAATGATTCCACTGAAAACATAAACAACAAAGGCTGACAAATTACCAACTATTTATAAAGTGCAAATGCAGCCAGAATTACCTTATTCTATGATTATATGAACTTTTAATTAACTTAATGAATGAAATTCATATCCCAAACAATTTATCTTGGGAAGAAAGACCATCTATTTTAGCTTAAAAAAAGCAAAACCAAACCACCCACCCCACAGTTAAATGAATGCCGGTGTAACTTTGAGACCTTATTTTTAATGTAGAGAATCTATTCTAACTTCTGTCTAATGAGTCTGTTTTCCCCTGGATCTCCCAGAGTTCCGACCTATTCCTACAAAGGCCACTTCACAGGGCTCCCCTTGAGGCCTGATCCCTTACCTTTCTTACAGTGACAACAGTAGCATGGCTTGGGCTGCTTAATTACATCCTCTTCAAATTCTGCATCTGTGCTAGGTATTTATTCTCCTTGGGTGCAGAAGTTAGGTATTAATCTATAAAGCAAAAAAAATTTGTCTGTGCTTGTTACCAAGAGCTGCTTTCCAGAGGGGAGGAGTGTTTGACTTGTACACCTTGTATGACCCTCACAGTTGGTTTGGACAGACTCTCACATTACTCTGAAATTCACAGTTCTTTCTGATCACCCGCTTTTCTTCTACCTCGGGTGTTTTTGAATTGTGTTACACTCTGTCCTCCTCATGTTGGTGTTATTCTTTGAAGGCAAATGCAATTGAACTCAGGCTAGTTATCAGGAGGTAACAGGTACAAAAGTATGAAGGATTGACAGTTTTGATTTTAGCTTCCATCCAAAAGTCTTTACAAGAGTTTGGCATGCTGGGCTTTAATAAGTGCTTTAAAAAGGAAATGTCTAAAATGGGAGCTACAAGTAGGTGGTTACACTACTTGAAAGAACATCCTGTCTCAAAACTGCTAGAAAATCAGATGTCCTTAAATTGATATTGCAATGACTCAACTGATCTGGATAGTCTCACCAGTTAGAGGTGGGTGATAGAGGACTGTGTGCTGCAGCAGGAGCAGAGATTTCCTCTAACAGGGGTTTTTGAGCTGTACACCATGGCAAACAAGGACTTGTCTGCCAAACAGGAAGGGTGAGAAGGAGTTTGTGCTCCAAGCAGTACGTTGCCTTCTGGCACCTCTACAGCCCTTCCTACGCAAATCTTTTGGCAAAGCCACAAATGTAGCTGACAACTGGGAATTTACAATTAGCTGAATGCACAATTTATAATAACGATCATCCTCTTTCACACTCTTTTATGAATGAGTGATTTTATGGAATGGAATTTGATATTAGGATATGCTTTTCTAATTGACCTTTTCAGCTGTCTCAGCATTAGATTGAGTAGTGAGCTGAACAATGATGCTCAAATAAATAGCAGTGCAAAGGAGGGGAAATCATGCCAGTGACAAACTGGACAGGGAACCTGCTTCACCTTGATTGCGTCTCCAAACAGTTCTTACAGCTTCTTTAATAAAGAAACAAGCCATGTCACCCACAGCCTGGAGAAAGGGCCACAAGCTCTGCCGTGGACCATTAACATGTTAATATTGAAAGCAGTAAAGAGTTTGCAATACAGTTTTGATGGTAGTCAGTTTGCAACTGACAGGCAGTCTCAGGGAAGCTTCTGCATACCAACAATCACAAGGTACCAGCAGGCCCATCTCAGACATAGTTGTGCCTGTCCAAGACTGTGGTTCTGCCTGGGATTTATACCCATGTTTTTTTCTGGCTCTTGACTTCCTACCAGAAACCATTCATGCTTCTGCTTCCCCTCCAACCGGTTCCAACCATAACTAACCCAGCTCTGTTTAGTAATCTCTGCTGCTAGCAAAATTAAATGGAGACTGTGTAGAGGGGCTGCCCATGTTTTCAGAGAATCTCATGGCTTTTCTGGGTTATTTTGGAAGGTACGGCCTCCCCCCTTTTTTGCTTGATTCTACAGTTCAGCCCATCTAATTTTGCCCATCTTTGGTACGTAGTTTCTCCAGGTCCCAAGATTTCTCTGTAATATCAAGACTGGGTCTAGAAATCAACCCCCTATTAATTGTAGGTTCCTGCTGCTGTAATGGCAGCCCTAATTTGTAGATGATGCATCTCATTGCCACGGTCCCTGTCAAAGCTCAGATTAGTTTTGCATTAAGAAGGGAATCTGCCATTTCTTGCTACAGTGTATGTATGTTCTCTGGTTGGTCACCAGTTCACATCTTCTGCAAGTCCTTCTGGGTGCATTCAGGTGCTACAGCAAAGCTTGATGCAGTGGGTTGTGCCGCCTGAGGGGGTAGTCCCAGTCTTCCCTTCTCTGTTGTGTGTTTGCAGACACAATTTCAAACAAGTTCTGCTGCTGCTTTGACTGCACCATGGAACAATTCACCTCACTGGTCCTGCAGAAGCTGTTCACAGCTCTTTCTGGCTGCCTGATTAGCATGTTGGCTTTGCTCACCTGAAGTCAAGTGAAATGTGGATTGCAGGATGAGAGGAGTGTGGTGTCCTTCAGGGTACACAAAGGGTGTGTATCCTACACATTAGAGCAGGCATCTCAAACTTCCCTGGTCACCTGCATCTCTAGAAACATACAGCAGGGACACCTCACTGAGCCTGCCCTCAGAGATACTGAGGAGGGAAGGCAGGGAAAGCCAGGGCCCAGCCTTTCACACATCCTTTATTCTGTTGCTTTGTATAACCTGTACAGCATCCTTTAGCCCACATAGCTCCTTCAAAACATCTTTGCTTTTGATTCATTCATAGATGATCCTGAATAAAAAAATGCAGTGGTGATGTTGGATCCAAGAGCAAGAAGTGCAAGTGTTACACCCTGTTGCACAGATAATAGAGGTAAGCCCTTTACCACTTTGATCTTTCCTACAGAAACTTTCTTTCAGGAATCCCTTCGTTTTATCTTTAATTCTTCATTCCAACATTTGGAATTCTTTTCACAGAATTTATTTTTACAACCTATTCTACATAGATTTTCTGAGATATGGTTATTTCATTCTGAGAGGAATATAGAGTAGATAAAATTTCTTCCTTGTAGTTGCAGCAATCACAGTGCTTTAGTTGAGAGTCTGATGGTGTTTTCATTATAAACCTCTGGTTTCAAGGATTTATATAATGTCCTGAAAAGGCTTGGCTTAAAACCAGTCATTTGGAAGAAATGTATGTATGTACTTAAATTTCTAAAATCGGTGTGTTTTGCTAGTCGGTGAGATGCAAAAATGTATCAGCTTTTCATATGCCTTTTTATTTATTCCTGATAACTCTGAACTTTTAGAAATGTTTATGCTAAAGACCCATTACTTAGTTATCCTGATGCAGATGCTGAAAAACTCAGTAAACAAATGTTTAACAACTAACCTTTCTGTCTTTACTTCAGTACTCCTTTCCCAGCCACAAGTAGTACCACAGAGATCTCTGTCCCCAAAGGCACATCAATATTTGTTCTTTGTTTACAAGGTTTCCTTTCTTTTGGCATGTCTTTCAGCTTCGTTCTGTTTATTTACAGCGTAACCATTGGCAGATTAAACATTGATGGCCATCAAAGCATTAAGTCATTGTAGAAATAAATGCAATGTAATGGCATATTATTTTGTTCAGTGTCATATTGATGACATGCTTTTTAATGAAACTGTGCATTTAAACCTTGTAGAAGCTTCAGTGTACTCTAAGCATTGGCTGCCTAGATGGTAAAATCTTGATGCATCTGCTTGAGGAAACATCAAGCCTACAGACTTTCAGACTTGAAAATATTTTTTTTCTTTAAGCGGCATACTTCTGGGAAAAGCAGTTAAGGATAACCTAAGGAATATAGTGAGAGCTCTGTGAGAGAATTTTTGAAGTGTGAACTTAACTACTTTGGACTGGTTGTCATGTCCTACATGCATAAATGTGAAACAATGCTGCTCTTTCAACCCCAGAAGTGTTAGGAAATGGGGCAAAGCTTTTCTTCACAGCAGCTGAGCAGCAGAGATGGTGCTGATATGGATATCACTTACTGCATGAACCTTTCAGTATTACATGGACTGATTTGATTTCTAAGAGTTTTAATTGAATTCTAGGTCTTTAAAGATACGTTATGGCAAACATGGATTCTGGATTTTGAAGCAGTAACAGAGAAACTAAATAAAAAAATAAATGAAAGGCAGGTTAAGAGCAGTGGAAATACATAATACGCCAAAACTTCTGCACATTATCCTTTAGTCACCAATTTCTGGATTGGACCTGAATAATTTATGTCTATTTTAAGCCAAACATCTGTTGCTGAGAAAATGTTTCTATTAGTTTAGAACAGTTTTGTAGGAAACTGTAGCAAATATTTGGGTTTGAAAGTATAAGCTCCATGCATATTCAGGTCACTCGGTAAATACTGAGTTATATATTCTAAACCTTAGACCAGAGAAGTGTTTTCAAAACAACTCTATGACATAAATTCGATCCCTTTGGAACAGAAAAGATAAATGAAAGGGCTAATTCGGAGCATGATTTCAAAATAGAAAATCATAGAGTCATAGAATGGTTTGGGTTGGAAGGGACCTTAGAGATCATCTAGTTCCAACCCCCCTGCCATGGGCAGGGACACCTC
>JAOTQQ010000052.1:24602886-24621834 GCA_026546715.1 Gallinago undulata | reverse complement strand
TCAGGCACGATTTGCCCTTGGTGAAGCCGTGTTGGGTGTGTCCAGTGACCTCCTTATTTTCCATGTGCCTTAGCAGATATTCCAGGAGGATCTGCTCCATGATCTTGCCAGGCACAGAGGTGAGACTGACTGGCCTACAGTTCCCTGGGTCTTCTTTTTTTCCTTTTTTGAATATCGGGGTTATGTTCCCCTTTTTCCAGTCTGTGGGAACTTCACCAGACTGCCACGATTTCTCAAATGTGATGGAAAGGGGCTTAGCAACTTCATCCGCCATCTCCCTCAAGACACGTGGATGGATTTCATCACATCCCGTGGACTTAAGCACCTTCAGGCTTCTTAAGAGAAAGGAAGAGGAAAGAAAACCTGGTAGAAATTCAGGCTGTAAAAATGTGACTGCACTTAGGGTAAGGTTCATGCTCTTGTTGGATCTTGATACCGTTACATACTAGTGCTTCTTAGGAATTAAATAGTACTTCCCACTGTGAGTGAATTTAGATTTTTAACTCATTCAGGAAAGCAGTGATGGTTTTGATGCCTAAAAATTTCTGATAGAAATAAAACCAAATCTGAATAGGTAAATTTTAAAGTCATACCTAGAAAGCACAAGTTCCACATATACCTGTAGAAAACTACCATATTGCTACCAGGATGACAAAATAGCCTTAACATCTCTTACAGAGGGAAAACATACTCCAAGTTTCTATCATAAGTAAAATTACAAAGATTCCTTTGGTGTTCCATTTAATTGTGTTCTAATTAGTACCCAACAAATGCAACTATATGTGATACAGCTTTTATGATGAGATATTTATGAACAAAGAGTTCTCTCTGCAAAATTAATTTAGGCTCTTTAGAGGTTGTTGTTCCTGTCTATACACAAATTCTACAACACTTTCTTAAATGATTTTGATCTTTAAGTCCAAGACAACCGATAAGGCTGCAGGTGGGCACTAGACCTTGGTTACTCCTTTCGTGCCTTTTTGCAGGTAGGATACAGTCTGTTTGTTCCAGCACTGGTGCTCTCATCTCACTTTTTGATGTGGCCGTATACGCATCAGCTAAACTAATCCAAGTTCTCAGAGCCCAGCGGTAGTTAGCTCCACAGCGAAAACATACTGTAGAACAGATTAGGTGGATAAATGAAGTGAATGGATAATGAATATGACAAGATTTACAAAATCAAAGTATTCAGAATTATGGATAGTGGTAGCCCAGTGCAAGAGGTATTACTTTAGTATTTCTGAATTCTGTGTGATTGTAGGTTCTTTGAATCATAGACGTGGTCTGAAAAAGTCATATGAAATTGTCTCTTGTTGGTTAGTTACATGTGCTCTCTCATCAGAAAAGAGAAATAAGATGAAACAGACTGTATTAAAAAAATTGGAGGCCAGTGGTGTCAGGAAGTTGGGCTAGAGACATGGTTAATAATTACTTTGTTTAACTTTGATTTTGAACCTGCACTGTGTTTAGTCCTTCATTTGGGAAACCATCTGTGTTTCTCATGGGATTAAATTATTTTTAGTGTTTAGTGAGCCCTTGTGGGCCTCCTTTTCCTCTTTTGTGATAATTTACAAAATCTGGCCAAGCAACACATTGATACTATATATGTGCTTACATTTAATAGAGTCATTTAGAGCCAAAGTTGGCGGGATGTCCTTCGATATTGCTGCTGTTATATGAGAGCAAAGGCACTTCAGAATTGCACTTAAAAACATGTTTAAAATTAGCATCTCCGTGTTTGCTTTCTTTGAATTAGAGCCCAAACTTACAAATTGTGTATCTCTGCTGGTACCAATTAAGTCTGACTAGATAATGAATGAGGTTTTTCTAAATCTGCAACAATACTGGAAATACTGAGCTGCTTTGTCCATAATAGTGAAACCATTTTTAGCACAGGAGTAGCAGATACCTTGACATTCTGGTGTTAACACATTATTTTCAAGTCTATGTTAGGCTGAGCATGAAATGTAATGGTTCATGAGTATTCTTTTTCCCGGATGCATGCTATGTTTGAGACTGCAATCACGGTTTAGAGTCAGGGCTAGAGTCCTTCTTTTGCCTTTTTCTTAGCTGCTGTGTGTCAGAGGAGTTTCAGTTCCATTTCGGCAGACTATCCTCACTAAAGAAATGATGATGATTTTGTGGGTTTTTTGCTAATTTGGCCCAATGAAGCTGAGGGCTGGAACTTTGTCCAAATCACCTGGATGCAGTGGCTGAACAACTGCAACCCAGAGCAGCACACATCAGAGTCTCCCAAATAATAGGTGTGTGAAAGAGCAGAACAAAGAAATCTTCTTGAAGATCAGGGAATGGTGCAAGCTGTGATTGTGCCAGGTTTTTACCAACTGAGATTTTTTTACTTTTTTAAAAAATGTATGTGCGCACACTTTTCAGTGAACTAACCTGAAGTGGAATACCATGGGGCTGTAGCAACTCTTTCTGCTTCGCAAATCTAAGGCTGAAGCACATTTATTCTATTTGGAGTTCTTAGAAAGGTAACAAAGCCATGATAGTATAGTATCAAAACGTAAGGTTTATGTGTGATACTAAATCTGGACTTGTCAAACTCAAATGTAGTAAGTAAATGACATAATATAAATAATTCAGTAGGCTGCCAGAGTTCATAGAATTAAAATACATTTTATATCAACTCTTAAACTATCTTGTCAGTATGCACACCAGAGACTAAAAAATACAGTGTATCATATATAACAATCCTTACACTTGTATGACAAATTGAAATCTTCATACAGATGCTCAACAAATATTTTTCCTTCAGGAAGGAATCCAGTAACTACATTGTGAGTGCTGAGGTTTTTTATGTGGTCTTTCTCTTATAACCTGGAGCGTCTGCATCAATAATTTAAACAAAGTAATTGCATTTTGCTTTATTATTAAAAAACTGAAGATTAGTAAAAACAAAATAAAATATTTATCTTACATTTATTTATGAGGGGGCTCACAAAAGGGATTTTATAGTTGGAATTTACAATCTTCCTTTTTCAAAATGTTCTTAATCACGTGATGTTTTTTCACCCAGAAGAAAGGATAAAAATGGTCTTAAGTATTATTAATTACTCAGTCAAAACAAGAAAAAGAATTTAATTCTTTTATACCTTTAGTCAGTGCATTTTATTCGCTGCCTAACAGCAGTCTTAAATACTGTTTTAAGCGCTCTTACTTTAAGATTCATATCATACGTAGTATCAGCAAAAAAAAAGTTTATAGTTGTCCAATGATGGGTTAAAAGACACAGAAGACTGGAACACTGCAGTAGAGCTGCCAATTTTTCAAGGTAATGCCTTTATTTTTTTCCCCAGAGTTCTTTATGAATTTTTGCCTCCACGTGGGATTGTGTGATACTGTACAGATGGTACGCTCAATTTTTTTTTATGGCTTGGTCTTTTCAACGCTGCCTAACCTCATTAAAAGGAATGGTTTACTGCAAGCAGTGCTCAGTATGTCAGCGCAGAGGACTGGGTCTCACCTTAAAAATGTGCTGTGGTAGGAAGCGTAGCAGGTTAGGGCACTGACTTTTTTAAGGGTTAAAGTGGAGAGTGCTGTTTTCTTTTTGAACGCATTTGAAGAGATTTTAAAAGCCTTCTTCAAAGACTGCAGTCTGGTGGAAAGATTGTATTAGGTTTGGACATTAGTGATCTGAGCACCTATTACCTCAGAGCTGTGTTATCTTGTGTGCTTGTTCTAGTTTAGGAATCAAATTGAGCTCAGAAGCTTGTATAAGGAATTTACTATTTTATTAAGAGATGATAATTGATAGTTTTAATTAAGTTCAAAGATTGCTATGTTAAGAAAAGGTTGCCTATTCTACTTTTAAAGGAATGACCATTTCTGAGGAAGCTGCTCCTGGAATCTGGCAATACAGATTCCTGTGCTCCTGCTGGGAGTTTACATGTTCGGCTGCCTGCCATCTCTAGTGCATCTTTGACTGTTTTCTTTTTTGCTGCCTTTATGAGTATTATGGTTCACAGTCCCTGACCAGAGTGTGAAACATCCTCTTTGGGGCAGAGATGGGGTGTCTGACACTGTGGAGAAGGAGTGTAACGCTGCTATGAGAAGAGTAGTGCTGACCACGGTTGCTTGCTGTAGAAATGGTGCCTAAAACCACAATCTGGCCAGAAGTCCCACAGCCCCATTGGTCTGAACTACCTGGCACCATACAATAAAAGCCACAGGGCAGAAAGGGGAAAGCACCAAGTCACACAAAAAAGAGCAGCATGCGGTTTGCAAAGAAAATATGCTGTGGTGAAATAACTGACTTGTAGTGCATGATAGCAATCATCAAAATGATACTTTGATTCCAAAACATGAAATAAAATGAATAAAGTTGGATTCTTTCTCTTACTCATCTCCACTGGTAGCTCAGTTTGTGGCTATCCTCATTGATTTTAGCGAGCCTATTTGCAGTAGGAGAGGAAAAAATGGTAGTATTGCATCCTTTCTGTCTCTGTGTGATGGCTGTTCTGTATCCCCTGGAGAAAACTATGGTTCTTCCTTTTCTAACACATAGGCCAGAGCAGCTGGAGCCATGTCCTGGGGAAAGCAGGCTGTGCTCTTAAGGAGCTGGGGCAAGCATATTTCCTTGTCTGGGGTTGGAACGGCAGTGGATTAGAAGGTAAATAGTGATGTTTTGCTTTACTGTTTAGTTCCCTCTTTGTTGCCAGGTTGGAATAGTATTGCATTGTCCTTTCTTCTGCTTTTATTTCAGCAAATAAATAGTTGAGTGCAAAGCCTTTAAACCCTTTGCATTTTGGAAAGATGCCACAAAAATGGAAAGAAAGTGAATAAAAATTTCATGCATGCACCAAAGAAAAGTTAAATGAAAAATTAAGGCAATTTTTTGTTATGATTGAAAATAAATATGAATTTAAACATCCTTGATATCAAAAGTAAATAGTGCTTGCTATGGAGCACACCAGCAGGTGGGTTGTTTTTTTTTTCTTTTTCCTCAAGTAAGTGGGTTGAGCCAAATTTTGTTCTTGGCAGAGGGGACAATGAACCACCGAAGAAGAAAGCACTGGAATCAAATACCATTGTACTCTGCCATTGAGGCTATTATTTGAGATAAATGCATGAAATGAACTTCTGTCTTCTGTGCATGTAAACACCAGATTGGATGTTAATTGGAAAGTACTGGATTAATGGGAAAACCTGGCTGGAATTGTGCTTTCGGTATTTTCTTCTGTTTACCTTCTGAACAAGCCCTGGTAATTTTACAGGCTATTGAATTGCTGGACAGATAAGATATTTTAACAGTGTGCTACAGTTCTGTACTTAAAGGTTTTTCCTCCAGAGTGCATGAGGTTGGAGAAAAGGAGAAATACTTCACCAGTGATTTTTTCTTTTTTTTGCTTAAGTTGATTTAAAATTTATCCTTTCCAGACAGGTCAAATCTTCAGTGGATACTAAACAGCAAAGTTTCATTGTAGTCAGGGTATTCTACAGTTTTACAGCAGTTGAGTATTTCTTTCAAGAAACATCCAGTGAATAAAGATAGAGGAACTGGCCAACTGGTTAACACTGCATTGGAAACCTTAACATCAAACCTCTTTTTGAAAGACTCTGAAAGTTGTAAAGAAAATGTTCCTTAGGAGATGGAATTGTGGCCTCCCATCAGAGATGAGATGCTGGCTGGAGGAAGGCCAAGCAGAGTTTCTGGTACAAAAAACTCCACTAAGCTCAGGATGAAAGGCTTGTCCCATGAGTTGCTGGGTACCTTTGCCTCTTGGGGGAAGTAAGTGAAAGCTCCATATAGGTGGTCTGAGCCTGGAAAAATGGTTTATGCGTGTGTCTGTCCTTTCCTGTATAATTAAAGCAATCTTTTGTAAAATACAATGAAGCAGAAATATGAGGGTATATTTTTCTTTAGCTGAGAATCTGGCGTGGCATTATCTAATGAATTCCTGGAAAGTGTTGATGTGATTTCAGCTACAATAGCATCAGCGAAACTGATGAATAGAGTCCAGTGAAGGAGAAGTCAAATAGGCTGAAAAGCATAACCATTCATAGTATTTTACTCATTTTTCAAGGAGTTAGAAAGGAAGCCTTTATTAGGGATATAATAGGAACAAATTTTTCTTATGCCTTCAGCTGATGAGGACTGGAATTTTTACATGTAACACACCATATGCTTGAAAGGGAGAATAGCCCCTGGAGCACAGATTCTGGACTGTCAATAAATGGTGTTGCTCCTGAATAGGGAGCTTTTTGACTCTCTGTGTATCATGGTCAGCAGTTCCTGTAGTGAGCCTTGCATGAGGTGAAATGTTTAATGGCAGAAACAATTGGGAAGCTCTTCAGGATTCTGGCAAGGATCAAGGGGATGATGATATGAAAATGAAAAATAAAATATTTTCAAGAACTGGTAACGATGCATTCACAAATAGAGCTTGCATGCAACTTGCACTGTCTTTAGAGGAAGTGAAACTTCTCCGTCCGCAATTGGACAAACCTTTGAGAGTTGGTGAACTTTTACTGTGACAAAGCCCATACGTTCACAATTTCATATTTAAATGCAGAAAGGCAAAATTGTGCACTATGAAAAATGAACATCTGAAAGCATGACAAACAGAAGAATCCCAACACAGTCACTCTGTCTGCAGTTCTGTGGAACTGTAGAGTCTCTTATCTTGACTAGATGGTCACTGTTGAGCAGCGTTTTACACTTCAAAGCAGAAGTCCCTGTTCTAAGTAGGTCTGTTCTGTGGCTGCACCTTCCAGGCCTAGCATTACAGGTTTTATCCAGTGTATAATGCAAGTTTTGTTTTCCAGTCAACACTAGTAGTAAATCCTGCAGTAAACTGCACAGAATGATAGTACAAAAAGCACCAGAAAAGAGGTGTCATGATTGCATCAGAATTCTGTGTTGGGGCCTTAAAATACCAGCAAAGTCTTCCTGTAGATAGGGATTTCACAGGCATCGCAATGAGGTGTTTCAGCCTAGCGTTCATTGCCAAGGTTCCCTTGGGACGTTCAAGAATGACACTGTGACAGGTTGCTGCCTATCACTTCTTAAATCAGAATCATTATTTCCATGGTAACGGCAAACGTATAATGTAGCCGAGGCCCTAGGGCACTTTGGCATATCTGATGGTTATGTAGCATTGTGTCTAGTCACAACTAAATTTCACTTAGCAGATAAAAACCAAGAGGTAATTTATGGCCCCAGTTTTTGATTCTTTGATAAACGAATGACCTTTCCAAGTTGTGGTTGTGTAGCGACTCAGTAAGTATCTTGATGCCAGGATGCCTTGTGCTGCTCTGAAGTTTACAATAAGCACTGGTGAAATAATTGCATTTGTTCTGGTAACCCTCTGCTCCGCTCTTACAGGCCAGGGTGCCTTGTAGGACAAACTCCTTATGGGCGAGGCAGGAATAACTTCCCTAGGAAATTAATTAAGTTTTCTTCCCCATAACTGGCTGGTTTTGTCTTTGCAGCAATTGCTTTTGGTAGGCTTTACTTATTCAATGAAACAATCTGACACGTTAGACTTTTCGTATAATATCTTTGTGCTTCTGTGTTTTGTGAATCCTGCCAGGAATGACAATGATTCTGCTTTGCCAAAGTCAGATGAGAAACTTAGGCTCATCTTACTGATAGTTTCTACCTGGAAGGGATGGTTTCAGTTAGCATTTAAGATAGAAGAACAGTTCGATTTTCTTTTTTCTTTTAAGGCACAAAAAAATGATTTTTCTTTATTTGGTTTCATATTAGCGAAGTAAATTGCCTTCCTAGTTTTTCAGCTTAACTTACTGTGTTATATTTAAACCAGAGAGCTAAGGGGGGGAGGGGGGGTGAAGGGGGGGAATCAGTAGAGATTTCTGCAGTTCCATAAATCATGATAGTGAAGCTGGTGTGTTTGAATGAAATCCAAGCAAGCAACAGCTTTCTGGTAATGTGTAATGTGATTACCTGCAAGCTCAGAGCTTAATTTTATTTCTCCTAAGCATTCATCTGGGCAGACAGCAGTTTTGAATTAGTATCTGTGGAGCAGTTCTGGATTTTCTGGTGCTGAAATAATTTTTCCTTCCCACCACAAGTTCACTGAAATGTAGCTATGATTGCAGCTTATCTGCCTTCGAGGCAGAATCAGATAGGGACATATAACCTGTGGTCCACTTATCCTTTTTCTTAGAGTCTCTCAAACTGGTCTGTATTGCATGTTTCAGAGGCAGCTGAGAGCATGTCCTCAGCTGTGAGGGAATGGGTTAGACAGGGAGTTGAGAATTGCACATTAGGGCTTTTAGATGTATCTAAGTTATGAAGTATTAAAGAATGTGATTTTTTCATTTTCTTTCTCCTTCCTTTTTGCCTTTCATCTTTGAGTGGCCCTTATTTCACTACAGGATGGTATCTGTGTCTGAGCACAATACAACCATTGTTTTACAGGAAGGGAAGGAAGCAATTAATGAAGAACAACTTTTATTTTCTAGCATAAAACAATAATTTACAACTCACACTAAGTTGACAGTTTTTGCTGCTCTAATCTCCACGTGGCAGTATTTCAGTTCTAAATTAAATGCAAGTCAGAATGCCAGAATAAAAACCAAATTACAGGTGTTGCAAATGCCATATTTTACAGCCGTCCATTATGCCCATCGTAGAGGAGATTTGATTGTGCCTTGGCAGAAGTCAACACATGTATGTTGCATAGAGTCTTAAAAATTTCTTTTTGTATATGAGAGGAGTATGCAATCTTGAAGGAGATACTACTACATTGTTTGTTAGTATTGCATTAATTTTGGTTGTGGTGGAAAGGGAACAAGCTAGCAACAAGACACTGTTTTAATGTCTATGAAGTTCTGTTATTTCCCATGCATTTATTTGTGTATGTAGGGAAAAACCAGCAGAAATATGTTCTAAAAACCTCGAGTATGGGCAGTTCTGTGACACCATTCAAACATGTTATCACATGGCTGATTTAGACTTCTTGAGCTCAGATAAAATAAGAGTTCATTCAAGCAGGACATAGGCAACCCCTATCAGTCATTAGGGCAGCTGGCTAGAAATTCGTGGCGACGTTTATTAAATGTAGGTCTTTGCAGCAGTATTTAGGTTGCACGTCCAACATCCACTGTTGTACTGCACTTTAAATATCCACTCATGTCTATCTAATGGCTAACAAGAAATTTCAAAGAATTTGAAATTTGGCAAAACAGTGGTGGTTTGAGCTGCTCTCTGGCTGCTGCTGGGTAATGCTGGTGGTGGTGGTGATGAGTGACAGTATTTTGCCCTTGGTGCTCTGAGAGGGTAGGGAAGAAAACTGTAGAAAGCAGGTGCTTTCTGAAGTGCTCAGGAACACCCAGAAAGCACGGGTAAAAAGCTTCTAGTCTTTTCTGTAGGAAACTGGACTGTGTCTGTCAAAACTATTTCAAAGAAGCCTGGCACTGTAAGGTTCTGCATTTGTCCTGTTCTCATGGCTCCTGAAGAATGATTCCCAGTGGGTTGGCAGGGAGGGGGCAGTTTTGGTGTTTTTTTTAATATACCATTCAATACAAATACCTTTTTACTTTGCCTTCTCTTCTGTATCCTTCCAGGGACTGAGAATCTCTTGCTGTAAAATCCATTTGACACTTGTATGTCAAGTCAGACGTTCCTGAGTGGTCACCAGTACAAAGTGTAAATGCAGGACTATTTCATTTGTTACTGTAAAAATTTCACTAGATATATTTTTATGACTTCTGCTGTTGAAGGACAGGTTAGACATCACATGAGTCCTTTTTTGGATTTCAAATCTGTTCAATTTATTATCCTTATGGTATTACCTAGGGCTTCTGGTATTCCTGAGCCACAAAATCTTGCCTTGTTCTCTGTGTCTGTGTTTAGTTGTGGGTTTTGCACAACTTAGTTTTGTCTTAGTGCAACTGCAAATATAAACCTGACACTTTGTGTTACACTATCACTGTAACTACTGCATTTGTATGTATTTTATTCTACATTTTTGATTGATTTCTTACCTCAACTAGACTTCCAGGAGTTTTCTTTCTTGTACCTGGTATTTTCTAAGCTCTCCATGTTGACTTAAATGGGAGCAGAATTAGCTTGACAAGTGCCTTTTGCGAGCACAGAGTCAAACCAGTGCTGAGCAGGCTGAGGTGCCTGCTTGAACGTGTTCCGAAAGCCATTGAGCACTTTTACTCTCCTGCTTGAGAAAATGACATCACCTGCAGGGTGAAGAGGTCTGCACAGACAATCTGTTCCTCTAGCAGCTCATTCTTATGTCCTTGTGTTGATCGTGTAGTCTTGGCAATGTTCCTCAAACTTGCTCATATGTCAGTCATCACAAGTGCACTAAGAGTATGTGCTGCGCAGTTTCCACACTATAAAAGTCCATTAAAGTGTTTTTTTGGTTTTTTTTCTATAGCATCTTGAAGTGTATGAAACGTTCAGTACTGGTAAGGTTCCTGTGTTATTTCTGCACTAGGATTTACCAGGTATGATAGCTTGAGGAGCACTCCTGGCTGTTGACCAGGTTTGTTTTCCATGTAAATGACAACTACTTATGATTAACTGCCTGTACTCGCTTAATAACCAAGAAGATTTATTATGTCTGTCAGATGTAGTGATGTGGTATCAAAAACACAGATCACAAAATGTTGCCGTCGGAATCCTTTTCAGACTGAAGATGACTTTCACATTCCCATAATATGTGCTATTACTCTTCTCCATAGGGCGCTTCTACTGTTAGTGTCGCTGGCTCCCCGTCACAGATTAATGGGGCACACTAACCTTTCTGGTCTCGTAGATTGAAACCTGACTCCTCCATATTTCTTGTGCATAGTACATTGTCATTAACATAAGCACCATTAACATCAAGAAACAGCCGCTCTTCATCTCTCTGCCCTGAGTACCTGTGTGTCCTGCTGAAATGGCCATTCATTACATTGAGGAAGGGCCATGTGATACTCTCTGGGAAGTTTCAGAGGTCTATAGGGAACTAAAACGTAACAGGCTGGTTTAATAGCAGATACATTTCGTTACAAAATTACTTGCTGGTTTTGTGAACAGAGTGATTTTTTTATTATTATTTTTTAATTAAAATTTACATTCCATAACTTATCGTTTTGACTCAATTGCTCCTTATCCTCTATGGACATTCTGAGTGCAGATAATTTTAATTTAAAAAAGCCAACAGATGCCTAACATGAAAAATATGAAGAATGATATTGTATTCCTTTTTAAACACAATAATTGCTATGCTAATATTTTGTACTCTACTAATAGTTCATGCTAGACTGCTTTAAAATATTCTTTATAGAGAAAAAGATTTTTGAAGAGAGAAAAATTAGCTGCTGCTTCTAAAGTCTGGTACACAAATTCAGTGAGAAAAAATCCTATTGACTTCAAGGGCTTTGGATCAGACCCACATGAATAAATTCAGCAAAGCATGTGAAGTACATGATTAACCTTCAGAATGTGCTCAAATCACTCTCCTCAACAAAGCACGTAAGCACTTGCTTAAATTTGAGTATTTGATTAGCTGTCTGAAGTATTCACTGAAGAAAGACCAAAGCGCTACCACTTTTAGCTAATGTTATCTACCTAATGCTGTCTCCTCCATTGCATCCATATGTGAATCTGGTTTGTGCAAAATGCCAAAATGTCGGTTTTTACTTTCAGTCCTCACTGGGCTTCTAATGCAGTGACAATTTAAAAGAGCAGGGGGTCACCATAGTTAATACATTTTAATCAAAGCTATTAATTTTGGATTTGATTTCTACCACATTTTTTTATACCAAAAAATACAAAAAATTAAAAGAAAGCTTGAATCAAAATATTGAAAATGAATTTTAAAAGTTAATTTTATCAGTTCTCTACATTTTATTAAAAGGCAAAACCACATCACAACACAAAGTCAAAATAAATTTATGTCTCTGGAAAATTTATCCTCATAGAAACATTTTTCAGCTGGAGAAGTGCTTTACTGGGAAATGTCTACTTGATTCTCAGGCTGATATATCACAAAATTGTTTTGAAATGAGAGCAGGCAATCAATGTTATTCTGATTCACTGTATTAAAACCAGAACAAAGTAATTGCATTTAGTTTCACTTGTGACATTTGAGCATTCACTTTGTAGAGTTTTAAACATATCTGCTTAAGAAATGTTTACGGTACTAAGAAGGCAAATATAATTAAGTATTTTTCCCCCTTGCTTTTTTAAAGGATCAGTATTCATTTAGAATTCTGGAAATGATTCTGTGACTGTAAATGCAGAAAAGAATGACAGTTTATGCCTGAAGAGACCTCCCAGATCACAGAGACACAATGTGAACTAAGCTGCCTGTAGTGAGCAGCTCTTGCCCAAGCCAGAGTACATCTGATCTCCCAACCCCTAATTTACATTCTAGTGTATTCATCAGGGCAGCCATTTTGCCAATAATATTTGAGATGGGTTCAGGCACCAGCCTGCAGGTTTATGTGGGGCAGCGTAGTTTCACCTTTGTGTTTTCTTAGTGAACAAACAGGAGGGGAAAAGCTGCAGGTGGATGTGGACTTGTTAAAGAAGGAAAAGTCACTCGCCTTCTAGCTTTTCCATCTCCATGTAATGCCTGCAGTTACATCCATGTGTGCTGCCTCTGCCTGATGGCCCCCACTGTCCTACAGCACAGATCTAACTTTCATGAGTGAAAGCAAAATGCGTGTGCTCTTTTGCTGGAGGAGAAGGCAGCCAAGCAGCAGTACATTTGCTCACTGTAGGTATCCTCTCCAGCGCTTTATTTGCATTTGCCTGCTCTAGACAGAATTTGCATCTGCTCCAGAGGCACCATGCTGTGTTTAAAGTGTTCAACAGACAGATGTTTGTAATAATTAGCAGATTTTGACTGCTATCCGTTAGACACACAGCAGGCGAGGTATCTAACACTGATGTTCAATAGCCCACTAAGCTTGCTCTAATGGCCCCTGCTGAGGAAACTTATATCGTCTGTTATCAGGTGAGACAGGACAGCAGTCCTACAGCCAGTACCTTACTGCCAGCACTAGTATGGAGGACTCTGTCCCTTCATTACAGAAACCCAGTCTCTGCTTGGTTCTGAGCTGTCCTTTCCCTGCTCCCTGTGAACCAGCCTCTCTTGTCACTGTTGATACCAGTGCATGCAAAGGCTGTTACAGAAGCTCTCACCTTTGAGAGCTCGGGTGGAAAAGCTGCTCCTGAGCATGGACACTGGGAGTCCCTGGGCTGTATTGAATGCAACGGTGTGCTCGTCCTTCTGGTGAGGAACATGCCTGGCCAGGAGCCTGTGGGCTGGGTCCGTATGTTTTCTGTGTTAGGGGATTGCTGGGGAGCTAGGACTAAGTGACATGAAGGGCATATTGACTTGATCGCTGGCAGCATTTTAAGTAATTTGTTATATTTTTCAGCATGTCTTTTAATACTATTGTGCTATTCAAGGATGTGAGAAATTAGGCAATCAGGCCTTTATACTCTAACAGAAGCAGTTAAAGAAATCACAGGTGCCAAATTTGCTCTTCATTCTGGCTTAACCTTCTCCTTTTTCACTCTCAGCTTGTCCTATTGGCATGGAAACCACCTTTTTGCTGTTGTTGCCCGCTTCTCTCTTCCCTTCTGCCCTTATTGGTCATCTCCTAGCTGCTCAGTCTGATGTTCCAGGCAAGTCTCGCAGACAGAATGACTTGTTGCAACCTCAGCCACCCAGAAACCCGATTTTTTCTGTCTTCTGAAAGAGCAAATTTGCTTCCCTCATTTCAACACAAATTCAGTGCAGTATGACAATATAAATTGAGTTTCTCCATCTGAATAAATGAAAACCATCAGTTCTGGGTCATTTGAAATGGACATAATTTGGTCCCACTAGCCAAGATAGTGGTTTGTACAGAATGAGTCACTGATGTACTGATATGTACCAAAAAAGGCTTGTCAGGTAGTGAGTGGAAAGCTTCATCCTTGAAATTTCAGTGGGATATCACCTTGATACATGACATACATAATATACTTTTTAATAAAAGACATGAGGAGCTGTAATTGTTGCTCAGCAACTTCTACTCACCCATTCCTGTAGAAAACGAAGATTAAAGAATTCTATATTAATGCATTTTAACTATCCAACTGTAGTTCTACCAGAGGGGACATCATTCAGGTCCAACGGCTTATACAGTACAACAGTCCTGGAAGTTTTGTACAGGTTTGTAGATATTTGTACAGCTTGTCTGTATTTGTAGGTAAAAAAGAGAGCAAATCTGATCACCAGAACATTATGATTACTCTCCTCCTTTTGCTCTACTAGGGCTCACATAAGAATTTATCAGCAAATAAATCATATATTGCGAGGTTGAAAAGCTGTTACAGTAGTCCAGGGTCTTAATGGTTCAAATGCTCCAAGATACTGTTGTTTATTCTTAGCAAATAATTACATTATCTACTACACTTACATCTGGCCCAGAGGACCATCTGGATTTCTAATATCCAGAGGCTTTAAGATACATGGTCACCTGCTAGTGCAGAATTATATTTTCCATTTTTTTAAGTGCACAAAAATTATTAGAGAGATTCATAAGGCTCTTTATCAAGGATGCACATTGGCAAATGAGTATCCTTTGGTGCAGAAACTCTTGTGAACCATTTTGTCTTTTGGACCTGAAATGAAATAAAAGTCTGAAAAAATATTGATATCACTACATTAATTTCAGCTGTTTATCTGTGAGACCAGTCTGGAGGAGAGAGGACGGGAAAATGTCTTTGTAAAAAGTTTGACAAAACAGATTTAAATATGGCTTCTTGTTTGGTTGGATGGTTGGGTTTTTTCCTAGAACATTTTTTTCTGTTGCCTTTAATTACATCTCTCTGGGTTCATTTCCTTGGCAAGCTTTGAAAGAGAAAGAATGAGGAGAGCTTTCATGCCAAAATGGTTTCTCCAAGTTCTTACTAATCCATACTTCATAGTAGCTTTATCAGTAATTGGTTTGGGTATGTTGGCAGTGCTTGATAGCTTTCAGCTGGGTTTGTACAGTCAAACACATTTTCATAATCTACAGAATATTGTTCTCTTAGATCTTGTTTGTTGTTCTTTTCCAAAATTACTTTTTTTTTTTCCCAAATAATGCAATGTCTGATGTCTGCTGTTCCATTGTAATAAAATTTATGCTGTAGCTTAGGTAATGTTTAGGAGAGTAAAGACCATACGTGCACTGTGCTTCTTGCTAATTACAGAAGACTCAACTCAGTAGTTCTAGGACAAAACTGAAGAACCTAATTAAGAAAGGGGAAGTCATCATGAAGAAGGTCTGTACTTATGAATATTATCGTTATAAACTGACATTTGATGAATATATTTCTGGATCCAAAACCCAGTGTAACGTCAATGAATCATGTCATCAGACATACTTCATCCTCACTGCTGGTAAGGTGCTTAGCCAGAAGGTCTAAAAAGTGCTGTGGGACACAGTGGTAATTGAATTTTTGGTAAGTTCCCATTACCTACACGTGTCAGCCTCTCTCAGTACTCTGAAAATTGTGCAGCTCAGCAGGAGGAAGTGGAAAAATCTGTTTGCCTCTGCTGAACTTGAAGATACGATGGTTTGGGAGTGGACATTTTTCTCTATTGCAGATCAGGCTGTGACCATGAAAATTATTTGGATAGAGCCAACAATAGAACCATAGAATAGCTTAGGTTGGAAAAGACCTTTTAGACAAGTCCAACCATTAACCTAGCAGTGCCAAGTTACTACTAAACCATGTCCCTCAGTGCCATGTCTAAATGTCTTTTGAACAACTCCAGGGATGGTGACTCAACCGTTTCCCGGGGCAGCCTGTTCCAATGCTTTACAACCCTTTTGGTTGTAAATTTTTCCTAATATCCATCCTAAACCTCCCCTGGTGCAACTTGAGGCCATTTCCTCTTGTCCCGTCAGCTGTGACTTGGGAGAAGAGACTGACCCCCGCCTCCCTACCCCCTCCTTTCAGGGAGTTGTAGAGAGCGAGAAGGTCTCCCCTCAGCCTCCTTTTCTCCAGGCTGAACACCCCCAGCTCCCGCAGCCACTCCTCATAAAATTTGTTCTCCACACTCCTCACCAGCTTCACTGCCCTTCTCTGGACACACTCCAGCACCTCAATGTCCCTCCTGTAGTGAGGAGCCCCAAACTGGACACAGTATTTGAGGTACGGCCTCACCAGAGCCGAGTACAGGGGGTCAATCACTTCCCTTGGCCTGCTGGCCATACTGTTTCTGATACAGGCCAGGATGCTGTTGGCCTTCTTGTCCGCTTGGGCACACTGCTGGCTCACGTTCAGCCAACAGTCAACCAACCCCCCCAGGTCCTTTTCTGTCAAGCAGCTCCAGCCACTCCTCCCCAAGCCTGTAGCGCTGCAGGAGGTTGGTGTGACCCAAATGCAGGACCTGGCACTTGGCCTTGTTGAACCTCATCCCATTGGTTTCAGCCCATGGATCCAGCCTGTCCCAGGCCACCGAGCCCTGTTGGATGGGTAATTAGCACCAGGGACTTTAGTGCAGGATGCAGTGCTAAGCAGCGTGTTCAGTGTCCCCAGATCTCTTGAGCCACCACAAAGGTGCTGGAGTGATTATCATAGCTCACTGATGAAGCCTGGGGTGGGCCAGGAGGCAGAGGTCACTGTGAAATAGACTGAGCTCCCTAGACAACCAGCAGCCACCATTTCTGGTTGCCCCTATTGGATACCAGAGCATTCAGATCCTCTCAAAGATATTCAGAGGCTAGAGGTGGATCAGTGAGAAATTGGGAAGCATGGGAAGGCCTGGCTCTGAGCTGCTCCCTGCCGTTAGCTCAGGCTGTGGGTGTTGTCTCACATTGGAGCTGCACCCCCAAGCTGTCGATTATGTTAAAGGAGAGAAATATACATGCCCTGAAAAAAAATTACTTTTAGCTGTCTTTGTGTTTTACAGAACAAAGCCTATTTTTCTTCCTAGTTTTGTCATTCCTCTTTAAATTTGACCATTACTATGAATAATGTAAATGAGCATTTGCTACCTGGGGTAAGGCTAACTAAAATGTTAAATGTGACTTTAAATGGCCTGTCTACCACTACTTTGTCATGTTACATATTACAGCCATCACTTGTTTAACTGGAAGGCTGCTTCCTGCTGCTTCACAGCCATAGGGCACAGAGAGAGCTGTACGTGCTGGGGATGGGAGCCGTGTGCCGCAGTTAGCAGTGATTAATGGATGCAGTTATAAATAAGTGTGTACATGTGTATAGTAATCTTTGAAGAAGATTATAAAGTGCAATGTCAAAATGAAAAATCTAACACTGGGGCGTCTCTGAAGAGGTAGCGACCCCCTTTGGATCCTTTCACTGTCGCTCCTTCGTATCGCCAGCTTCTGCTGCTTTGCTGCAATCGTAGCTGCTAATGGGTTTATAGGAAAACGATGCTCAGTGGGAGAGCCTCTAAAATGGTGCTTAGTGTTTATGTGGAGAAAAAGATTCATGTCTCTTCAAAGGGAATTGTGAAAATGTGTTTGTCAATATGCGTGGAGTAAATGAAGAAGCAGATACGTTTAATAGGTTGCTTGTAGAATGAGAATATGGTTCCCTCCTGAGTCAGGCTTTATCAAGGCTGCACCTCTGTGTGTGTGTGATATTTTTTTTCTGCCACCATGAGAGCAGTGTAGTGACATCAATACCCCTGCAACGCAAGCACAGGGTGCTGGAGGGGACTAACTGTGGGAAATTTGCCATTATGGAGACTTTTCCCAATACCCTGAGTCTTCTGTCCTCTTCCTGCCATCCCTCATCTCACTTTGAATCTTATAGCACACACACAGCCCCCCCCCCCCCCATCAGTTCAGTCATGCATGGCAGGCAAGAGACAACAGGCATGAACTGAGACAGTAGAGGGTCCAACTGGATATGAGGAGGAACTTTTCCTCCACAAGGGCAGTCAGGCATTGGAACCTGTTATCCAGGGCAGATGGAGCATCTCCATTTTTGGAGGTTCTCACGCCCAGTTTGTGTAAAGTACTGAGCAACCTCATCTGATTTCATTGTGGACCCTGCTTTGAAGGAGGAGGTTCTTCCAACCTGGATTAGCGTGTGACTCTAAACCCTTCCCTGCCTCAGAGGCTGCAGAGACTCCTAGGAGAGGTTGGGGAGGAGGTTTCTGTTGAACAAAGGGACCAGGCAGGATCATTCTGGTCATGGGTGTAAAGATTAGTGTTTACTGTAGTGTATGAAACCAAAGGTAATCAGCAAAAGAAGCGCAAGATAACATAGGATGGAGAATCCCCTTGAAAGGATATGGAGTTTCTCCACTGAGAACTATGTTAACAGCTTGAGGAACCCACCCCTTGTCATTCAGCCTTGTCTTTGCATGAGCTGAGCAGATCTTCCTGTTTCTTTGTGTGTGCTGAGCAAACCCCGCTGTCATGTGCAGAGGAAGCACAAGCTTACTATGGGAACGACTGCTACAATGTGCTCCCTGCCCATCTGTAAATCTGCCTGGCCCGTTTGTGGCATGGAAACACCACAGAATAGGGGATTTCCATGAATAGGGGAAGGGCTGCCATGACACATCCAGGTCTCCCACCTTCACCCAGCCTGTAAAATTCATGAGGTTCTCAGAGGAGAAAGTTGATCTGTACCCTGAAGAACATGGGTAGCACAGTGGGACCAGGAGTAATCCCTGTCGTGGGTGAGGGCCTTACAGGATGCTGGCACTGAGCCTGTTGCAGGCTTCTTTCCCGCTCTACTGTTGGAGTGGGGTTTTCCTCTTCTGCTTCACATACCCCTCTGGGGGCAGATACTGTGCTCCTTCGCTGTGCAGTAATCTGGAGACTTTTAATAGAGCTTAAGTGATTTAGATACCCCATGTAATTGAACTGGGTTTCTTCAGGCTTCTTGAAAATTCCCTGTTGAAAATTCCCAATTGCTGATCTATACTTGAGTTCCTGGCTGTAGAGTGGCACGCAGGCAGTAATGTGGTACACAAGACACATTAC
>JAOTQQ010000052.1:24562957-24602786 GCA_026546715.1 Gallinago undulata | reverse complement strand
CCAATTGCTGATCTATACTTGAGTTCCTGGCTGTAGAGTGGCACGCAGGCAGTAATGTGGTACACAAGACACATTACTCCCAGGTGACTTTGGCTGCTGAGGCGCCCACCGTTTTTCTGTTTAGAAAGGACTTAATGGGCAAAAGGGAAGGAGGAGCAGTCCTCAGTATAGAAATTACCCTCCCTGTTAGTGAGTCATCAAGACCTCAAAAGAAATTATTGTAAATGCTAGCAAATCAATATCCTAACAGAGGGAGCAGGAGATGGACTACTAGTTAATGGCTGCTCTAGCCCACCCACTGGCATTAGGAAACAAGTTGGCCGGTTTCTCAAGCAGCCATCTGTAATTTTGGCAGTGAAAAAAGACTGTGTACTCCTAGCAGGCTTCAGTCTGAGTGGTGCTCATGCTGGTAGTGCTAAGACACTTTTGCCACTTCTGACTATTTGAACTGACAGAATGAAAATCGGAAAGTCTGGCATCCAGTGGGGAGACACTTGTAAAACCGAGGTGATTGTAAAGCAGGTATTTTCACTGTAAGTAACTGTGATTGCATCGCACTTCTTTTCTGCAAGTCTGAAACAGGAGGATATTCCCTGGATGGTTTAACATTACCTGTTTCATGGCATTGCAGATCATTTTGAGGCATAGTGGTAAGGAGCTGGAAGTAAAATTGCACGGCACGTAAGGGGTTTGGAACTGCTTTACCTCTTCTTACGAGCTCCCCAAAATGTCAGAGTCAAAAAGAGAACCCCTGTCACTGGGAAACCAGGAGCCTGATTTAGAGTGAGTGTAAGGCAACTAGAAAGGAAAAAAGTTTTAAAGTCTCTGACACATAAATGGAAAAATAGGAAGATGGTGGGTTGTAAAGCAGTAACTGGAAATTCAGGGAGAGGAAAAGAAACAAAAGTTGAAACCTAAGTCATCAGCAAGACAATCAGAAGACCTCGTAGCAGGAAGGGTAGCACTGAAGGTCTATTAAAACACAAGAAATATGTAGCATTTGCAACAGTCAATTCCTAGGAAACTGTAACGCTGCCAGTGAAAGCATAAAAGAGGCCATTTTCAGGAGATGTTTCTATCTTCTTGTTGAGGAAAGGCAAGATGATGTATCCCTTTCATATGAGAACGCGATGTTTTCATCTCTCACAATGAAGAGTGTGTTAAACCTCAGGTACAGAAGTTACACTTCTCGAGTTTGGCAAATGTAGATTAACTTGCATCATTGTCAAAGAGTTGGCCGAGGACTGATGTTAGGGGGGGGTGTTGTTTGGGTTTTTTTGTTGTTGTTTTGTTTTTCAAAGCTCCTGTAACCCTGGGAGCGTTTCAAGGCACTAAAGGGAAGTTAAATTTTCAGAATTTGAAAAGCAGAAATGGATTGATTCGTGTAAATAGAATTCAGGTAAACATAATTCAACTTGATATCAGACTCAGGCAAAACAAAAGGAGGACTAATATATGAATCTCGTAATAAACAATTAAAATCTGTAAGTTCTTTAATTAATACTGCTTGATATTGGCTTTTGGAAAAATGGATCCTGTGAGATTAGCTGTTAGATAGTATTATAAACTCACTTGATTAAATTAATAGTGTTTCTATAATGTAGTTTTGCTTGGTACCTTGGAATGTGTTGACTGAGAAACAATACAAGATGACCTTCATTCCTATTAAGTTTTATTTCTGGCTGATAGGTGTTGAACTCGAAGAGCAGCTAAGTCATTACCATGCTGGTGTGCTTGCAGGGAGATCCTGCAATATTTTTTCAGTGACCTGAGAGACAACCTGAAGGTACTGAACAAAGCTTGCAGATGTCACGGCAGCTCTGGACTTATGAATAATTAAAAAGCCAGATCACTGTTGCGGGTGTAAGAGATAGAGACGTGTTCTAACATGGCAAAATGTGAATTTCTGTGCCTCGGAGCAAAGGCAGCATGCCAATTTGAATGTGGACAGAAGCTTTCTCTTTGTTCCTTGCCTTCCCCAAATTTAAAACTTTAACTTAATTGCTTAATATTTGGGAATCCCAAAAAGAGAAAATGTTCTCTTCCCTGTTCAAGTCCCAGGAATTTCCTTGGCTGGCTGGAGCAGGCAGGCACAGCCGCCAGAGCCAGCCCTCTCCTGGGCTATGGGTCTGTGTCACAGGACATGCTGCATCAGGAGGATGAACTGGGGGTAAATCCAGAGTGTTGGGCTGACGTAGGTCTGAGGGATGAGCACCAGATGTGGGCCCCGTGTTGACAAGGTGAGAGCCACAGTGGCATTTTGGTTGTGCTAGATGCCTTGCTTCTCTTTGGACATCTCTCTCAGGCCAGTACCTGCTCACCATCATGAGCAGGGGTCGCTCCTCTGCTGCCTCCAGGGCTTTGTTCTGGCGGGGAAAGGTAGGATGGGGAAGACAGCATTGAATCATCACTGAAAGGACTGCAAATTGTGCCATTTTATTGTGACTTTGGAAACTGGAACTTTTGAGTGAAATGAGGAAAAGGAGGATGATGTCCCTTTATGAGTGGCTGCGTGAGGATCCAGTCTTAGTAACAGACTCCATTTCAAGCAGTAACTGTATAAGAGGACCCAAGATTTAGTGGATGTAGCTGGACATGTTAAAAATGTTGAAGTAAAACATGGCTGACAAATATTTAGCAGTAGAGATAATTAATACCCAGAAAAATCTTTCTAAAAAGAAGTGCTTAGGCTCTTCACTGCTGGCAATTGAAGATTAAGGCTGACTGTTGTAGTCCAAGGAATGAACTGCTTCAGACAAGAATCGAGCAAACAATAAGGCCTGTGTTATGCTGGAGAACATCTCCATGACTGCAACAGTCCTTCTTGGCTGTGTGATCAGTGATGTGAAGGGTAGTGTGAAGCAAGGCAGATGCAGTAGTAAATGAGCTGATCATCTGAATGAATCCCCTTTACCCACTTGAATTATGAGGATAGGATGCTTCTCACTGTAATGACACTCAAACTTGGCTCATCCTCATCAGTGTGTCTGAGGTACTGTGTGCCTGTTTGCAGAATCTCAGGGGATGCTAATCAAGTTGTCTTTTCATCTCCTAGCTAGCAGCACTTTTAAGGAGATACTAAGGCAATACTTCAAGACATCATTTCTCTTCATTTCTTTGGGGAGATGGTGGGGGACACTTTAAGTCACCAATTAGTACACAGCAGCAGATCTTGAAGACAGCTGTCTTCCCTATTCGATTAAAAGTAGTAGTAGAACGCCAGCACCTATGGGAGCTAAATGAAAACTAAATAAAAAATTCATCCTTTTCTTAATTCCAAGAAAATTAAATTAATAAAAGCTGAACTGATGTCTCCTGAGCAAAGGACTTTGTCATTGCTTATTGTCTAGGGAGCCAAAATAGTTAATACTCCCCCTGTGATCAGTGTTCTCAGCCATTACCAATCTGCTTGTGTTTCTTGGCTCTATAAATCCTTAACACGGTAAATATCTAACTCCCAATTTTTACTAGCTATCACCACTATTTTTTTTTCAAATCAAGGTTAGCTTCTTCAGTGCATTATTCCAGTGCAACGCTGGATTCACCCTCCTTCCACCCTCCATGTGGGTGAACTTTTAACAGGGAGGGCATCCGGAAAATTCTTGAGCTTGGTGTTTAAACTTGGAAAGTTTACATATATAGTCCTAGTATTAGGGAGAGAGGAGAACATTTCTGGTGTTGGAAAGGAAGGAGATAGGAAATCATCTGTAGTTTTCTTAGGATGATGGTCAGCAGAAATAAAGAATATGGTAAACAAAACAAGTGCTGTGGAATGTCAAAGTGCTATACACAGCTGTGTGCAGTGCAACTAGTAACACCTGCAGTATGTTTGGTTGCATAATAAATATGAAAAAAACCTTCCTTCCTTATCACCAAGCTTTAATAAAAATAGTGCAGCAAAATATGGCCCTGACCTGACCACCCCCACCCCACCCTACTCCCCACTCCCATGGATTCAGTGGGCAGTGCATGTCATATGGATTTGATGGAACTGATCACTATATTCACTCAGTCACAGGCTCCACTTCTGCAATTTTGGGTTTGGGCTTAAGGCTGGTTTTGCAGCCTTAAGGAAAAGCTGAGCGTATGTGTGACTTTGTGCAATGTTGGAGGCACCTAGGGAGCCCCTCAGCAGCACAGGCTCAAATGTGCTGCTGCTGCATTTTAGGGCCTGCATCTCTAAATTGCATTATAAGTTGTTATAATTTGATCCTAAGGTCAAATGATAAGGCATCATCAAAATAACCTTGAAGAACTGGGAAAGGTCATTGTGGCTACTTCTGTACATCTCAGATTCTGCTGGGAGAGGCTTCTCCCAGCGTGCTCCAGGATACCCTACTGAGTCGGGGTCACTGCTATGCCTATGAGATAGACAGCTGTGAAGTCAGTATTTCAGTGCTCCTTCCTCTCTTTCAGTTTATTTCTGTTAGACACCATGCAAAGAGGCAGGAGCTCAACTAGACCTGGGAACCATGAGAGGAAAGCTTTAAGCGCTGTCTGTCAGATATGGCAGCTGCTGTGTCTTTGTTCTGTGTGTCATTAACAAAGCACCTCTGTCATCCCATCCCTCCACTAAGAAGTGAGAGCTGGGAAGAGGGAAAGATCAATAGCTGAGCTTCCGTGCGTGGTGCCAGATGCAATCTGTTGAGAGCATACACCACATCAGCATTTTGCACTGATGGCCTGTTTGCAAAGTGGATAGAAGAGTATTAGAACCCTTTAATTTGCCCTTCCAAAAAAATACAGGTTGAAAACATGGAAACCCAGCTTTCCATCAAACATCTTTATTCATCAAGGCAAAATTCATCTGAGTCAGCTAATACGGGAAGAACATGTCGCTTTGCTTCCCTGTGACACTCATCCACAGCAAGTATGGCCTTATCATGAGGGTGAGAAGGGAAGAGAGAAAATTAGCCCCCAGGTCCACTACTTTCTTGTCAGAGAAGTGAGGTGCTGTGGAGGGGAAGATAAGCAGGAGAGGAGCATTTGAACCCTTATAGCATCTCCCTCAGCACACACAGGTTAGCTGGAAACATGGGAAAATAACTCCACCAATTGCTGCTGCTCCTCCTCTGGGGCAGGTAGAAACTGTGATGGCTGAAGCACTAGTCCTTCCTGGGCAGTCCTTAAATTAAGATTTAATTACCATTAAATCTTAACACTGTGTCTGCTTTTCTTTTTAATTTTTACTTCATTGTATTTGCTGAGCTTTTTCATTTAACTCCCAGTGGGGTTTTTGGCTCCACATCCTGCTTCCTCCTGAATTTGGACGAAGTGTATTAGTTTCAGTGGAGGTTAATGGGTGTAACGTGGAATGAGGGGAGTATCTAAACCTTCTGAATTGTACCATTGTTCCTTAAGAGCATTATGTGGTATAGCCAGCCATTAATCACTTCCGATTCTTAAATTAAGAATTGTTAATGAGAATGCAGAAGAATCAGGATACAAATGAAAAGTGGATTTCATTATTAAAGCAATTTTAACTTTATCTTTGAAGATAAGAAAAGAAAGTCTGATTTTTCTGTAATAGAAAACAATTATGAATCTTAATCATTAACCTGAATTTATATAGTTTACATACATCATTCCCACAAAGAGCAAAAAATGTTCAAGCTTTGCTTTTCTCCTTATGTTATGTTTTGAACACAGGCAAACCAATACAAAACATTTTCAGAAATTGATCCGTGAGCCAAAATTTGATGGGCCTACTGACCTGAAGTAGCAATTTACTCTTTCAGTAAACTCCATGACATCAGCGGAGGTTCTTTTCCCGGAAGGATACTAGTAGATCAGTAGAAAAGTATCAGACTTCAAATGTTAATGTCTTGATACACTTGAAATAGTTTAGGTTAGTTTAGTTTAGGTTCCCTGCTATGAGTTCCCTTTAGCCATGTGTGAGAATGGGCCCCAGCTTATTCCTTAGGTGCTTTGTATGAGTAGTCACACTGTAGAAGAACAACCAAATTACTTTCAGAGCATGATTCAACTTCTGTACAGTGTACACTAATTCTTAAAGCATTTAAAATATTTTCCTTCTTACAGTGATAAAGGATTTGTTGCGATGATAGCAGTAATTTCAGTGTTTGTAACTGGAAGGAAAACAACCCAGCAAAAGCGCACTTCCATTGCGTTGCACACAGAGTCACGTGTGGGGAGGTCACATTCGTCACAGCAGGGTGTCCCTGCACTTCCACTGCCATAAACAGTGGAAAACAGAAGATTCAATGGGAGGGGTAATAGCAGTGCGTGAGCCTGGGAGCAGGTCTACAGTAAAAACAGATTAGGCAGACTTGGCTGCTCTAATAAAGAGAACTGGAAGAGAAAAAATAAAAAGAATGGAAAAAGACAAGGGGAGCTTATAATAGACCCGCAGGATGGAAAGTGAGGGCAGAGCACCCAGTGTTTTTGCAGGTTCATAAAGAGCCTGGCACAGTCATCATGGGAGGGTTTTAACGACCCTGCTATTGACTAGAATAGGAATTACAGAATGACTGGGGAAGGATGAACATTTCTGGTGGTTATTTCAGGACTGTTTTCTTGCTGCTTTTTCTTCATCGATCAATAAGATCAGAAGCTGTAGTGGTTGGAAATGAACACTAAGTGACAAAAGATACAGCCTTCATCTGAGGGAAAATGGTCATTATACCATTGGATTTGTTTGAGGTATGCGTGAAGAAACTTTCAAAGGCAGCAGCACAGAATTATTGGATTTTTAAAAGGTAGATGTAAGGGAACTTGAAAAGGCTGGGATGAAAATGATAGAAGGAACTATTGTCCAAAAATTCCACCTGGGAGCAGTCAGATCAAGGGCCTGTTAAGTGGTATCTCTTCGCTACAGAAGTCCTTTTACTTTTAATGGTGGCAAAGGAAGCCACCTTTGTTGAGCGGGAAAATTAGTGTTTAATCGGGTGCTAGGATAGAGAGGTGGAAATTGAGTGAAGAGGGTTGAAGGAGGGTATTTCACCATGGAATATTATCAGGGACACTGGAGGTAGTCCTTGTCCATTCTCATGGAATAGAAGTGCTTTCAGGCTTTATGGATCCTCAGATCCTCCAGCAAATATGGAAACTGGAGGACCTACAAGAAACCAGGACCACTAATGCTCCCCTGTGCCTCAGTTCACTTTGAAGACTTCAACTGCCACCACCTGCCCCTAAATCCCCACCAAGTGGAGATTTTGTGGTCTGCAAGGTGCAGCCTTGGACTGTATTACATTTTCAGCAGATTCTTGTCCTTGCCTGCAGCCCTCTGCCTGCCTTTTCCAGCTGGCTCCCAACACAGACCTCTGGGACCAGCTGGTTTTTCTCTGCAAGGAGTGCAGCAAGAAAGAACAATTCCCTCAGCGAGTGCTGTCCCTAATGTGCTGTGCTCTACCCTGCTTTGCACCACTGCGCAGGAGACGAGGAGGATATAGCTGAACATTTCTCAGTGCGCAAAAGAAATGAGGCAAGATAGATAATGTCCCTTTTATTTTAATAAGTGGTGGTTAAAAAAGCAAAGTGAAAATCAAACTTGCAGACTTGAATAACTACAGAGTTCCTTTTTATGCAAGATTTCCATTTATAATAAGTTAATAAATGAAAAAGATTTGTCTAATGTTTTTATAACAGGAGTAGTGTGTGTTTATAGACCATTAAAAGGTGATCAGGAAAAAGTGTTATAGATGGTTACCTGCTGTGGTTATGATCAAGCTGTGGGACTCTTAACAGCTAATCCGTTTTTAAACATCTATTCCTTCTCTGAATCCTTTGCAAACCTGGTGCAGAACCTTCATGTGAAGTAAGACCAAATGTCAAGCCAGGTACAGATCTGTCACTTGCTGCTGGTGACAGTGTGCTGCAGCCTGCTGTGCCCCTGGTTCCTGCCAAGGGGAGCTGCTGTTGGAAGCAGACTGGGGACGGGGTAGTTTTTGTTTTGCTGTAGCGGTGTGGGGATTTGGAGTGCTGGCAGGGGAAGACGGACAAGAGTAAACTACACTGATTCATTATCTAAAATACCATGTTTGCAACTTACACCTTGAGGGGCTCTCAGCATGCCAGAGGACTGATTGGGCTCGTCTGGGCACACTGCAGCTTCTCCACCACTGTTTCTGCTGGCAGTTTTCTCTCAGACAGAGAAAATATGCAAAGGTTTACACGGCTAAAACTCACTTTCTAATTATCTCTTCTCAGAAGTCTGGCTTCCAAAGGAGTAGGAAGAGGGAAGGAGTTTGCTTCTCTTCTTTTTCAGGATCAAAACACTTCATGCTGATTTCACTGACTTCCACCAGCACATCTTCTTTTGTCTTCCTGAGCAGTGTCCACATCGTCACACCATGCTCTTTTCATAACTGCCTTAATGAGCCACAAACTTTTCCCCACCCTCAGAACTTTGGCTGTCTCTAATCGAGGCCAGCTCTGATATCGTGCACCTGTAACCTGGGATCAGGCTGCTGGTGCAGACCTGTGTCAGACTGAGCTGGGACGTGCCTTGGTTGGGGCTTAGGAGATGTATTTGAGCATAGACCGTTGCTCAGCCTCAAACCTTACTGATCCCAGCTTCAGCTTGCTAAATTGACTTCCTCACTTGACTTCTTCCTGCAGGCTGGCTGCTGCTGCTGGGCCTGCCCTGCTCCCTTCAGTGTGGTGGGACTGTTCCCTGTGCTGCAGAGGATGCTGCCCTGTGCATACCTTCTTTTTGTTGGCCTTGGTTCACCTTCCGTTTCTGAGCAGCGCACTCATGGTGCTCTTGAAGATGCTCCAGGTAGGAAAAACCTGTCTGAGATTTCAGCTTTTTTCACCTCCATAATTTTGAGTGCTTTCTTTGATTTGTGATGAGATACTCGGAAATGGAGAGGGCTACCCATGTGTTTTCTTCATTGTATTTTGAGGTGCTTTTGTAGTACTGGATGACTTTTCTTCCTGTCTGCATCTTCAGTGATTGTTCTTAAAAAGAGTATGCTACTTGCAGACTATGTCTCTCTAATCGTTCTGATTTTTTCCCCTTCTTTCCCAAAAGAGGAGGACTGAGATATTTTTGGACCAGTCATGTAGAACAAACAGTCTTTTGTGCACCAGCAGACAGTCCCTCCATCTGTTAAACAATTAGCTGTTCTTATTTAAGCACCTCTGCTCTGTGCTCTCTGGGAGAAGGCTCAGGAATCTGCTCTTTATTTGTTGACACTCTGGCAAGAGAAGTTTCTCCCCTGGTCCTTGATTGGTTTATAGCAATTGTATGTGTAGCTAGCTTTAGTAAAGGCAACTGGCTGTGTAACACCTGCTTGTGGCTCCAAATCCCTGCTTCTCTGGCTCAATGCTGCTCTGTGTGGGTTGGTGTTCCTCAGCTGCTGCTGGATGCCAGTTCAGGATTCAATGTAATGCTTTTCAGGCTGGGCATTGTCTCTACCCAGGAGAAAATCCATCAGATCTGCCTGGGAGCTGTTGTAAAGAGAGATGAACTACAGTGTGTCCTGAAGAGGCTCAGCCACCACTGGGGCTACGTATAATGGTGGTAGGGAAGGGAAAGGCAGAGGCAATTTTGCAGGTGCTTCTCTTTTTCACAGCAAGCAACAGGTATGCAATAAGGAGGGACTACTGGTGGGTGGAGTGGCAATTCCATCTTGTCTTTGGCCTTCATCCTCTGCCTCAGTAAGTGCGCAGTGGGTCTCTTGTGGGACATGGGTTTCTGCCCACTGCTTCCTCTCGTCAGCCATTCTCAGCAGTCTCAACATCTTTCCACGTGGAAGGTTCAGTGGAGAGGACTGCATTTTCTGGCTGGTTTTACACAGAAACAAGTCAAACACCACTCTTAATTACAGATGCTGATTTGGAAAGTGACTTAATTGTCAAGCAGATTTTCAGGAAAGAGATCTCTCCAAATCAGCTCATGTGGTCTAGACTCAAGAGTGATTGTAGGCAGGTAGGTAATCCTTGGTCTTGGAGAGCTGTGCGGTTTGGTTTTTTTGTTGCTCGATTTGTTTTTAACTTATAGCAGGAACAGTTGTGTTAATATGTAAAATAAAGCTGTAGCTTGGCAAAGTAAATCCCTATAAAATGCTAACCTTCTGTTTAAGTAGTCTTTCCTTTGGGTGTTTTTGTTCATTTTTTATGATATGGAGTGGAAACTGAGTGGCTTCATACAAATAACGGTCTTTTAACCACCATGGTCTCATGTGGTAAATTTCTTCTTGTCTCCGAATATTTCCCGGAGACCAGTTCTAGGCTTAATGTGACAAAGATTTTAAGAATAATACTTGATAAGGGAAACTTGTGCAGACTTAGGATAGCAGGGGATATTTGTTTTGAATGTAGCCATTTCACAGCTATACCACAGCAATTTGTAAACCCACCTTTTTTATGAAGAGCAGTGTAAACAAGAAAGCAGTAATAGTTATCTGAATAGAGCTTTGGCTTATTTAAACAAGAAGCGGAAGCTTTACTTGGATATTGCCAACCCTTGTGCTCCTCAGAAAGGAGAGACAAATTTCCAAGTAGCAGAAGTCAGTTTGCACAATCCAGCTCATTTTTGCCACCTGTTTGGGCACAAAGATGGATAAATCTAAATGGGTTTGAAATAGGTTTGAAAAAATCTCATTTGATAATCTGTTCTCTGTTATACTGTGGTGTCATCACAGGATATGAATCTCTATCCCAGTGTGGGAAGTGAACTCATGAACTGGCTTACAAACAAAAGTATTTCCCAAAAGAATTTGGACAAAATTGCAGAGCATGATTTAATGCAAGAAAGAGGGCAAGAACGGAAAGGTCAGTGCGATGACAGATGATATTTCACTCTGCTTAGAGTTCTGCAGCTGTTTGCTGTTGCAGGAGGGTGATGGGGGGAAGGACAAATCCCAGTAGTAGTATATCAAGAGACCATGTCAATATGTCATGTGGAAGTGCTTGCTTATGGGGGTGTCCACCTGGCACCTAGGGATGCTTGCAGGAATGATTCTACTGGTTCTACAACCCTGGGGAATCAGTGGATTTATGCTCTCCCAAGCTGCAGGTACTATAGCATGGACTTTTGGAGAGGCAGGGGAGCCAAAACCAGGCTAAAAGCTCTTTTCCTTCAGCATTATTTAAATTGAGTCTGACTCTATATGACAGGGAGACACCTTGCAGCCCTTTATTATGACTGTAGTTGTATGGTGTAAGAGGTAGGAGGCACACAGAGCTGGCTGATAGTGGGAGTAATCAGGGACTCTCTCCCAGGAGCTGACATGTGGGGAAAGAGCCCCAGGTTTACCTGTTACCAACCGGTTTTCTTGTTTTGGGGAGGAAAGAAGCAAGCTTATTGCCCTGCACACCATGTCTTTATGCCTGCTCCAGGGTTTGGGAAGGAATAAACAAGATGTGGCCAGGATAAATGATCTCTTAATTCTCTGCAGAAGTTCATGCTCCAGCCTGCTCTGTGTCCCGTGGAGGTCTCCTGCAGATTTGTCCCAAACTCTACCGTGCTCTAGAATAAATTGGTGTCATTGTTCCCTCGGAGTCAGGGAACCACACTGACTTACAGCACCTGGGGGCAACCTCCAGCAGTTGTTGTGACCCAGCATGGTGTTCAGGGAGTTCAGAGGATTGTTAATGGAAGAAGTTGTGTTTAACAGTGTCTCTGTTCCACAGTGTTATACACAACGTGCTTGACATATATTTTCTTAGTGAATAACAGATAACTGTGCGTTTGGGTGAGGCCGCACCAGTGATTCTTTTTGCAATTATCAGTGTCTGTCTTAGTCTACAAAATCCAGTGATTATCATCTTCATCAAAACAAATGACATCTGTTTCAGACAGATTAATTGAGGGGAAAGGCAGAAGTTGGTGTGGCAAATCACTCATAGAAAAATGTGACTTTCCTGGAATTATTCATTAGTAAAATATATATGCTGCTCTGTCTTTATCACTATCATAATTGAAAATGCAGAAGACATTAACCCTTGAATAGCCTCAAAAGTTTTTAGGCAAAGAGGGCATTATTCTAAACTCCCCTGATTCCTGTTACATGCAACTTTGGATTTTCATTCTTTGGAATGAAAATAGAATGAAAGCTACACTACAAATAATTCCACCAAAAAAATATGTCATGAGTTACTGTGTTTTAGTAGGGAAAATAAAAGGCCCTGTCAGTGGTTGAAGATTTAATCATACTCAAATATTATTTTTAAGTAACTCTAGAAGTGTGTGATTCATGGAAGGACAACTCTGAAGGCTTCTCTAGAGATTCTTGGTTTATTCTTAGTGTTCAGAACAATGTTCCCATAAACTTTGTCATTTTCTTAGTGCTTGTGGTCTTACCATACATAAGTAACGCCTTAGCGTAAGGGAAATGAGTATCCTCATGCTTAATAGTGGTGTTGTATTTGATTGCTATGGTGCAAGAACTAGGCAGTGCCCTTGAACAGAGGACATAAGGAAGTTGGCTGACAAGGATAAGGGTAACTTGATGTGCAAAATGCAAACAGAGAGCTCAGACTGGCACACGGAATACAGACTTTCAGCTGCTGTCACCCACCTGCCTGTCTAGCAAAGACATCTGCATATTGTGTGATCTCGTGTTGTCAGGTAGGAGTTGGAAGGCACATAGGGCTGTATGTTGTCCTGGCATGGGGCTATTTCACTTCTCTGTCTTGAAGCTCTTCTATATAATGCCATAACATATTCTTTGGGCAGTAGGAAAGGCCAAGACAGAATCTGCCACTGTGGTCTAGCATTGGGACGCTGACCTGAGATTTGGGGTGGGAATGTTCCTTATGCCCCATCTCCTCCACTTGGTATGGGAAATGTCAGGCTGAACCCACATGTTTGTGGCATGAGGTGTCTGATCCCCTGAAAGGAGTGGATTTTACTTCTCTCCTGAGCAGTTCCGTCTGGTAACATGGCTCCCTCCATGTGATACTGCAAAAACTGGTCCTCCTCTCTCTTCTGCTGGTGCTTTGACGTGGTTGTTGCAGCTGCTTTCTATGTCCCCAGAGTGTGTGAGACTCTCTCCACCAGGGTCGGTGTCACAGGAGTGAAAGGCAGGAGGTGCCAGCTCTGTGTCTGACAAGTCACAGGCCAGGTGCCAAACTGCTTGGGCAGTCAACGCTGAGCAGGCAATTGGATGTGACCAAAGCAAAAAACACCATGTTGGTGTTTGGCAGAACTCTGGGTCTTAAACATACCCAGGAGTGTCCAGGGTGCAGCAAAAGCTCTCAGAATTGCAATCTTAGCCTGGTGTTAAATGTAGGGGCCTCATGTGCTTCTCTCCCTTTTTTCCTTTCTGAACAGCCTCCAAATCTTTTTCCTGCATGTAGTCTCTGGCCTTCCCTGATTATTTTTTCTTGTGGTCTGCTAGTCTGGAGTGTCCATTTAGAAAGGCATGTTCCTGCATACTTCCATGGGTGTTGCTCTAAGGAAAGTACTGCCCTCACAACTGTATATATTTTTTGACTCAGATGTATTTGCGCATATAGGACCACTTAAAAACTCTGGCTCAGAGTGCTGACTTTCACCTCCCTACATGTATCAGTGGTCCTAAATAAGTAATGAAGCAAATGTAGTTAAGATGCAAATGAAAAGTATCTTATTTTCAGCTTGGCTTGCATTAAGCAGTTAATTTCCATTAGCATTAATGAGAAAGTACACCCAGAGGTTTTCCCCAGGCAAGAGTTCTGATCCTCCTAACAATAATTTCCCTTTTACAGTGTCTTTCAATCAAAGATATTTGTATTTTGCAAACTTAATTAAGAATTAATTAACAATGTCCCTGGAAGGAACAGCAAATGGCGTTTCCCCCATTTTACCAGGATGAAAGGAGTTTGTCTAGTGGGATGTGGGACTCCTGGCTCTGATGTTGAAATCTGAACCACCTGTGCCACCGTCTTCAACTTACTGGGGATGTTTGCAAGTGTCTTTCTAACATACATCAATATTTACCATTTAATGTATCATTTTTCTGATGCTTGTTTAGATGGTGTATGAGAAAGCTGTCCTTAGCCTACTTGTGATTATAACAGTCTCACATGCACGGAGCTGTTCTTTCTCCTGTTTGTTATTGTCATTTCTGTTAAACACCTGACAGATCTCTTAAGACTGCATCTCATATCTGCATTTTTTGAAGTAGCAGACAATTTCAATAGTTAGCTGTAGAAACAAATTACCTTTTCACTGTGATCCATGGCTGATGCTCTTAAACAGTGCGCTGGGATATCTACCCTATGATTTCCTACTGGATATTCTCTGTCTGTATGAGCAGCCGTAGTGTTGTGCATAGCGGCTAGCTAATTTCTACATATTCATTTTATGTAATATTTATTCCTATCACTCAATCAGATTTGTAAACCAAATTTACAAATGATGGGGAGTATGTTCTTCTTTGCAATTAGGATGATTCATCAGTGGCGTAACTAATAGAAGAACAGGAAACTGAGAAATTATACCCTTCTGCTTGAGACTGGGAGTGGGGCTTGGGAGCGGACTCGGTAGGAAACAAAAAGACAGAATGAGAATGAAGGAGAGAGGAGCAAAATACTGGAAAGAGGCAAGGAGATGAGAGACAGTACATTGGAACAAGAGAAGTGATTACAGCATGCAAGAACGGCTGGGGAATCCTCTTTCCATAAAGAAAGATAAAATAATGAAGAAATAAATAAGAAAAGTATTTTACTTTCCACAGAGGGAAAGAATGAAAAATGTGTTAGGACAGTTTAATTCTGAGGTCTGCAGAAAGTAATAGATGATGGAGAGAGCTAGCAGAGTTGGGCACGTCTGTGGGGTCCAGGTGAGGACCTGTGTGTGGAGAAAGTATTTTGGTACCACTTGGGAAGAAGGGAGATCCAGTCTGAGCCCTGGCAAGTATGCAAAGGTGAAACTGGAAATATGAACACGATATACTGATACCCTGGTACCGCAGTGTATTGCTGTCCCTCCTCAGACTTGCTTAATAAGCATATTACAGCAAGTGCTGTGTTGGGAGGTTCCCCATAGGAAAATCCAAAGTGCTGCAAATGCCTTATAAAGCTATTGCCATGAAGTGAATCTGCATTATCACTACCAAAGGGAACAGGGAGAGCTAGCGTGTTAGGAAACTATTGTAATACACCTTTCTTGTAATTAAGTCTAGACATAATAGCTGAGGCTTATTTGTGCACTTGTTGATGTTAATAGCTTATTCTTGTAGATTCTCAGAAGGGAAAAAAAATAAAACTATGGACACCTCCTGTTTTGAAATAAAAGCTCAATGGAGACTGACTTTTTTTTTTTTCTTCAAACCACTTTATATTGGGACAATATCCCCAGCTTTGTGTGCGGAAGCAGCTGCCTGTTCAAAGTCAAGGACTTAGTCCACTTTACTCTTCCAGGATTTCTTAGCTTGTGCATTGATTCCAGGCATATCTGAAAGGTGGGCTCTGGAAGGTATTTCAGATTGCTGAAAGCTGCTGTTGGATTTTCCCTTTTGTCCCCAGAAAGAGTCGGTTATTGAGTGTCCAACATAACCTCTTGGCTGTTACTGATTAATACCTTTTAATTTAGGGAAATTAGCATTGAATAAAGGAGTTCCAAGGATGGAAATCTGACAAGAAAATAACTTAATTGGTGAAAGTGGTCCTAGAGATAGGTGGCAAGCTGGAGTCCTTAAGCAGATAATCAGGTTATATGGTTTGATTTGAAAATGACAATGTGGATTTGAGAGCAAAATCAGTTGTCTTTTATTTATTTTAAATCCAAAAAGAGAAACAAATCCTTTTTTCCCCAGTCTTAGCAAGTTCAAAAGTGTTCTCTGTCTATCATTGAATTGTCTAGGTTGGAAGGGACCTTGAACATCATCTAGTCCAAACATCAACCTAACTTGGATAAAAACCATCACTAAACTGTGTCTCTAAGCACTATGTCTACCTATGTCTGGTCACCTGATAGGTTGCTTCCTCCCTGCTATGCAGCCTGTAAGTTGGACAATATCATTTAAGTTGCACTTTTTGATCCTTTTGTCCTTAGAGTCCCCATTGGCACGACCATACGATCACATTGAGTCTCAGCTTTCATTTGAAAGAATGTAGCTGGCCTTGCCTGGTTGGAAACTTTTTTAAAAAGAGACCCCTAAGAACTCAAAGCTGAAAGGAGAAGGAAAAATACTTGCAACTGTTTCTTTCAGTTGTTCAACATGAATAATTGGATCATGCTTTATTAAGACGATCTTGTAACTTTTATGGGGTCTTACCCTTTCTACAGCTCTGCATTAACATTAAATCAGATCTCTTACTTTTCATCTTAACTTTGCAACTTGAAAGCAGTACGAAAAAAATTAAATCCACCCTCTTTTTTTACCTGTACCTCTATTCAACTCATTTGAATTTTAAAATCGTATTTGGAGAAGAAACAATTCCAAACTGTAATAAACATGTCTCTGCAGTTTTGTGCTGGTTGGAAGTCATTAATCCTTTTATGTCATCCTTTGTGAAGATGATCCTTGTCTAGTCCCGTATATTGATTAAAATTAAGTATTACATAAAACCTTTATCATTTCAAAGGATTATCCTTTTATGTTTTTCTTTCCACCTTCTTTTATGAATTAATGTTTCTGGTACCCTAGTTGATTTACTAACTGGTGCTCTTTTTTTTTTGTGCGTTTGTTTGTTTGTTTTTCTTTAACAGAAATGTTACACAGTGAATTGATTTCTTATTTTGATTGTATTTACCTTTTGTGAAACATGCCAATGGACACTTCCAGGGCTCAATATTGTGAATAAGTGTGAAAGTGAACGTCTCTGGTTACGTCATGTGTAGCCTAGGATAGGGAGCCTGAGTCCATTTATGCGTATACTGATGAATAGGGATGATCACAAAGAATTTGTGATCATTTAATTGTTTCTATGCCAAACCATTTGTCATCTTGTATTGGTTTATACCTCTGTGGCTTTGCTGGCTTGGGTAGTTGTCCTCATACACAGCCCTGATGAGTAGTCTGTGTTTTGGGATGTGGGGTTTTTTTTCTTGGTTGGTTTTTGACACAAACTGATTGACTGCATCAATTTTGAAGAGTCACGCCGAGTAAGATCTATTTCATACTTGAATTTGTTCTGTCTGGCCAAAACTGTATGCAATTTATATTCTTTTCCTTTAGGACTGGGACATTAAGTGCCATCAGTAAAACTGCAGCTCCTAAAACAACAAGTTAGTTGCTAGAGGCAGCCCCAGGGGATATAATTTCTAAAACAAACCGCAATGAACTGTCTGGACAAATTTCTTCTCCTGTCTTGCCAGCCCTTGCAACCCTGGGTTTTGCTTCTAATTCTAAGAGAGTGCTCATCTGAGACCTGCTGCCCCCTAAAAGCTACTACATGGCACTAAGCTTAAATTTACACCAAACAGTTCTTATTTCTTGTAGACCTAGTTCCACCTGGTGTGTGTTACTCCTTCTAGACTGACCCTTTGGGAAAGGCAACCAAGCCCCAAATAAAAACAGCAATCCAACCCCTTGAGAGTAACATGTCTGAGCATGGCGTGGTGGTTCTGCATAGGTACAGCTGAGTCAGCCAGTGGCTCTGAACCTTGACACTAAGTTTGATCCAAGTTATGATGAAGAGACTGAAGATTTGGGAGTTGACCACTGGCAGGAGGTCAGGTTGGTCATTTCTGGTGCCAGATCAGGCAAGGAGCTGCATTTGGCAGGTGAAAACCAGCACCTGTCTTGAAAAGGAACAGTCGTTCAGCTGAGAAATGCTCTGTGGCAAATCCTAAAAAGTCATAGCAACAACACAAAATATTTCAGAAAGGTAAAGAAGCACAAGAACACTACAGGGACTGTTATCTAGGAGTGTGTTGACTACTGTGTTCTAAATAGAGATGTGTTTATAAGGAAACAATAACACAAGTGGGAAGATGGGAATCCTCCTGCCTGTCAGTGACTCATCATTGCAGGGCAGAATGTGATGATTGGAATAGGCAGGCTGTGTCAGGAGGATACTTGCTCAAGATGTTCTGTGTGACTTAGAGGGTCGCTCCTGCCCCCTTCTCTGAGGTTTTTTTTAGACTGGACATTTGTCAGATCTGTGAATGTGTGTAGTGTGTTATCTTGACTAGGGTCTCAAGGTGCTTCCATAGTGTAAATAATGCAATAGTTCATTCACTGCTGTGCATTTGCAATTGGGCCATTCCTGTAATCAACATAACTTGGCAAAATGTCTTGAGTCCTGGTTAAAATTACCACTCTGGTGAGTGCAAGATGAGAAAGTTATGACAATTTTAATCATCTGTTTTAACATGAAACTTCTGCTTTGCCTTAGCAGGATGCTGCTAACAGACTCTCTCCCAAGCTACCACATAATTACAATTACTGTGGTTACAAGCTAAAGCAATAAACTCTCTTTTGGTCTGTCAGCAGGTCAAATTATTCATTAACACCCTTTGGGCAAAGCCTAGCCATCTCATGTGCTTAAAAACCAGTTAGACTTATCCCTGGTTTTACTAAATGTCTCCTTGGTCTTGAAGGTTCAGCAGCAAAGTTGGAAAGAATTAGATCTGCAGTAAGTCCTTTGGGGCTGCACATTTCTTTTCTTCTTTCTTTGGGGTTAATGCAGGGTTCCTCCTGATATAGGTTCAATTTGGTAGGTTCTTCAATATGGTTTCAGTATGGTATTTGGAAGAAATGTTTACACAGAAAGGGTTATTAAGCCTTGGAATGGGCTGCCCAGGGAAGTGGTTGAGGCACCATCCCTGGAGGTATTTAAAAGATGGGTTGACATCGTGCTTAGTGAGGTGGTTTAGTGATAGTTTTTAATCAGGGTTAGGGTGATGGTTGGACTTGATGATCTGAAAGGTCCCTTCTAACCTAGACAATTCTATAGTTCTCTCTGTAATTAAGCCACTAACAAAACCGGCTTCAAAACAGCTGTAGATAGCTTTTTAACAGTGCCTTTTCTTCTGGAATCTCTCTAAAAAATCCTTTTTTTTTTTTTTTTGAAGATTTTCACTGAAAATCCAAACTGTAAAACTCAAGTTCTGTCTTCTGTTCCTTCCTACCTAATTGTCAGTAGCAAAAATGGCAGAAGGTTATGCATTTATGAGCATTATTCTATTTTAAAAGTCAAAATGTATAAGTCAACTTCTTCATCAAAAGTTTTGATTTTAAAAAAAACACGACATAATTCTCTTGTGAGTCCTAGACTTCCCCTTGCTTTGGCACAAACAAAATATTGGGGGACAGTAACTGAATCCTGATTCTTTTCAAGGCCTCATCCACAAAGAGTTGAGGTGGTTTTTCTTCATGTGTGGCTTTTGGCAGTTGCAAATGCATTGCTAGCAGAAGGGTCATACCCCATACTCTGGAGTCCAGTGTGTGATGGGTAAGTCCCAAAGCTTCCAGGTTGCTGACCAAGAGCCCAGTATCCTCCCTTCTCCTTGAAGAACTATTTACTGTTTATTTACATTGCCGCTTCTTTTAATTTAGATCTCCAATTAAATGGATTTTCTTTATGTGAATTTTGCCATCTGAATGGAATTTATAAAATACACAAAGCCATGCAATGCTAAAACAATAATACTGCTGAGCCACCAGGTAGAAGTAGCCTTGAGCTTGTGAAGTTTGAAGAATCTGCAGTCAGCAGTGGTAGGACATATCCCATGACTCTGGGAATCAAATAATTTTGTAAGGAAACCAAAAGTAAAATTACATTTTGTGGTTTAACAAGGAAACTGACATTTTAAAGTAATTTTAACGTGATAATGTAACGCAAAATGGCAGGTAATTCCCTAAAGCGATGTGGCAACTTCAGATCTTGCAGGCTGTGCAGCTTCAATGTGACAAACAATGCTGTTGTGAAAAACTAGATGGTGAGATATGAGATGCACTCCCTGTGAGCTAAGAGTGCACATTCTGCTCAGCAGGAGCTGGAAGCAACAGAGAACTGGCCCTGCCCTACCTTGGCTCAGTGTTGCAGCATCACCCCGAGTGGAGTTTTCATATTCCTGGTCTGAAACTGCAGTTAAAGAGGGAAAGCAAAATGCTGGTTTTAAAGCACCACAGGAACTTCTCTGTAGGAACAGCCCATGGATCGTAACAGTGAGAGCCTGGACTGAAACTCTAGATTGTAGGTAAAATAGAGCGTGTCTTTCTTTCTGACAACGAGCACATAGTGAAGAGGAGCAGTCTTTAGCATTTAACTGCATTTATAGATAAAATTAAATGGAAGGGCCAAGGGGAAGAACATGATTCCTGACAACACATCCTGAGGCATCCACTCAGAAAACACTGCGCAGTCAGAAAGGAACCTTTCTAATTCCCCTAAATATGAATCTCTTCCTACTCTTCCTGCATTTTTGCCCAGTTATACTCTAAACACTGTATTTATTTATTTTTTCATTCTTGCTTGGGAGTTGGTCAGAGCTCTGTCTTGTTTCCTAAAACCACAAGTTCCGTTTGCCCTGTTGTTCCCAAAGTGAACCTGTCACATTGGCTGGCAGACTGGGAGACAGAACCAACTCCTTTGCTCTTTCTCTGCATGGCAGTGTTGAACCCAGAAATTATTTTGCCATCTCTCTCGTGTCGTAAAGTTTCTGCTGTGTCTTTCAGGTGTTATTGGCAGAAAAAAAACAGCTATGTGGCTCAGGCTGTAAGGGACCCCCGACCACTGGTGCTCTGATCTCTATGGTCCCTTCCAACTCTAAAAAAATTCAGTGAAAAATTCAGTGAAATTCAGTGAGCAGGACAGCACAGGAGGAGCGGGGCCATACAGGGGAGCAGCCAAAACCGAGAAACAGCCATCCACATTTGTTCTGGGGATGAGGGAAGTTACTACCAATTTTCTCAGAGGTTTTATGGACAGAATGCTCACTGGAGGCTGGAGCATGTTAAAAGCACATCTGGAGCAAAACTTGCAGTTTACTGTCACCTAAAGTGCTCCCCTTAGCGCAGTCTGAGACAGCTGTGTGCTGCAAACCAGAGCAGAGTAAGCAGGGATCCGGAGAGGTTTGCTTCAACAGTGCTCTCCTCATCCAGACTAAGGTGCTGAAGGAGATGTAGCCCTCCAGCTCCTCTGCAGAACTAAGTCCCTTCCTTTCCCTGGGCAGCAGGCTGGTTAGTGCTCTGATTTAGCTCCTGGGGATGGGATGGACCGACTGGTGTGGTGGTTGGGTAAGTATGTTCATGGCAGTTATGGAAATAAAGCTTTGGAGGAAGCACTGGGATATTTACCTTTGTAGTTGCAACACACATTAAATAGTTTTTTTTGTTAAAAGCAGATGTAAAAATACCTCACATGATCATCAAAATGAAATACTGAAGTTGGGTAGTAGACAGGAAAGTATGTAGGTCTCTGTTATCAGTTGCATGTTTTAAGAGGAACCCAAGGAGATTTCTTTTCTTGGAAAGACAGTCAGCGTGCAGGAGGAATTCGGGCTCCTTGGAGTCAGAGTATGAAGCTTTTTCCATAAGCTTCTACTTTTCCATAAGTAAAAATTCTGCCAAAATTCTGTTCACAAGTATAGAATGACTTAATTTTATTTGTCTAAACAAGAGGTTTGCATTTTACTGAAGCAGTAAGAGAGTCAAGCTATATCCATGACAATTCCCTGGTGAAAACATGAGCAGCATTGCCATATTCCTGCAAGACAATGTGATTCTATCTAAAGTATATTTTATGACATGAAAACTTTCCCCTTTGATACATTCCAGCCAGTTCTGGCAGTACATCCCGACATGATATGCCTTAGCTATCACCCTGGCAACGATACAGAAGCTTGGGGCAGACAAGCAGGACTGAACACCACCGTTGTTCCCATGATGAAGGCTTCACGGGGTGTGCAGCTGAATGTTGTTAGACCTTTAGCTTTGTCCACAATGTCAGTGCTAAATGAAGAAGATCAGTTACTGATTAAACAGTGTAGGTCTCATTCTGTTCTGCAGAAAAGCTCTTTTTGTAAAAGCAGCTTTACAGGTAGGACTTCCTTGGAGTATTTGGATTTAGGCTGTCACGGGTTGATGTTGAATGGATGGAAAGATGCAATGGAAAAGGAGCTTCAATGCAGTAGCTTCCCTAAGGAAAGCCTCATCACATTTTTGATCCTGGCTCTCTTACAGGCCTTAACTTTATAGCTCCTCATGACATATGAGTGTGAAGGATGCAGGAGGAAGTGCTTTTACTTACTTTTCTGTTCTTACTGGCTATCTTCCCAGAACTTTGTGGTATTGTGACTTTAATTTGCCTTTTATTCTCTTTAACAGCACATTTGTGCTTTTAATATTCTGGATTTACACCATTTGCTGCTGTGAGTTAAAAGCCCGTTTGCCACTGCTGTTGTATTAAATAGGCTTATAGCTGCCTTCTGTGTGCAGTTCCCGTGCTGCAAAGCAGACATCTGTCGGACAGCATGGCGCACGGGAGGCTGGAATTACCCTGTGCTTTGTATATTCACCTGTAGGTCAGGGGAAGGCTTGAGGTCAAAATGCCCAGTTCCGTCATGTCCGCAGCATTATTAAAATGATGGCTTTAATAATGGCAATGATGGCAAGGTAGAGGGGAAAATGTTCCTGTAGGACAGTCAGCTGCCCAGGAGCTGACAGGTCCCCATTGGTGATGGCAGAGAAGTGCACCCGTGGTCAGGGTGACAGACCTGACGGGCTCATGGGGTGGGCATCTATTTTGATTCTGCAGACATGATCGCTGCACAGACAGAAGTAAATACCTTATAGAAAAGGGCCTGCCACTGCACTGTGCTGCAGGCATTGCTTATTTCACCTTAACTTTTGCTGTCAGTGTTCAGTGTCTTTGCTTTTTTGGCATGTGAGCACCACAGTGCTCAGCTCTGGTGCTTTTCAGGGGGAGTCTGAGATCTGAAGGGTTTGAAATCACCAGTAATGTAGGAAGGACTGACCTGGTTGTTGTGTTATCAGTACACATTTACTGAGTTAATTCAGCTGTTAAGGGTGAGGAAATGCACACGGGGATGGAGGGCAGGGAAAGGTCCAAGGAGACACTTCTCTGCAACCAGTGCTTATGTGTCGGGGGAAGAGCAGAGGGAACCGGTAAAATGTATTTTAGCAACTTTATGAACATTTGATGGTGTGAATTACCTCTTTGCATTTTTTAAATCCCATCTCACATTGGTCCTTACCAAAGGGAGAGCCCAAAATAGTACAGACCATTTTTACCCTCTGCACCAAAGGCTTTCTGAGGGCCTGAAGAAGTGTTGTGCTTGTATTATAATAAACAAGTTAGGGGGACTTAAATGGACATTAAGTTACATGTAAGTGAGCAAGGCTGAAGCCCAGAAAAGGGAAACTCCCAATGCCCTGGCAGGTGGGAGAAGCTTCTGTTGTACTGTGGGATGAGTCTGGAGCCTGGGAGTCGGGGGTACCACTTCTGCAAAGGTCTGCAGCAGATGTCTGACTGCTCAGTGCTTCACAAGCACAATTAGGCAGCTGAGTGAAGTGCTGCTGCTGCTAACCTTTAGGGGATGCAGGCAAGGAACAGAAGCTCAAGTCATATAGTGCAATAACAGCTTAAAACTGAAGAAGAAAAAAAAAAAAAAGAGGACTCTTCCCAGCTGGACTCTTACACTGGTTTGAGCCCAGTGGTATTTTAAAATTACCTGACAGACACAGCTATGATTTTCTGCACTCTTACTGAAAAGAAAATTCATTTGGAAATTAAGTATTGCTCTTAATGCTTATGATTTTGATATGTTGGTTTACAGAAGGGAGGCATATATTAAAAATAATGAAGTAGCACTGGCATTTCAATGCCGCTCAATTACAGCATGTGTCTCTCTTGAGGATGACAGTTATTAGACTGCAGGTGTGACTATAAACGGCATCTCTCTGGAGATGACTTTTTTGTTCATGTTTGAAAAAATGTCATAAACCTTGTTGCCTTTGTCTTCAAATTTTTAGCTCTTAGTTCTGTAGGAGGGAGGAGGACAAGGGAAAAGTGGGGGAAGGAGGATGAAGGGAAGACAATAAATAAGGAGAGAGTGATGTTTGCTATTCCAAGAAGGTAAAGGAGAAAGAAGGCCGTTACTGGCAGCTTCCCAAGGAAGTGCCACTCAGCTGTGGCTGCTTCTCCTGGGGAGAGTCATTCTCTTCTGAAGTGGTCCCAGAAGACTGCTTTGAGAACTTGCATTCACAAGTTATTTCAAGGATGTTCCTTATCCAAGATGTAATCAGGGCTGCACATCAGAAACTATATCAATTAACACTCTCATTAGGGCCCATGAATAGCTACAGTTTGTCTCTTAAGAATCACCTGAAAAAAAAAGTACCTATTTAAATGTAAATGCAGCCATCCCACCCGGTAACAGGGATTTCTCCCACAGAAAGCACAGAAAAGAAGTGGATAATTCAAAGGGAACTCTTTTGCAGACCAGACCTGAAAGGTGGGCACTTCTTTCTCTCCAGGTAAAACTTGTTACTTGTGCATTTTACACCCAGTGAGTCAGTAAAACCAAATCCAAACTCCACAACATTGTGGTTTAGGCTGGTCAAGTAAAATTATTTCCTCAGTTCCAGAAAAGTCCTTTCTCAGCAGTGATCACTTCAGGAACATAGGACATGTGTAAGAGCAGAGTCAAAATTATGGTGTCTACTGGCCAGAGAACACAATGACCAGAAGTTCATCACTGTCATATTTTTGCATTTGTGTCCCTTTCTGCTGCGCTTCCACATCCAGCAACAGCCAAAGCTCGCTCTGCTGCCAGGCTCTGGAAAAGAACCTCTTTCCTTGGCATGTGTTTGCCAGTTACCTGAAAAATAGAGACATTTTATTTGGATATTGCAGAAGACAGGCCACGACCAGGGCTGGGCAGGGTGGTAGAGCAAGGAGGAAGAGCCTGAAGCCCTGAAGCCATCCTATTGGAAAGCTTGTGGGAGGCCACCTGCCTCACTACCCAGGGAGCTGTGCCATGAAGAGGGTGCAGGTGTAGGAATGGAGTTGCATAAGGCAGCACATGATTTCAGAATTTTAATTTATCTGTTTTTTGATTAGTTATTGAGCAGTTGGTGTTACAGGCTTTCAAAAGCAAATGCAGAGCTCCCTTTGAGTAAACTAAATTCGTTTTGGGCTGAAGGCATAGCTTGAGCTAAGGTAGAAGTTGCACCAAAAGTAGTTGTGCTGGTTATGAACTACCAGGCGAGGTAAATATGCCATAAATGCTTTCGTGTGTTACTGCTGGAGACTTCCTTTCTGACTTCTTTCTGAGCTTGAGGAACTGATAAATATTTTTAAACCAATTCTGGTCATAAAGACTTGGGTGTTTTTGACATAACTTCAGGGTTGCGTTTACCAGGTGGCCCCTGGGAGTCAGGTCTCTTCTTCGCTGTCCTCATCCTTCTTTATGACATCGAGCAACTTTATGACATCGAACAACATTTATTGCAAGGGCTTGATCCAAAGCCTGTTAGTCTCTCTGCTGCTTTCAGTGGATTTTAGTTTGTACACCTCAGCTCAGGCTTGAGGAATCCCTTATTCTGTTAGAACCTCTAAGAAGGACTTTAAGCCCACTGACAATTGGCACAGCTGTTCTTTGAGTCTGTTCAAGACCATTAGAAACCGTCCTCCATGGATCTGAAAACGATAGATTAAGAACCACTGAACTCAGTGCAATTCAAATAATGCCTCAAGCACTAATAGATACTTTTATTTGCTTCTCCCAACTCTGATCAAATCCAGCCTTTTCTGCTTTACCTTAAGGGGTAGACAGCGGTTCAGGCAGTGCGCTGACAAATGGATGACTGTAGGAAAGCACGATCGCTTCGAGGAAGTTACCCTTCACATAAGCCGTTTAAGGGGAAAAAATAAAATTGCTTCACATAAAATTGTATAAACTCCATGGTTTATTACCTAATCTAGGAAAGGGTAGTAAAATAGTACAGAGTTGGAAATTTTTTAATTAAACCCACGCTTGTTGACTTAAAGTTTGTTTATGAATTCTAACAAAGATTAATGTACAATACCAAACCAAACAATTTATTATTGCGGAGCTTGTTGTCATATAATTTGTAGAACTGCGTGAAAGAGAGATTATTACATTCAAACAAATTTATTGTTCTGTAGCTTGGGGATGTTCTTTTGGTTGTTGGGTTTTGGCTTTTGTTTCATAAAGTAAGAGCAAATAAATTAAGTAAAGTACTGAAGCTACTGTTGGAATTTCCCCAGAGGAGTGGGATACTCACTGGCTTCAGACCAGCAGCTTTGGACTCTATCAATCAAGGCAAAAGGCTTGGGTTTCCTCAAAGCCATAGTCATATATTGTTATAGATGTAGAATAGAAGTGGATAAATCATTGGTCTAATCTTTAAAATAGCCTGTTATATTAAGGGAGAGTTCTAGCATATAAAATCACATGAGAATATGTACCTTTATATTGGTCTTGGGTTCTCAATACCTTATGGAAGAGGGTCAGCTACAGAACTGCTCACAGGAAACAGTATTAAGTGTCAGGAAAGTGCAAAATCCTTACTGCCGACTTCATTTTCTCTAATGAATTAGCTACAACCACCTCATTAAGGAGACTGTTCTTGATCAAACTTTTCTGTCAGTTTGCTTAATGACCAAATTGAATTTAACGTGTCTCAACTTGAGAACTGTTATTCTTCACCTAAATGACAGGTCTTGATTTAAACTATTCCTTTTCATTCACTACATTATTACAATAAGTATTAAATGTTAAAAAGAAGCCATCCCAAAACCTCGCTATACTAAAATGGAAATCTTAATTTCACTAAAATTGGATTACTCACAAATTCTCAAGGTATGGCTGGATGAACAACCTTTCAACTTGTCTCAGAGCCATTTACATGTTTCCTCCAGTCATTCTTTCCTGACCCCATATGGCATTAGTTCAGGAGCCCCCTGTTTGTGGAGGGAGATAAAATCATTGCTTTGGCACAACAGAGGGGGCAGTTAAGAGCAGGAGACAGGGAAGGGGAGGAATGGGAGCAGGGTGAAGAATCCCTTACCCTGGCATTTGCAAAGCTATACATTGCCACAATGCTGTGCTCAAGGAATGCTCTTAGATTGTGGTGTGTGATGTTTTCCATAGTCTCCGGTGGCCTTGCCGCAGGAAGTGCCAAACGCAGTCGTCGGACAACGAGTCCTATTTTTCTGTCTGTGAGCAGGATTTTACTCTTCATGTTTCTGCATAATAATTTGATGATAGTAAATGATGACTAACTCTTTGGATGTCCTGAGACATCTGGGGCATTATTTTTACTGTTCTTATAAAGCGTTGGGCAAGATTCTCTGAATTTGGATGCCCCTATGGAGTAACTGGGCTGACGCTGGCTGTGGGGTCTGTTAGAGTTGCAGCATGTTTATTTCACTCAACTGAAAATTTTCAGGAGAAATCTGGAATCACCCTGAGAGCTTTCCTTTGGAAAAGTAGAGGCCACTCTCAGCAAAGCACCAGCTCTTGGGCTGAGTACTGCTATTGCAATCTCAAATTTTGGACACTCAGATGTCTCTTCAAAATATTTATTCTGCAAATCTCTGCCTTTACTGGGACACAGTGCAATATCAGAAAGAGGATTTCATGAGGCAATGAATATAATCTTTTGTTTGTATTATGGTTTATTGTTTCTACTTCATTTTGTCATAAAGCAGAAGTAATGTTCATGGCATTGGAAGGCAATAAACAGCTCAGTGGTTCTCGAACACCTCAACTTTGCTTTGGTACTTAATCACCCAGAGAAAATGTTTATTGCCATGCATACTCCTCTGCTGTGAACATTATCCTTTTAATTATAAAACGTTGTGCTGCACAAGACATACAGCACAACATACAGAATAAAATCTGGTATCTGTTTCTCAGGCAGGAAGAATTCTGTGGTGAGAGCCTTGTCCCTTTGGTCTGCTTATCTTGCTTTGACGTAATATGGATCTACCATATCCTCTCTGATTCCAGTGAGCTTTGGGCTGGGAGGCTTCAGGGTCTTCCTGTGGGGAGGGTCAAGCCCTGAAAGAGCAAGTTCTTAAGGGCTAGGTTTTACTGCCTTTATTCATTGAAGTCAATGGAATGATTGCAAAGTGAAAATAAAAAATAGAAGTCTGACAGAATTGGACTTTGTGACTACTATAGATAGCGATAGCCCTTCCTTTTCTTGGACTCGCTGAACCCTATTGTCTTGTTTAACTGTTGGAAATTAGAGAAAAATTCAGGAAATTAAAGAGCAAGTTTGACTTAAAAGCATGTTGTATTTCATAGTAAGTATTTTCTTAGCTTCTCCATACCATGGGAAAAAGCCCTACTTTGCCCCCTTGCAGTGATGCAGAGCGGAGGCGTAGCAGGAGCACAGTGGGTGGCTCGGAGAGGGGCTGCACACAGGGCGTGTGGCCGCCCCAGCCACTGAGTCCCTGTCACCCCCGGCTTCCTGAGAACCGCAGCCGCAGCCTGACTCACATACATCCCCCTCTGCAGTAGCTTGGCTCCTTTGTCACAGGCTGAACGTGGAGGAAAGTGCCATGTGAAAGCAGCTCAGCACTTCCCTCATGGTTCCTCCCGCAGGGAGTGAAGGTACATCTGTGCATGTGGGAATATCTCTTGTACCTACCCGGTCCCCCAGACAGCAGCGCAGCACAACCCCCAGCCCTCTGAGCCTTCCACAGTCAAGCCTGGACCAGACATGACGTTTTCTGTGCAATTACAAGGATCTGACCAAACAAGACATAACCGTAGCCCACAGAGGCTTTTTCAGCTACATGTGTTTTGGAGAAAATGTGAGCATCTACTGTCATTCTGTCCCTATACAGATCCCAGAGCAGTACAGCAAAACCCTGCGTGGGGTATTCCTACCTGCTGTGATTTCAGTGCAAACATGCAGAGTGCCATGTGTTTTATTTAACCTCTTCTGCGCCACATTGGGTGGTGGGACACAGGGCGAGTGGTGGGAGGTTTTGCCTGATGTAAGGTCCTTTGCTGTTCAGCTCCTTAAACACAGGGTTTCACGGCTGCCCTGGCAGAGGGTAAAGCCCCAGCCTTGTTCCAGGGCTTGTGTGCCAGACAGCTCTGCTGGGAGCTCCTGGGGTCCTCGAGCAGGGGAGAGACTGAAGCAGTGTAGGGACAATCCATGAGCACTGGGAGTTGTGCTGGGCAGCAGTTGTCACCCCCAGTTCCAGGGAGAGCTGACAGCTTTCCGAAGAGCCAGAACAGCCTTCAGCTGCTGTTTCCCATGGACTCTTTCTGGATTTCTTCTTCTGTCCTCCCCTCCTGCAGAAGGCTGTGGGGCAAAAGGGATTTATCCATAGCCACATCTCCTTTGGTGGAGGATTCTTGTCCCGATATTTCTGACATCCTCAACCTGACCCAGTGCCGTTTCTCTTTCTTGTCCTCATCCTACATCCCCTGGGCTTAGGGCACTCTCCTTGAAATGATTAGCTGTCACCTCCACTTTGTCTTCCCAGCTCTTTTTCACAAAGCCAGCGGAGTAATAGGACCTCAGAGTTTTCTTTTGAAGTGTTTTCATCTAAAATTCCAGCATCCCTGGATTCCTTCCTTGCTCCCTCCTTCCTGTTGTACTAGAGGAGAGATTTTTATGTAATGTAGATTCTAAAGCTCGAATGGGAGACTATCGTAGGGGATAAGAAACAATGAATCCATAGGTGTGGAACAGAACTTCATTGTGCATCCAAAAACATACTAGATGCCACATAAGAAAATAATAACGTTTCAAATTACTTCAGCAAGTAGGAGTCAGGCTTACTGCTGTCATTTCATGATAGCTCTTTGGGAAGGCACCCAGCATGCATTACCCAGTAATGTAACTTTGTCTGTGTCTCTGTTTTATGTATAGGCAGTGGAACAGCTACAGACACCTTTTTATATGTAGCAGCAGGTTTATGAGGATGAAGAAAAATGCCTGCGTACCTGTATTGTTCCCTTAGCACTTGAGCACTCAAATGTCTTTTTCTGTTTGACATCCTTTGTATTTTAATAACACACAGAGGCATCAACAGAGATTGGAGCTCTATTATGTGCAGCACTAAATGAACATGGAGAATGGCAGCACCTGCCCCAAGTAGCTGGCTGTCTAAAATAGACAAAACCGGCACTGAAAATACTATTATCTCTATAGGTAAGGCCACAAGATAAATTAAGACACCTTTGGTTATACATAGCCTGTAATAGTCATAGTTGTTGAATCCCTGTCTCTAGAGCCCCAGAATAGTGTTTAAAAAACAGAGTGGCTGCTGCTTTCTTGGAAACCATTTAACTCTGTTAATAATTAAGATGTAAAATGAAGTAATGCAGATATTGAGACAGAAAGATAATATGTTCAGATATTACTTCAGGGGATGTTGCCATTTTATTTCCATAGGAACAGACTGTAGCTTGACTGTATTTACTTCAGTTTTAAACTACACTAAGGCAAAAAAGCATATTGCCCTAACAGTCCATCCCAGAGAATCAATTGTTTAGGGATAAGACCTCAGTGCAGAGTTCACTGCTGGATTGCCTAGTTCCCAGCAGCAGCTTTCCCAGCTTTAAAAGAAATCCTCCCTTTTCTAAATGTATTTACATTTAGTTGCAGTAGTCAAAATAAAAGAAAATACAGTTAGTCTTTCTCATTCATCTTAAAATGCTAAAGCTAATACACCCACCATTCCTTCAGGAAAGTAGGAGTCTTTTGAGATTATCAGATCCACTGCCCATTATTTTTAAGTCAGATCTGCAGCTCTGACTTTTTCTGCAGTGGATGAGTAACTGCATGTGGCAGGTTTATAGAAAACGAATTCCTCACCTTCAGTGATACTTAAGGAGAGCATTGGTACCATCTGCACTGATCCCATTACAGCCAGCTTATGGACAGCTGGGATGTCTAGGCATCCACTCTCCTCATTAATCCCCCATTCCACTACGATAAACTTCTGCAGAGATGGCAACACATTGCAGATGGAATTAATCCACCATGGCAGGAGCTAATTAAGAGAACAAATCTGAACCAGTGCCTTATGGCTTTAATTCCCTTTTTATACCTGCAGGGCAAGGACTGTTAAAAATGAAAAGAAGTTAAACATAAGCCGATGCTGGCATTTACCATGTCTGCAATCTCAAATACTATTGTTCCTGCTCATTTCAGCAAAGCCCTGGATCAGACATAAAATAAAATAAAATAAAATAGTTAACTATAAAAAAAAAAAAACAGAAAAAAAGCAGTTTTCATTAGTAATATTCAAAAATCAACCTGATGACTCTCATTAGAAAGCTGATGCAATTAATATCAGCATCAAAGCAGAGTTTTACAAGGTGGCACATATTTCTACGAAGCAGTATTCAGACAGATACGAAGGATCTTCTCAGGGCAAGTAGAAGTATACATTATCTGAGATTGTACCATTTATTTTAAAAAAATAATTCTCTACGAGGTGTGTATTTGTCAGGGTAAAAGCAACCATCCATGCTTGTGTTTTCCAAAGGGGAACTCTCTCTTCATAGGTTTTAGAATTTATGATCTTCAACCATTAAAAAAAATAATAATCCTGAAGCCTTTAATTATCCACCAGTTCAACAGTCTGAGCCCCCTGTCTAAAGCCAAGAACAGGGGATGATGAAAACGAAAACCTCTGCACATGATTTTGCAAGACAGGAGTGCCAGTATATAAATGACCAAGAGCAGAGGAAATGACTGAAACGTGCACAGAAGCATCTGGGAAATGTTAGAGCTACTGGTGATCTGTGCAGTATTTATGCGCAAAACTTTGAAGTATGTTTTCTGGATCAGAGCTTTACAAAATGTGTTATTTCAAACTTAAATAGCTCTATTTGTAGTGCACTGAAGCGTGTGCTTGGCTTTCAGCATATGCTTAAGACTCCTCTCTGCTTGTCAAAGCACTTTGGGCTAAATATACAGAAGATATAAGCCTGACGATTAGTATGATATGACCTGTCCTGTGGATTCTGGCTATCACAGAGGAATCCTCAGTCCTGGCTTTAAGCTCTCTAGGCGGTCCAGTTGCTGGTACCACAGAAACAAGGGAGGAGTTCAGTAATTGCCATTTTTTCCCAGGAACTGAGGCATGTTCTTATGCACAAAAAGACTTGCATCCTTTCCTGGAATGAATTCCTTATGCTCTAACTTATGAAAGTAAAGCGATGAAAAATATAAGGCGGAGCTTACTTTCATTCGTGATTAGTGGTAGTACTGGACCTTCCACTCCATCCCAGATCAGTGGTCTTAACGCATCAGGTGAATTAAAAGTAGCTCTAGACCTACAGGGCACTCTTAATTGCCTTGCAGCACCATCCAGAGACATGTCTGCACTGCTGATATTCAGGACACAGAGATGCTGTTAGCCCAGAAGTCAGCTGTAACTCAGTGGCATTTTTTTAAATACTCTGGTTCTAGCTTGAACGTTTACCAATAAACGAGGCTTGGTCACCTTTGTTGTCTTATGGATCTGGGCAGTGGTTCCCACAGGCAAGGACTGTGAGCCTGAACAGGGTCACGGTGCTCGGAAGTGGTGTCAAAAATTTGCTGCGGAAATCGGACTGAGAAAGGGAATTGTGAGCCTAAAAATGGAGAGCCAGGAGGGAAGCTGAGGAATGCTGTCATAGGGGTGGAAGGACAATTGAGTTTCATTGAGCGAAGCACTGTGCAACTGGACCCACACTAGAGGCATCTGAGAGAGGTTAATGCAGAGCTGTGCTTCCCTTATGAGGCTTCTGTGGGCTCTGGGATACCTCTGTGTGCCATGGCTGCATGTTGTGTGCCATGGCTGTGTGTTGTGTGCCATGGCTGTGTGTTGCTACAGCTTTCCTGGCTGTTGAAATCAGTGGGACTTCTGTATCCCCTCCAAATTCAGGGCTGCTCTTAAGCACAGATGTTAATCGGGTTCGTAGCAAGTGTTTGCTGAGTTGGGGTCAGACAGACATTCTGATAAGCCATGCGTGGAGCTTTTCATTAAAAGAATGTGTCTGATCCTAGAAAAATAGCAGCTTGGGAGCAGAACGCAATACATGCTTTTGGTAGGGGTATTTGTCACTTACTGTGTCCCTGTTACTTGCAATAAATTAGAATGCAGTATTCCTAAATCTTACTGATAGCTGGTTCTGGACAATTAAGATTGATTTTATGTATGGATCCTTGGAGTCTAATAACTTATATAGGAACAGAGATCTTAAATACTAAGACGCCTCATTATTTTCCAAACTATGCAAATGTCTTAAATTTTACGGCTATATTATTGACGTCCAGTTGTTTGCATATGAAGAGACAGAGTCTGGGTAAATTTTTGAAAATGTGCCTCCAAGCAGTGATGCTACAAAAACAGCAAAGTTGCTTCAAAACCTTCAGTCAGACAAGGCTCCTAGAGGTTTGGATTGTCTCAAGGTGAGCAATTAAGCTTGAACTGCTAGATTGAATTTTTAGAAGAATTGCTATGGGGAAGAGGGGAAAAAAAGATAGCAGCAGACTTTTTGGCCTGTGCTCTTTGTTTGTAGCTGAAGGAAGACTCTGAGTATTATTGATTGGATTTCTCAGTTTCAAATTACGAAAAAAGATTGAAGACTTAATTTTACTTGTGGCAGGCAAGCATCAACCCTCTACTTCTCTAACTGTGTGTGTGCCGGGCCAGGCACAGCTTCCTTCCCTTCCTTTGGACTGCACAAGAAGAAATTGCAGAAGGCTCTCTCAAAAGATTGCATTTGAAAGAGCACCAGACGTTTGAATATTTACTGAAACTTTGCTGAGCAGAAAGGAACACGTTGCCCATGTCGCAGAATTAGGTTCTTTTTCTAGACTGACAAAGTTCCTTCTTTCCTTCACACACGCCAGATTTTTGCTGGGTTTGTCTTTTGAAACCCTGAACTCCAGAGGTGTGTGCAGGTGGGTGGTGGGGGCTATCCAAGCTCTTTCAAATCCCACAGATCCAAGTCAGGCTTAGTTTTGATTTAGGGTGAAGTTTTAAACCTTAGATTAGATGAAGTATGTTCTTACCTTACTTGTTAATGAACATTTACTTCACAGCTCTGTATGATCATGGAGAAAATGGCTTCTAAATCAATAGAGATTGGTTAGGAATGATTTAAACAAACAACTCACCATCATTTGTGTAAATAGTTCGTCAATTTTTATGAGCACCTTTATAATGGATAAAACCTTCAAGTCAAGGATCATTTTGCTCAGACCTTTTCAGCTTTTTTAAAACAGCTTGCTCTGTCAGAGTTACCGACTCCCTTTTCATCGATGGACAGTGAAGGGGCACAGCACTCAGAGGCGGCACTATGTGGAAATCCAAAATCAACAAGCTTCTGCCTAAGGAATCATGTGTCATACTAGATCCTCCTAGACCAGCTTCTGGTTGACAGTATCTGTGCGAGACCGATGTACATGGAATCAGCAGGGTGTCAGTGATTCTCACCAAGTAGAGCCAAGCAGCAAATAATTCCTGGTAATTTCAGATAACTTGTTTGAGTCATAGTTGGGGGAGCTGGACTCTGAATTCTTTTGAGTAGGCAGCTCCTGTGTTGAGGACATAGGAGTCTTGGAAGACATCTTTAGGCAGAAGATTCCCATATTTGTTCTGTAAGTGAAAAAGAATATTTCTATGACACTTGGCAACTCATGCAAAGGCTTTCAACTTTATTTTTGTCTAATGCTTTTTTCCCACTAGTTCAGATGGCAGGCTACTCTTTCATGTTTCCCAAACTAGTATGTGTTCAGATCAAACACTTATAAAAAATAGTTCAGTAAAATAACTCTGGCCTTCTGCAGAGAGTCATGGCAAGCATCAAAATCTTTCTGTTTTAATTGGTTTTGTTTTTCAGAGTCTGATGTTTATAAATCATTTGATATGCAACTGTGTTATTTCACTTGGTGACCTTAGCAGGTTTGGTTTGGGATTTTGTGTTTTTTAAATGAAAATACATTTTTGTAACTGAGCAGAGCAAGTGTGGACTATTTGTGGTGTTACGGATAAATAGCAAACCTGATTTAAGACAGCATACAGAAGAGTGATGGGGGGAAGGATGGAGAGGTCTCAGGTGCCCTCTTACCTGCTGGTCAGTTCCTCCACACATACCCCATCAGCAGTGAACATCCCCTGTAAAACACAAGAAACTCTTGGACTGTTTCTGCTCCCTTCAGGTGGAGGGCGATGGCAGGAGCTGCTGCAGAGGTCCTGGGAGCACTGGTGGGCTGGTGGGGCATGCCAGGTCCGGGTTGGTGCTTCCTTGCTCTGTCTGCCTGGCCTGGAGACTTGGTGTCCTGAGAGTCCTGGGGGCAGGCATTTGTCCCAGGCACCACCGCAGAGTAAACCTTAAAAACAGCAGAGGCTTTGAACAGACAATTAGGAGTTAAGCTATCCATCAAAAACCTCTATAAAGCATGCTAGTGAGTTGAGTTCATACTGGATTTGGGGGGAGGGGGGAGTTTCTAGTTGATTCTTTTGATGTATCAAGAATAAGGTTTAAAAAGAATTTAAATGCTTTCTTAAAATAATGCCTTTAGTTGTGTGGGTGGCAGTAACAAATCTTTCAGCTCATAAAAGTGATGCTTCGTATAATTTCCTGATGTTCACTTACCTTGGCTGTTAATGGAAGCCTGCATTCCAACATAAACTCTCATCATCCCACTGAAAGCGGCAGGAAAGATTTGTCCCTGGTGACAGCCATGGGCCATTAATGCACTCCACACAGTGGATGGACTCTGCCCTTCTGTTCACGGCCTTCAAAGCTATCAAGAGCAGTACAGTGCGAACTGCTCAGAAACGTACAGCAGGGCTGGAAGGGGTCTGCTCCTCCCCACGGGCAGAGGTGAGCCCATCTCCAAGTTAAAACAGAAAAATTACCTTGGAGGCCATGCCTGCTCCTGGGGTATTCGCTCGCGTTCATATCCCAAATCATACGAAATGTGCCAGCAGAATTCAGTACGAAGGGCTGGCCAACAGTAACACCTGAACTCACTGAGGCTGAGAGCTGCCATGCATACAGATTTTCCAAGACTCTATGGAAATATGGGAGACTCAGTACCTCTGAGGTGAGTCTCCTTATAGAATCATGGAATTGTCTAGGTTGGAAGGGACCTTTAAGATCATCTAGTCCAACCATTAACTTAGATAAAAAACCATCGCAAAACCATGCCACTAAGCTCTATGTCAACCCCTCTTTTGAATACCTCCAGGGATGGTGCCTCAACCACTTCCCTGGGCAGCCCATTCCAAGGCTTAATAACCCTTTCAGTGTAAAAATTTTTCCTGCTATTGAATCTGAACCTCCCCTGGTGCAACTTGAGGCCATTTCCTCTTGTCCCATCTCCTGTTCCTTGGGAGAAGAGACCAACCCCTGCCTTTTTATACCCTCCTTTCAGCGAGTTGCAGAGAGCGAGAAGGTCTTCCTTCAGCCTCCTTTTCTCCAGGCTGAACACCCCCAGCTCCCTCAGCCTCTTTTCTTGTGCTTGTACAGCCGCTCTGTGCTGGCGCTGTGGCTGTTTCACTCAAAAAACCTACTGCATGTGCTCCAAGGTGGTCTTTGGCTAGTGTGTCTGGTATGAAAATCAATACTCTGATTATACAGCCCATTCTGCACTCATCAGTTCACTTGTGGAGGAGTCCCGTAGCACCAGGCATTAGCCAGGGTGGTGGAATTGGCCAAATGCTTTGAAGAGGGGACACGAGCAGAGAACTGGGCATGCACTGAGCGACCGGGCGGCAGAAAGAGGCCCTTAAGCGATAGGTAGTAGGGGAGTGCAGCAGCGTGTGCCAGCAGAAAAGCTGGCCTGAAATCGGCTCTTGGGAAGGCCAAAGGGAAATGTTAATTAAAGAGTCTGGGAAGCTCTGAAGTCTAATTATGCTCATCAGGGTAGAGCTGTACCAGTTAGCTAATACGGAGGAACTTCTCACGATTTCTGTTGCGGCTGTAACATCAGGTATGAGGTTGTATGTGTGTGTATATACATGTGAATGTGTGTGAGTTATGCATATATATGCTTAAATGCAGTGCAGAGTTTGTGGACAGCAAGCCAAAATTTAACTTTCTAGCATGGTTGCTAATTGTACTATGTTGGCATAACTCCCCATTTTCTTACTGTAAACTGCTGCCAGGAATGAAACATTGTTCTTATTTTCTATTTCCTTTCTTGGAGGCAGTAAATTAAAAGGAAGATCAGAGTCACTGAACACCTAATTTGCAAGAGAGGGCTTAACTGCTTGTTCCCAGGATTTAAAATGTATTTTGCAAACTTTTATCCTGTTTGGATTGAACTTAACTGATTGGAAGTGACGTGGGCAGCCTTGCTCCCTACCAGATCAGGGCAATAAAGCAGATGGCTGGCCGAGGCACTGTTCCATTATTAAACAGAACAGCAAGGAGCCTAGAAAGAAGCACACTTACAGCCTTTATATCTCACAAGGCCGTATATTTCCTCCAAGATGAGGGAAAATTAATATGGCCTCTTTATTGGATGGAAAAGGCTTTTCAATTTAACCTTGAGCTATTTCCCTTTACAAAGAAATTGCATAAAAGCAACAATGAAAAAATTTAATCTTCTTACAGGATAATAGGAGAGAGATCATCTGGAGTTTATAAAGCATCTTAGTTAATGGATTCATTTTAATAATGACAGGTTTTTCCGCCCACATTGGCAAATCTTGATGATTTTTTTTTTTTTCTGAGTGCATGTATCTAGATTACTCGTCTTGAAGCACAGAAAGGAAGTGTCATACTAAGAATAATACAAGCGCTCATCTTTTGGCAGTCGAGATGGAAAGTCCCAGCATTCTCCCTGACACTTGACTCCATAATTTGGGTACTGCATCTGACCGTCTTTTCTCTAAATCCTAATGTCTATGCTACAGTGGATTCATATCCCAGGCTGAAGTGTAGCGTCTTTCCACTAGACCTCTGGCTCTCATCAGGGCTTCACCAACTGAATTCCTACAGCATGATCTTCTCTGATTTTAACAGAGGTTCCAACTTGGAGCACTAAAGTGCTTTCTCCTGCGTCCTTCGCCAGCTGGTTCAGCTGCGTAACTTCTCTCTCTGTGTCCTTCTGCTGGTTCCTTTATTTGCTGCTACCAGCATCAACTGTTTGCCTTTACAGTAAAGGCCCTGCTTGATCTTTTCAGGATAAGTGTCCCCATTATCACTTCTCTGATGCAGCTAAGACAGTGGAAAGGGCCTTCCAACAGGCTGTGCCATTCTCCTTTCTGGCATTCCCTACTTAAACCTTGTTTTGCTAAAATTTTGATGAAATTTCTGACTTCTGCCAACACCACTGCTGTGTTATCTCCTTGCTTCCTTGGTTGCCTTTGTGCATCAGTGTTCTCTTGGTCTGTGAGTATGTGTGGAAAAGCTTGCTGTATCACCATGGCTTCTGAGCCCTCCAGTAATACAAATAATTAACAGCAGTTCTTTTCACCATCATCTGGAAATGCTTGTCAGCTCTGTGGCATTTCGTGTGAAAGTTTAGCAAGCCTTGTGAAGCAAATCTTGCAATCGAGGAAGAAAGCCACGTTGATTATCAATCCAAGAATAACACCACACGGTCCTGTGTTGAGTGTTCATTTCTTTTTTGCTTGCTGAATACATTAGAATTGTTTGAGCAAGGCCGAGCTTTGCCTCAGCAGATACCTTAGATGTTGTGAAATTCCTCTCTTTCTCAGATGCAGGTGTTTACCAAGGCTGTCGGAGTCTCTACTGTTCTGCTCCTGGCTTTCCGTAATTAACAGGCATCCCAAGATGCTTGCTAGATTAATTGAAAAGTTGCCAGCTGGGAAGCAAGTCTGTGTTTGTGGCTCACCATTTGGTTGGATCTAATGTGAAAAGGAAAAAAAAAACCCAAACTCCCCTTTCTGATTTGGGAAAATTCCTTGCAAAGGCTTTCTGAAGGCTCAGGTTCGATGAGGATGGCTCCTTGCTCAACAGCTTGGGGCGGGGGGGGCAGTATTGGGAGGTTTGTGGAAAGATCCCCAGTGCCTTCTTCAGGATGTTAGGAAACCTTAATTCTTCCCATCAGGATATGCCCTAAGCAAAAGACACTGTAAGTGGTCACAGAAGCTTCTCTCCAGTGCATTTTCATTTTTTTCCCCTTCTTAGCAGTGCCATTAGTGGTACAGCTAGAGCACTTCGAGGGGCTTCCACCAGTGCACACCATGCAAATGGCCCTATACCCACCACCATTTCCCAGTGGCCTGAGAAGGCAGAGGTCCAAGGCAGAGGCTCCAAGTCTGCGTGATCTGTTCTTCCTAAGCCTGCAGCTCTGGAGGAGATAAGAGATTGGCTGAAAGAGCAGCTGAGTCGCTAAATTAAATTCCTGATCATGTTTCCAGACTTCATATAACGCAAATTTCTCTGGTGCAAATGCTCACTTTGAAAAAACTGCAACCAGTAATTCCAGCTGAATGAAACGAGGATTTTGAAGGTGAACCCTGTGCCGGGAATAATGCTCGAAACTAACAAGCCCAAGAGTGAAGAGCTCAAATTTGCTGCTCTTATTTTCATTTTTCTTTTGGCTCAGTTTCTCCATTTCACCTGCATTTTCTGGATCAAGGGATTTTTCTTAATAGCCTTGATTTTGTTTCTTTCAAGAACTACTTAGGAAACAGAAGGTAAGAAAAGCAGAAACAGTCTTTGCAATACCAAAGACTTGTTTAATTTACTGGTCTATTTATTAACATTACCTCATCCATCATTATCAAGCTACTTGCAAACCTGCAGAGTAGAAGGAGGAAATCTTAACCCTGTTTTCTTTTTCCTGGGAAGTCCAAGTGGACTAATTTTGAGAGAACTATCCTCTCGCCTGTGACAAATTAGCAAGATTCTAAATAGGTGGGTTGTAAGTGATTTTGTAACAGTTCCAGATCTCCCTGTATTTGCTATAGGCAGCACAGGAATTGCTTCTATTAAATTCTGGATGGGGATATGGACACTTAAAAGTGTCTTCAGGGGTCC
>JAOTQQ010000052.1:24522340-24562857 GCA_026546715.1 Gallinago undulata | reverse complement strand
GCTATAGGCAGCACAGGAATTGCTTCTATTAAATTCTGGATGGGGATATGGACACTTAAAAGTGTCTTCAGGGGTCCCGTGGTGCCCACTTTTTCAAAGCAGTAGCTGCATGTTCAGCAATCTCCGACACGTTAAGCGATTCCCACAGGTTTGGCAACAGAGCATCCCTTGTGCATAAAGCTTCAGATCCGCCTACCAAAAGGTTGTGAGCCACGTGGAGACTGATGTGACTTTATTCTCTGCTGATAAATTCCAATTTTAAAACCAGGAAGTTCACCTTATTATGGATAAAATGGCCCATTCTCCTCCACCCATTTCATGAGCCACGCTGGTGTTCCTTTGCACCTAAGCTTAAGTACTTGTGCGCTCAGGTACCAGACCTTACAGTGGAGACACTAATAAGCTTTCTTATTTCATGTGTACTCTCCTTCCTTGAAGGCAAAAAACAGATCTCAAAGGAGAGTTTCAGATCAGAAACACAAAGAATGATAAGCCTCTTTCCCCTCTGATTATTTTATCAGTCTCTTCTGGAGGGTTATCCATAAATCTCATCTTTTTAATATACACCAAAGAAACTTCTTCATTACCAACTAATGACAGACTTCATTGGATTTCATCTGCTAAAGCACTCAATCAAGAAACAAATTTTATTCCCTGGTGGCTGAGAGACTCGTCCCTGCATCCCAAACGCCCCTTGTGGTGCCCTGAAAATACTGACCAAAGAAGTTATTTTGCATTTGTTCCTCAGGGTGAGGTATTAAGTAACCTATTAAGGTTACTGCCCTTTTAAGTAACAAAACTGTGCTGTAAGGCACTAGGACCTGCTCTGTGGGGCCAGGGTCTCAGTCTAGAGGAGCTCTCAGGCTGAAGGTGAAGAAGCTGTTCCACTTCATGTACCATTATCCACTGGTCCGGAGGCTGCAGCGTGGCATGTCCCAGGTGACCGAACCCAAGGTTACAACAGAACCATTCTCACTTTCTCTTCTCATCCAACAAATTTACAGTTACTCCATGTGAGAGGAAATACCATCAATAAGAGAGATTGTGAACTCTACTGTGGATATTTTGTGGCCTAATGATTAAGGCTTCATTCTCAATACAGAACAAGGCAATGAATTGGAATCCAGGTTCTCCATGTCCCCGGGCAGTTCTCTGGCTGCCCGGCTGCTCGCTGACAGTCCAGGCTCTGCTTTGGGAGCCCCTTGTATCCATTACTTTGGAAAAAATGTCCAACACAGGTGGGTGGGAACTGCTGTTGGATAATCAGTATTTTCATTTATGGTCAGTTGACAAGTTTGCTCATTTGTGAGCTCTTCGGAGGGATGTGTGTTTCTGCCACCAAAGTCATAATTTCTGCATGCAATTCTGTTTCTTCTTACTTCTCTGCTAGTTGTAATTCATGTAGAGAAAGGGGGGGAAAAAAAGCTTAAGATATGTAAAGTAAATAGCTTTCTTTTTTTTTCTCAAATGTATTCATTAGTCAAAATTAGTCACTGCATAATTTACATGGATGATTCTTAGTTCACCAATTGTCTGTGAGCAGTTCATTACCCATACTCAAATTGCAGATGTTTTGATTAGGTACATGAAATGCATCCCAGCTGTGATCTTTCTTTCAGGGTAGTTTCTCTGATGTCAGCAGAGGCTCTCCCCATTTATACCAGCAGTAGACCCGAATCAAGCTCAATATATATCTCTCTTGATTACAGAACTTAAGCAAAGCTTCTTGAAATCCATGTGCTCTTTGTATTTGTGACTGTCAGTCTTGGGCCACAAGTGGTTTTTCAGCCATTTTGGGAAAATAGTGGGGGTTCACAGACCTGAACAGAGATGCCAGATCCTGCACAGCAAGTGTGAGGGTCCAGGCTTGCTCTTCTGCATGACCTTTCTTAGGTTCTTGGTCAGTAGCCCATTGAGCCTTGGTAGATGAAAATCATGGGATTAAACCTTTAATTAGGTGTCTGGGAGCCAGGCTCTGGATGTGAAAGCTGACAGGTTGAATTGGCTTTGGTCAGAGCTGTCAATGTCACTGTAGATACGCTTTTTTTAGAACATGTTTTACAGTTCTTTACTCTTTCCTTTCTGCAAACAAGCTTTTTTTTTTTTTTCCGTAATGGCCTCTGGTTCATTTAGAGAGGGCTGTATCTCCAAGGACAGCTACAGTTGTCATTCTGCTTAAACCCCCTTGAGACCCAGTTCACCATTGCTATGGACAAACAGAGCATTCTTACTGCATTTATTAAGCTGCAAAAAAGGTGAAATCATTACTGTTAGTCTACAAACAAGAGTTAAATACCTATCATCAGATATAAAAAGGAGTAAATATGGTATAAATTATTCTAATAGGTTTGCACAAAAAAGAGCAATTAAACTAATGCAGTTTGACTTCTTTTCAATTAATAATGTACCCAATCATTTCTACATTGTTTGGAAAGACTATGTGCAGATAATATTGTCTTATGGCCTAATTTTTTTCATGCAATTAGTTGCATACATTTGCTGACAGGCTAATTTATGAGCAATTGCTTTAAAAGCAGAACTATTTTGCATTTAATTACATTGGGTTGTAATCCATCTGTTGACAAATTTGTGTGTTTTGCTATTTATTTGCTAATGCGTTCCACTACTTCAACATGATCAGTCATACAAGTTGAATATTTTTTTGATTATATAAATACCATAGGGTAATTAAGGGCCAGATGTATGGCTGGTGGGAATGACTACTTGCGGTATTTCTACCCCCCCACTCCCCCCAAGTTGAACCTTTTATTACTGCTCTCTGGAGAGTGAACAAAACTATGATTAAAACTGGAATTCTGTGGCTGCTGTTTCTCAGCAGCTGCAGCAGGGGAAGGTGGGGAGAAGTTTATCCGAGGGAGCCCTGCAACTGTTTGTGTCCAGGACCTTGCTTGCCTGCTTGCTCCTCTGTTGGTTACCTCTAAAATGCCCTGTTTATGAGCAAATCCATACTTTTGTAGTTGGAAGCAGAGGGAAACCTGGGAAACCAGGCCAAGGTTTCTGCATTCAGTTTTCACTCCTTGCTCCGAGGAGGAGGATGGGCGAGCTGGGTGGAACAGCCTCTCTGGTGAGGTGCCTTTGGGTGGCAGGTGCTGGGATGTGGAAAGCGAGAGCGCTTTGCTTCAGTCGGGTTTCTTGCTGAACTGGTTGGCAGTGGATGCCTGAGCTGAGGGTGCAGCGTGGAAAATGGAGCTGTTTGGAGAATTATTTTTCTCTCAGCATTTTCTGCTTGGACTTACTGAAGAGCAGTGTTGTTTAAGTGTAAGAAATACTTTTATTTCTAATACCCGTGAGAGAAAAGAGAGGTATCAGGCCAATGGGTTTCAGGACAGGTATTGTACTGGGACTGTGCAGCAGCCTTGGGGGAAGAAATAGGAAGACTCAGAAAAATGCAGAGCAAATAAGGGTGTGTCATGGCTGCGGGTGGAGGAGCCTTCTTGCTTTTGTTCTTTTAGTGGGTGCTTTCTTCCGGACCCAGTTGAGTTTAGGTTGCTCCACGAAAAGGAAGGCAGCAATGGATGAATCTTAAGACAAATTCTTGGAAAAGTCAATTGCATCTGGACACCCCATAGCATGTGACAAAGCACTGTGGGACAATGGACAGTCTTCTTTCTTCTTGCAGCGTGAGCCACAGGGTGCAGTGTTGGATTCCCACTGTAGTCAGAGCTCTGTCATTCCTTCCCACATGGACTAATACATTACTCCCTAAAAAACCCCTTTTGTCTGCATGATAATTTGAGGTGAGCCGTGCTATCCACGAAAGAGAAGGGCAGCAAAATCTGGCTCTTGATAGAGCCTCTAAGACTATTTAGTTCAAGGCCCATCAAAATAGCTCTAGAAAGTGACACGTGAAAGTGGCAGCTTCTTCTGCATCAAAAGCAAAGATTGCACTGAAGCCTTTTATGGTGACAGTACTTGTAAAGATGTGCATGGGCATACATATGCTCCGGCTGGTTCATTAGCACTACAGTGATAGAAGTGCAGGCTATTGATTCTTTTTCCAAAATAAAGGTCATTAGGAGGCTTGTGAAGGTGGCTGTTTGTTCACTGGGACTGTCTGTGCTTAGCTCAGGTTCAGATACACATCGGCTTTCTGGGTTCTGAGTGGGATTGAAATGGATCTTGCAATTACCACGTTTTCAGGCAAACAGTTTCTGACTTTGGATTAAAGACAAAAGGTCAAATTAGAATTCTCTTTGTGTGCTTTGTATGTTGGATTTTTGGTTTTGTTTCTTTGTGGTCTTAAATAACTGAAGTTCTGTTTCTCCTGAGTATTAACAGCTGGCAGCTGTACAGATTATGAGAGTTCAGGCATCTATAAAAATATCAGTTCCTTTTGAAGTGTTTTAAAGCATAAATTATGGTTAGATAATATCCTCAGATGACAATATCAGTCTGTGAAAAAGGATTTTCTTTCCCCACCTCCTTCTGCCTTTAATCTAGGAATTAAAGACAATAGGGATTGCAATTATCAAAGATGCCAAAAAATACTCCCTCTTGGGGGTTTCACCTAGAAGTTCTGGTTTCTGCTGAGTGTACTTTGGGAAGCTCAGTTTGTTGTTAATATGCTTTTGTCGAGCTGTCTATCAGTCCCCGTAAAGCGTGGTGAAAATAGAGCTTAAAGGAATGGGTGGACACTTCGTGAGAGTCAGACAAATAAATTGCATGCTTTTTATTCTCCGAAGCACAGATGACTAGAATTGTAGCTGACTGAATAATTCGCAGTGATTAATTTGAAGAGATTTTCCTGGTTTTCAGTGTTCTTTGAAAATCTGTACATTTAAGCAGAAGTATGGTTTATTTAAACATATTTCAGTGTAATTGTTTGGTCTTGAGAATGCTAGCAGGCAATTGTCATTTGAAATATTCGGTGTATAGACAAATTCCACAAATTCAGTGATATTTTTGTCTTATATGATGGGGAGTTACAGGGAGATGGTTCTATTGCTTAAATTGCAAGTTGCATGTTTGATGATAATATTTGCCATTCCTACCATTTTGGCTAACCATATTAGACGGTCAGGGAGAAGAGGTAGTATCATATAATTCATATAAATAGTAGGCTGAAATGTGAATTTTGCAATTGAATTTATTTATTATTGCTGTTTTTATGGTAGTGGTTCATATTTACTGTTATGAACAGGGCGAATGACTACGTGGGTGTTCCAGGCAACTGACATCCTAGAAGGCTTCCCTGCACTGCCTCCAATCATACTTTTCCTGCCATTATCATCTCAACTTCTCTTTAGGAGCAATTTTCTCATTGCAATTAATAATTGTTTTGGATATTGCTTTGTCCTTGTAAGCTGAGACGATTACAGAGAAGAGCAAGACAGCGATTATAAGAGAACATGAATCCCACCCTGTGCTTCTGAGAAAAGGAAAGTTACTGATAAGTAGAAGCCATGGGGAAAAAAACAGCAACCTTCTCATGTCTCTGGGTTTACTTGGGATCAAGAGCTGAACTAATATACTGTGAGGGGAAGGGGAGAGCAGCACAGAGGGAGCAGCTCTGAGATTCAGTACATCAACCCGTGTCCATACTCCTGCTACGCTGAGGCTAAAGGACTTTTAAAGTATTTAACAGGCTACAATTTCATGTTGCATATTCAGTTTCAGAACTGAAGATGTGCATTTTCTCCTGAGATCTCTGTGCTGGGTTCCCAGCTGAAGAGGTCCAGAGAGAGTTTGTAGAAGTGGAAATCGGGGAATTCTGAAGCGTGATGAGGCTCATCTGAAACTTAATCACCGTTGGCCCTGATTTTACATTCACAATCCAAATAGCTGCAAATATGAGTGTGGGAAACAGCAGTGATTCTATCCCGTATCTTTCATCATGAGATCCTAGTGCCCCCCAGAGTCTGACTAATAAAATCACTGAGACAAAGATCCAACAAATGGGCTGTCTTCCCTGCAACAGATGGAAATATTTCATGGCATAGAGCTTGGACTTTCCCAGTTGTCCTATTAGCTGTCCAAAGTAATTTAGTTTAGATGACCAAGACATGGATGTTGCAAATCCTTCCTGAGTGGAAAAAGAACTTGTTGGCCAAACGAGGGCAGGAATTAATTGGTGGACAGCAAAGGTGTAGATTTGCAGAACTGGGAGGGGTGAGGAAGTGACTGCATTGCAACTGCCTTGGTATTTACTACAGCAGTGTAATTTAGGCCACTTGGGGTAAGAGTGAGATGAAGAGGGTGCTTATACCGCTAGCTTTAGATGTCTAACTGAAGCACACAGTTTGGTGCAGTTGCAGTGGATTTTCCCTTTGCAGTCAACGGCGAGACAGGCACTACCTGAGAACCGTTCAGATCACAGAAGTCAGGTGGCACAAATACCTTCACTCTTTTTCATGGTTCTTCATTCCCCCAGATCCCATCTACTCCTTTCTTCAGACTGGCTTTGCAGTCGCAGCTCGGGTGCCTGCGGCAGCTTTCCCGGGCACACAGGGCAGGCAGAGGCAGCATTCTGGCATGACATGCCGTGTTTGCTCTTGTAAGTGTCCCATCACTATCCATTTGCTCTGGGGCTGCCCCGGTTCACTCCGGTGAGCAGCACAGCACAGCAGGCTGGGATCGTATCCCCAGGCTGCCGCACAACCCCAGGGGCTACAGAGCAAAGGGATGGCTTCTTTGCCTCCCTGAGTCCTAGGGCTGTATTCCCATGCACTTGCTTCCCCTCAGTTGCTGTGGCACTGCCTGCCCAGCAGCTCTGTAACCAGGAAGGGAGCCCACTGTTCGGAACATTTTTTTATGAGCATGAGGACGGTTCCTCTGCTGCATCCAGCTAACTTTCTCATTACACTTTATAGCAAACATTAATGTCTCAAAAAAAAGCAGGTTTTATCTGCTCCCAAGATAGAACATAAAACAAACATCCGAAGCCCTGTAAAGCCAAGATGTTTTTAGGATGCTTCTCAGAAAATGTACTTGACTTCAATCATTCCAAATCTATTTTGTAATTACAAAGCCATTTTATGTTCCTTTGAAACTTATTCTAAAGCTATTCCACAACCAAACTGAAGATATCTTATGTATAAATTTCCACAAAAATTTATTTCAGTCTTGTCTTTTTTCTTTTTATTTCCTGTGTTGAAAATTTTTACAGTAGAAAAAGGGGTCTTTGCAGAACCTGAGGTACTCTTGAACATCTCACCATGACCTCTATAAAAGGCTGCTTGAAGGAGTTCCATTCACCTGGGCAGTGTTAGTCTAAAATAAAGGAAAAGGAAACCACCCAATGCAAAGTTTTAAGGGCAGGTGGAGTCATTAACATTTAGTTTCAGCTTCCCCTATGCCACAGGCCATCCTGCTTCACCGAGGGTGCCTTTGTCAAGGTGAGTGGCAGAGGTTTACTAGACCACGAAGTTTACGACTGGCTCTGAGGTTTCATCATCTGGCTGCAGGCCATGACAGGCTGGTTCGCTTGCTGAACAGGAGAAAGGTCTATTCTCTCTTGACATATAGCGATAATAGTAAAGATTGAAACCCACTAAATAGGCCACACAGTTAAGGAATACCAGTGAGGTTTGGAACGGCATACTTGCCTATTATTATTATTATATTACTTTCTCCTTGACGATGCTGTGTGAGGAACTCATCCATAAAACCGGTCACTGTCCCACTGTACGTAACCCTGATAATAAGTAGGTTTTCTTTGACTACAAAATAGCATTGGCAAAGCACAGATGATCTTACCTACGAGATACCAGACAAACCAAAGCTTTATTTAGAAGCAGCCATGTTAAAGCATAAATACATAATCAATGTGTAGGGCCAGGAACTAAGTGATGTGTGTTTAAAGAGCAGCCTAGTCATAACCTATATAATGCCAAGTAAGAAGAGCATATAGCAGAGGGAAGGTGGAGATCTGCTTCTGCAAGCTTGTGCTGCATTCACAGTGCAAGAGCATTTGCATGGTATGTAATGAATTATCAAGTGCTATTATGTAAAGTAGTTGGAAATAAAACTGACATTAGATAAAAAGGGATGTGATACTACTACAGCAATCACTCTAAAAGCAGAGGAAGGGATTGTAACCCACTGTGATCTGGTTCTGATTTGAAATTGGTGGAATTTACATTCCCTGAGCATCTTTTTTGGCCCACAAGGAAATGAGCAGGCTTCCCACTCCCTGTGTTTATGGGAACAGCAGCTGCAGAGCTGTTCTCTCACCCCAGCCTCATCAATACCGGCTTTCATGTTATTAGTTCTCAAGATTGCTCTTACAATGATTCCGCCTTTAAGATGTGGTTATTGTGCTTTTTATAAGTGAATGGAAAAAACCCACAAAGGTTAGCTATATTTCTTCTCAGTGAATTCCGTAGCAGAAGGAAACATTCAATGATCCCCCTTTCTGTGAATGTGGTCTGACAGATCAATGCATTTTCTGGGTTCTGTTACCCTGCTGAGAATTTGTAACAGATTTTGAGGCCAGACCACATCTTCCCTTCTAGCCAAGGGTAAGTTAATTAGGTCAACACAACCACACAGGCTCGCAAAGTTTCTGGATTGTCAAACTGCAGGGAGAGAGGGGCGTCTTGTCCCCTGTCCCACAGGAGAATCAATGAAAGTCACAGCATGTCTGTGCAGGGAGGTGCCAGCTGCTTATGGGCTTTTTCCCTACTCTGGAAGTACTTTCTTGTCTGGGGGGGGCGGGGGGGGCTGTAAGCCATTTACCCCCTGCGCAATCAGGGGACGAAGTGCCAAGGTGAATATTCACAAGTGATAAATGGATTTTTTAATTTGTACTACAAATCTATTCTCTGGGTTTTTTTTTTTTCGTTTATTTTATACCAAAGGAAGGTATGATTTTGCTGATGATTTCTGCCTACTGACATAACTAATTACTTAATCAAGGGCTTCTGCCTTCTGTTTAGAGATAGCTGAGATATTAAGAGATCGCATTAATGCCCTTAGAAACACAGGAAGACTTGAGAAATCTATAAAGATATATTTAGTGGTAAAAATTATTCCATGATAATTTGTCAATTACAGTGTTCTATCAGATATTCAACTGCTTGAGATTAAATTTGCTCCAGCTGGGGGAGGGATTCATTTTCTGTGCTTTTAGACGTGTCTGGAAAGAAAATGCCTTTACTTAAGATTTTTAAAAAAAAAAAAAAATGTTTGCTGCATTTTTAGTGTTTGAGTTACATTTAGCATCAAGGTGATTTTGTGTAGGGCTAGCAGATGTTTGATAGGTGTTATCAGCATGGTAAATGCATAAATTGATATTTTCTGGATTGATAACGGATGCCGTAGAAAATGCTTATAAGTAAATCTCCAATAATGGTTCAGAGAGGGATGGAATAATTTAGGTTGCCTGGTCCACCTATACCCTGAAAGCAGGACTAAATCATTAAAACAATAAACAACCGTAACAAAGTAACTTACAAGTCCCTCATGTTTTTATTCGATTTATTTTCCATGCCACTTCAATGTACTTTAGTGTTCTTTTTAAGTGAGAAAAACTGTGCACATGGAGACATTCTAAGTTTCTCCTGCCATTGGGATACTGAAATTTTCGTACCGAAATTTTTGAGAAAAGAACATCTGTCCTTCTTTGACAGAGGGGTATTTGCCTATATTCACAGCACACAGGTTTAATAGCATTGTGCTTCTTCCTGCAGCTGAGTACTGGATTCTTTGTTTCTTGCGTAAGTGCACCTCTGACACATGGACATCACTCACATGCACAGGAAGTAGAGTTCAGCTCCTTCTCCTGGAATAAATTTGCCACAGGGAGGCAGCGCTCCAGGTGGGAACCCAAGGTGCTGTCCCCACAGACAAAAGGTGGGGCCTTGTCTTTTTAAGGCCTCCCCAGGGGGCAGCTGGTAGAACAGGCTACGGAGTCGCAATGAGCATCTGGTATAAATGAAGCACTTCCTCTGCTGTATATAATATGTGCACACAGGGTAATATATTGATTTGCTCTATTATCATTTCTGTCATTTTATCATATCGTACTAGTTAGTTATACGAAGCCATAGTTTTAGTGACAGAGAACCTCTCATTCTGCCTTGTCTCTTGTTTCAATAGGAAAACTTACTCAAGGAGGACTAATGAAAATTATAGCTATTTATCCACCAAAGCTATGAAATGATACATTATGATTCCCAAAGTGCTGGGTTACTGTACTGTGACAAATAGAATAGTTTCCTAAGTACCCTTGAGTGAGAACAAGTGTGCAAAAAGGAAATTAATATTGGAGATTTATTTTTTTCAACCACTTAGTTGCCAATAGAAGGAGTTATAAGTAAAGTTTATATTTCTTAAATGTCTGTTTGGTGGGGGGTTTAAAAGATGATAAAGAAAGGGGTGCTTAGAGCATATTGCGTTTGAAGTGGGAAGAGGAATAAATGTGATTTCCACACATTGAATGTTTTTTAAGAATTGTTTCTACTGCTGCTTTTCTGGGCTGTGTAGAGGACATGTGCTGTGCCCCGTAGCTATGGCCTTGGGCACTGTGCTATGGTGTAGCTCAGCTGCTGGGCACCTGTGACAACGTGACTGTCACTTCTGTCACTCGTCTTCCAGGTCATGGTTTTGTTCATCTGTTTGTTTGGGGTTTTTTTTGCCTGTGGCAAACACCTACCTTTACCAGGGTCACACCAGTCAAATCTGGGCTATTTTACTCTCATGCTAGGGGTGGGCAGCAGTGGCACCACAAGTCACTGCAAGTCTCGTGCCTCACAAAAGGAGAGGCTGCTGAACCAGAAAAAAATGCCATCCTTCTTCGTTGTGCATAAGTAGCATTTAAATGTAAGGCACTATCTAAAAGAAATAAGAGTGAAAAGCTGGGTTTGTGAAGTACCTGCCTCTCCTCCTTTCCCCAGTGCAAGCAGACAAGGTGAAAGTATGACTTTTCTGCTGGTTCCAGCAGGGTTGTTCCAGAAAGGGTACTGCTTTCAGCATCCTTCTCAGTGGCCGAAGGATGAATAAGCGTCTCACTGAAAGCAGCTCTGTCCCATGTGGGCTATAGCACGCAGCACCTAGAACAGGCATATGCCAAGGCAGAAGTTGGGGTGGGGTAAATGAAAGGTCCTGATTGAGGTCCTTTGCATCAGAAAATGAGAGCATATGGCTTGGCTTTGTCCAAGACTTGTTGTACTGTCTTGGGCAAATTATTTTGGACCGGTTTCAATCCAGAATTTATGCTTTTCCTCCCACTGACGCTCCTGGTGGCTCCCTTGTTTTCTGAGGTTTACCTAAAGAGTTAAGATTGCTGGATTTGGGGCTGATATCTTTTAAGAGCTCTTGGCACCCCAGTGGGAGTTCCCAGGTCCCTGTGTCTCAGGCCAGGTAGGGGCAGGTCTTGTACAAAGCCATCCTCAGATCGCTCTGCTGTTCCCTGCTGCAGAGCCAGCCCTGGGAACCAGCACCTACCCCCTGCAAGGAGGGGGATCCGTGTGTGCAGCCCATCTCAGCCTGCACAGGGAACAGGGGCAGAGCCCCGGGGAGGCGCTGAGCCCTGCTGGCATGTTCCCTGCCATCGGGTAGGGAGAGGCCAGTTGTGCTTTTGGATGCTGGAGAAGAAAGGCGGCGTTATAGTTGCCCTACATTCATGACTATTAATTGTGTCAAGTTAACTGTCTCAGCAAAGTAATCTGTGAACTGATCCTTAGTAACTCAGTTCCTAAATGGGTGAGTAAACCAGTAGATTAATGCAGTTCTGTAGCCTTATAATTCAGCTCTGATGCAAATCCAAAGTAAGCCCTTTAAGTTGCGTTTTACCAAATTAGCTGTAGAGAACAACAGAGTGATGCCTTTTCCTTTATCTAACAAATTGTCTATTCTGACTTACCAGAATCTATATGCTTTTACACCACTTGGAGCTAAAATCAGGGCAGCTGAAATCAAGAGCTTTCTCATTATTTTCAAAATACGTTGAAACTTCATGAGGATGTAGAGAGGAACCCCATTCTGTCTGGATTAGTCTAGCCCCAGTTATCCTAATCCACCCTGCTTTGCAGTCAGGTTCTGGCTCCTTGTCCTCAAGGCACTTCCAAAGTTTCCATCATGTGAATAGACAGTCAGAGTTGGAGCTGGGCAGTTAAATTACATGAAGTGCATGGTGACCATTTGACTTTTGTTTCTTGATTATTTTTTATGTGCATGTTATATTTTTATGAATGCCACTGCTCATGGAGCACTTTGAACCAGCCGCCTGACTTATTTTCCTGAGCCATTAACATGTTTTTAGGACATGTTAATGTGCCTGTGTAGTTCATGTTGTTCTTTTCAGCCTGTACTTCGTTGCAAAGGTGATCATCAAAATTAGGAAAGAGGCAACCTGTGAACAAACATGCGAATAATGATAATAGCAACACCCTGAACTTGTGTTTGTATTTGTTACGCTTCTCAAATCTTACCTCTTACAATGGCTAGAAAACGCTTGAAGTGTAAGCAGCTGATGAGCTGTGACTCCTGCTCATCTTTCATTTTCTGGTCTGATTGCTTCTTGCTGCCACCATCGTTTCCCCCTGTATCAGTAGATTGAAAGCCTGCTGAGGTACAGATCTTTTTCTAGCATATTTGGTGCTCACCCTGGCTGAGTCACGCTAAAAACAATATTAAAAAACAGTGATCTTGAGATTACAGTGTTTTAAGAAACATTAAGCAGTACCCTCCACTCTCCTCCGCAGAGGACTTTCAAACAAACTTTTCAGTGAGGCATTAAAGGACATCAGTCTTTGTCACTTGCCAAGGTAGGTGTGGAAGCTCGCAAGTACCTACGCGTGAGGAGATTTCTGACCGAGGGTTCTTTGCTTACAAAGTCCAGTAGCTGGAAATGGAAGTGAAGTGAAAGTAATTGCACCACTTGCCCAATGAGAGAAATTAGCCATTTATTTAGAGATGAAATAAGTACTCCGGTTGCTTCAGATGAGATGTCTAGCTGAACAAAACATTGTAGTTCAGTCACAAATGGGTAGGTCTGATACAGAAGTGACATGGTGAAGTTCTCCATCTTGTATATAGCATGTCAGAGGAGCGCCCCTTCTGACCTTAACATCTAGAGAAATGTCGCTTCTCTGTTACCCTGTGGGTATGTGAAGCATTCAACCAGATGAGGAGAGACAAAAAGCCGAGGAACAAGGTCTTTGATAAGTGAGATCTCCTTTCCCTACTTTTCACCTGCAGGTAACTTTGTTGATTAGTGACTCTGACATGCAGCCTGGGATTTTTTTTCTTAGTAATGAAGAAAAAAACTGTAGGCATCAGTTCCTGATTATGACTGTTGTGCAGAGTTTTGAAATAAAACCAACAGTATGTGGCTGAACCTGCCTGATAAGAAGTTATTAAAAAAAAGTAATAATGTCGTCGTCACAGCAATGAGGAGATAAATTATATGTTAAATGGCAAAGCACGGCACTGCATATTTCATGCTCTGTAATGACTTAAGAGTTCATTGTGATAAATGTTATTAAAATAAGCACCAAAGGAATTAAATGTGATGCTCTGCTACCTGTGCTGAGATCTAAACTTGCTTAATTCTTGCTGTACTGCCTTTTGCGTAGCCACTGTTCGATATCACTTAGAAAGAACGTGAAAAGGCAAAAAGGTAAATCCTTTATGATGAAAGGCTGCACAATTAACAAAGGGAAGAGGGGAGTTGCCTTGAAGCTTTCCTACTGCCTGTAAAAAATGAGCTTTAGGTTTTACACTGGTGGCATTATTTTTAAATGTCACATCTGGGTTTTGTTCCCCCCTTTAATATAAATGTCAGTGGTATTTTGCTGGGAAATCTTTTTGTTTCACCTTCCACTTTAATAAATTCAGACTGGCTTTCAATCTTGCCATCTACCTTTGTATATTAATACTGTATATAATATAATAATGTATATACATATAATATACATTAATATTATATATAATATGTTGATATAATATATAATATTATAAATATATTAATGTTATATGCATGTATTTATATATGTATATAATATAATATTGTATATTAATATACCAACACTGACCAAAATCCTGCAACAGATTTTTTCCAGAAGGCATGAATAAAACAGGAGCAGTGGAGTAGGAATATTCCAGAAGATCAGTAACAACGTTTAGCATGAAATGGACAAGTGCTGTATTGACAGTGGGTCAGGGAAGTAAAATATCATGAACTTCCACAGTCACAGCCAAGGCAGAGAGCTTCACTAGCACTTGGGCCACTGGTTGAGAATATAAAGAAAGAGTGTATTCCTTTCTGGGGAGGGAAAACAGAACCAATAACACTTTCATTCAGAGTGGGTAAAAAAGGTAATGGAGAAGAAATAATCATAAACTGATAAATACTACCCTACTCGGCTCTTATGTGAGCTAGTTCTTAAAAGGCTGCATAAGCTTTGAAGAAAAATACGATGGTGTCAGAAGACAACTGTTTGGCACCAGAATTATCTATACTTCCAGATCAGTTGCCAGGTGCTGCTGAAATACCACCGAGGGGGAGAAATCACTTCATCCATTACGAGTGCATTAATCCTGTCCTTGCTTTCTAAGACAATTCAGTGTCCCTAGTGCCTTCAGATGGTTTTATAGCTACCATTCCTACAGAATAACACACCAGTGGGAAGGCAGGAGTGGGCTATTGGCAATGTTATTGCTCACTTGGACTGGAAGGTTGGAGGAAATAGCAGGGAAACTGTCCCCAGCTGCTGTCACTCACCTTAGCATCTACCTGGGGTACTGGGCTAGGGGGACCTTTGGTCTCATTCAGTAATGTCATCTTTACTCTGTGGGCCCTTGGGAACTGGGATTACCCCTTTCGTTTGTATGTATTTGATACTTTTAAAAATAGTATCCCTGTTTTCTATGTAGGTTTTTCCCCACCAGACAATACAGTTTGTTGCATTTAATGCAAATAGATTTGTCTAATCTGAAATAGCCACAACTGCCTTTCTGTATGAAATAAAGGAAGTGGTGGCAAAACTTGCACTTACCATACCAGATTTCTGCCCTACCTTGCTAATGCCAACTATTTAACTTCCAAAGCCCTCTAAGGTTCACAGTGTCATTTATATAATCTCTAAATTATATGAAAGTGGGCAAGAGCTCTCCTATCTCATCATTCTTTGAATAGTTGACTACTAGTATCTCAGGACTGAAATATATTTCTGTAAAAGCTTTTAAAGCTGTCTGTAATGATGCATAAACTGAGAAGTAACATTCTAAGGATTTGCATGAAAACCCACTGTGTTCATGGTACATTGTCTCCAAGTTACAAGGTTTTATAGCAGATTTTTAGTGTATTCAGATACTTAAAGGTGTTCTACTGTATTCTGTCAGAGTTTTTTGAGGTATGTTAAATCTTTACCTTTTCACATCTTCGAAGCTCCTGTGGATCTGTCACTCCTGAGAAGCCAGCTCAAAACCAGCTCTTTAAAAAGGCTGCAGAGCCTGAGCAGCTGCTCGTGCTGCTTTGTCATGAACAGAAATAGCCCCGACACACGTACCTTCATTCTGTGACATGGGTGTAAGTGTACGTGGTGTTCTCAGTACTATGGTATCAAGTACCTCTCTGGTACAGAAATCACCACTGATAAGCACTGGGACATCAAGCCACAGACAATGAAATGCCTTTTTAAAATTTCTTTCTTTTTTTACTACTGGCTCCATTAATATTCCTTTACAAACTTTTAACACGCCTAATTGTTCAGTGTCCAACTTCAGCCCTAAAGGCTCCGTTGGTATGTCCCTCGTCCTCATGTTATGTTTATTGCAATTTCACCTCCTTGAAGATAAAACAGCACCTTTATGCTCCTTTTGGGAAATGGGGGATGAAGGCAGACTGCCAGTGCTTGCTGGGCAAGGTGTGCCTGAGGTGGCAGCCTTGGCTCTGAGGCTACTGCTGCTCTGCCTTTCAGGCAGGCCTAAGTACATGAGCAAACTACAGTTTGTCTCAGGTCCTCACTGAATAGAAATACCCATGTGCTAATGCAAGTGAAAGGAGACTCCGGTCTGAGACACGTGGTGGTGCAGATTAAGACGACTAACAGCTCGCTGTAATATCCTACCTATTCCTTTCTGTCTTAGCGGCAGCATCATGTTAGGCCAACAAGTCAGCCTTTGTTGTTGTTTGGTTTTTTTTCTGTAAAGTTTCCTAGGTATCAAAACAATTAGGATTTGTAGATAGCAAGCTCAGGCTTTCCTTTTGCACCTTGCATTCCCAGAACTGAGTCAAGACATGCACCAGGTTTGGTTTTCAGCCTGCCCTCTGCCTTAGCCTGCTAAGGAAAAGATGAAGGCATGGTGAGTAACGTTACCACTGTGGTTTGAAATCAGGACAGAGTTAGCAACAAACAACATGCTGTCACCTCAGGTGTGCTCTCTAATGCAGCTCCTGGAGGCCTCTGAACAAACCATGTTTTACCAGAGTACCTCATTTTGTTTGAAATGGCCATCAGGTGCCACTGAGTTTAATGAGCTATACTGAGCTTTAAAAACAAGCATAAAGACTAGAGAGTTGACAAGCAAAGACACGTGCCACAAAGCACGTCGACACGCTTGGTCATGTTGAGGTTGTGCAGATATACCAGGCTAAGAATGGAGCAAAAGAGTACGGAACTAATATTCCAAGTATGAAAACTTGATTTGCAATGAAGCAAATGGAGACAGGAGAATAACTCGTGGCATCTAGGTTTTAAAACACAATTTATGAAAATTAATAAAGGCAGTTGACTGAGCAGTGGCAGTTACAATTTGTGTGCTATCGTGTCCTGTTGTTTGATTTAGGACCTGATGCTAATTCTTAAAGTAAGTAAAAGAGCTCAGGGAGATGTGGGATTCCATGGGATATTTTTGTATTAAGGTACCAACAGATGAGAATGTCCAAGTCTATTGGTTAAGGTACAATTTTTGATCATGACTGGTGTTTGCTGATAAAGGGTAGTTAAACTCATAAGCTTTTGTAGTGGCGATAAAAGCTAAAATGTAAACAGTACACAAGGAGTGATTTTGTTCTCATATTTTTGTAATATGGCTCACTGCCAAACTCCTTGAAAAAGCGGTGCTGGCAAGGTGTGTTCTCTTCTGCAAAGCAAGGCCCGGGTCTGCGCTGGAAAATGCCTGATTCACATACAGTCTTTAAATGTATTGAACAAAAAGCAGCTATAAGAAATCCCTTGCTGTAATCCAAACCCAGCTGAAAGGCTGCTCTGATTCAAATTTAACTACTTCCCATAGCCAGTTTATGAAAATATCTATTACTGTTAATTCGTTGTCTTTAACTATTTCTTCAATAACTTTCTTCATTGCCTTTGAAAACATCTTTGATCTCATTGAGTCGAAAATATAACTGGCAATATAAAAATAGAAAAGCTTCTGATGTTTTTATTAATGTAAGTTTATTCAATAACTTTGGGGGCTGCTCTTCCAGTCTGGGAAGGAAATCGATGCCAGTGAAGGTGCCTCTCCTTTTTCTCCAATGGTGTTTTTTCTTCCTCTGTAGCAGTTGCTGAAAGCTAGAGTTCCTGCTTGTCCCAGTTCCCTCTCCTCTTCTTGTGTCTTTCAGCAGCTACCAAACATACCACATCATCCCCTCACCTCCTTTCAATGTATTTCTGTCATATCTCCTCCTTTTTCATTGCAGCAAACTTAAATTTCTCATCCGCGTTTCCTGTTGCATTCTCTTTTTGTTCTTTTAATCTGTTGCATTCTCTCCATTCTGCCCATGGTGGCAGCCTCACTGCCCTCTTCTGTTATTTCTGTCTTTTCATATCAGATGCTACCCAGAAGTACCCTTCTTTCTCATGTTCTATTTGGCAATATAAAAAAGTTTACTAGAAAATGGAAATGCCTCCTTGAGAAAATAGATGAGGGGGAAATTGTGGTTTTTTTGGCTGGCCTCTAAAGCTTTGTGAGCTCAAATTTTGTTTTTTTGACTGAGAAAGCCTCCTTGCTCTCCCAAGCGCCTTTGATGTTGCCGGTGTTCCCAGTGGACAGGCTGGCTTCACCTGTGCAAACGGGAGCAGAGGAAAGGGATGCAGGGAGACAGCGCTGTGAAGCAGACCTGAATGGCCCCCGGCTCCGTGTCTGTCTGCCTGCTCTGCAAGGCCTGTAGCTTCAACACTGACTCGCTGTTTCAAGGCAGTCTGAAGAATTTTGGCACCCAGTCCCTTCTAAATCCCCAAAGCACCGACAGCCTAACTCCTTTGGCAATTAGCATTACCCATTGTGGTTGTTAATATCCGTGGAGGATGGAACAAGTGTGCAGTGTCCTTGGAGCATTTAACTCTTACTCACCCAGTTCGTTTGATAATAACAGTGAAACGTTGCATGAAGGTTAGCAAGGCAGCTTCTGGTAGAGAGAGAGAGGGAGAGATACAGATGCAAGAGGAAGGTGTTGAACAGATTATTAGTAGGCTTGAGCCCAGGATATATACAGGGAAAACCAAACAGCAAATTGGAAGTGAATCTTAGCCACTGCCAAAATCTTACTCCCCTCCAGTGCAGCGGTGGTGGGGATATGAGAACATCCAGCAGAAGTGGGCCATGCTCCTGCTATGGATCCACCTAAACAGCTGCCTGCCCATTGAGAACTAGCAAGACCTCAGGCAGCCTAAAAGCTCCTTCACCTTGGTGAGGAGATAGCCCATTTGTTCACTCCAACATTAGAAGTAGAGGACAGAAGAGTGGTGGGGAAACACCTATTCCCTCTCTCACCAGGTCCTTTCCTCTCAAGGACTGGGGCCTGTTTGTTGCAAGATGGGAAGGGAGGTCTGTGACCTGATGGCCGGGAGCAGGGAGGGGGCAAAGGACTCATGTTTCAGCCATCCTCCTGTTGAATTTAAAAGAAAAATAATAAATCCAAGAAAGGTGGTGTTACAACCTAGGGAGGAAACTATGCTCACACGTTCTGGGGCTGCAGGTCACCCAGCATGTGTAGAACAGAACACTAGATCATGCTCATGGGATCTGGGCTGAGAAACCAGTGGGGCTGGAAATGTTAGAAACAGGTTATAAAGATATAAATGAAAAGGAAGAATCTAGAGAAAAGAAACTGCTTCCCATTTACCACCCTTCCAGATGTAGGAGCCACATGGCCAGTGTCCTGGGACAGGGAGAGGGACTGAGGGTGTGCTGGACACAGGGAGGGCATTGCGTGAGAGGCTGAAAACTCCCCGTTTAGACCCACTGCTCTGCTCCAGTGAATTTAACCATGAATAGATGTGGATGTACAGATCCTATTGTACAATTAGCCTTCTGTTTCTCTGTGGCTTTCATTTTGAAAGGGGGAAGGAGAAGGGCAGAAAAGGAGGAACTTTACCTCAAAGATCTTCCATGCCAAGGCTGAGTATTTTAACAAAATTTAACTTTCTGGCCTGTTTCTGGGAGGCAGTGAATGAATCACAATCAGCTGTGCCCCAGGCTAAGGGGGCTCGGCGGCTGAGTCATGACGGACCAAGGGGAGTGATACATCAGGAGCGAAATCGATGCTGGTCAGCCTTGAGTGCTACAGCAGAGGAGCACCATTAAACAGTTGCCAAGGACCATTCACTCTCTGTGACGCTCTTCCATTTTGCTCCATTAGTTATGGTTTTCAACAATGACCTCTCTTGGCTCAAGGGATTATTTTTTTTATGAGAAATTTCTCTATTTAAATTTCATGCATTGTGAGTCTATCCAGATTCTGTCAGAGGTTAGTTCTACATTTGACTGACTTGCTTTAAACATAAATAGTCTCAGAAAATTAACCCCTTCTTTGCTAAGCCTCAGTCTTGTGGGTAAATGGTAGCTAATGCTTGGAGAGGAATGAAGCTTTTCATGGGATCAGTGGATCTGCTGTAGGTACCTATAAATGTGCTTCCACACTTATTTCTGCTATATGCTTCCCTTTTCCTGGTGTTATAGGTTTCTGTAGTGTGCTGGCTTTCCATGGAGCCCAGTTAATGGAGCCCATTAACTTCAATAAACTGTAGTTTCCGTCTTCCAAAGAATCCTGTACATGTTTCTGCTCTCCCACAGGTACCAGAACAGGAGCTCTGATTTCCTTATGTCTTACTTCAATAGCTTGGCATATTGATGTCTGACAGTTTTGGATCACTCAAGGACGTAAAAAAGAGGCCTAAAATCAGTGGTGATGCTCGCTATCCATTCCTCTATTGGTTCGACAAGCAGTTCGATTTTGTTTTCCTCCTGGATTTGACAGACTGTGAAATTACTGTCTCACTGTTTAGAGGGCAAATGAAGAGCTTAATATTATTTGGGTGTGTTGAAATATCTGCACGACAAAAGAAGATTGGGTTTTAAAGAGCTTCCCATGGAAGTCTCTATGAAGTAGTTTATAGATCTCTCATAATTGCATATTTCCCTTTCCTTTGGTTTTACACGTGAACAAGGTAAAGGCTTGTTTCTTGTGTCTCTGCTTCCTGTAGATGTCAGAGTCATTGTGTCCTCCTGACTGAAAAAAGATGCTGTGATATTAATTTACTTGTGTTCTAAAATGAAATTATGTTTAAAAAGGACACAAAACCATTTTAAGTTCATACAATTGTTGGGATTTTTTTTCCAGAATGTCCAAGTGCTTCTGCTGCAGTTCAATTAATTTCCACCATGGATGCCACCAGAAGACTGAAATAAGGAAAGCACTAATAAACTCACCAACCTGAGAAAAAGCATCTGAAGACCTTTACTGCCCTGCTGTCATGTTGCAAATAGCAACACTGAGAGTGCCACCAGGCTCTGCATCTTCTTCTCCTGGCTTTTGGCTGCTTCTCTGCAAGATCAGCTCTGAGGAGCTGACTTTGGACCTACCTCACAGCTGTGGACTTGTCTGATGCTCTCAAGACTCGTGGCCGACCCTTGTTACCAGCACCCAACCCAGCAAAGGACTGTGCCAGGTTGGGGAGGGCACTGCCCTGCTGCTTTGTTGATGCCTGCGGCTCCCGGCTCGTCTTCATAGATCAGCCCGCTGACACATGGTAAGGTTGTATAATTATACTCAGACTAATATTTTCTCAAGAAGTTCTCTAATGTTTTAAAATTTTTGCTCTGTGCATTAAATTCATACCTGAAAAAAAGTGGTAAATTAAGTATTTCAACCTACAAAGGAGCTTTTTTTCTACAGTGCATGCTGTATTGCACGCAAGGGTAGCCAGCTCCAGACTGCACTGCTTCTTACTGCCTTCTGCCTGTGAGGTCGGCTCATGTGGCCACGAAACCAAATATGCAGGCTGCTGTCTTCAAGAGCACAGTGAATCCTACCTGACTTACGGCTGGCTCCAAAGTCCATTGAAATCATTAGAAATGTCCTATGGATTGTCTGTGAGCAGTCCTACAGACCACATTTACTGCAGTAACTTACGTACTATATAGTGCTCTTGAACCAAGACAGTATTTCAGTGCCTATTGCTCCAGGGGAGTCCTTTGGTTGACTTCAGTTCCTCCATCAAACCCTTACCAAACAGGCTACTGTAGGCATATTAGGAAGGCTTTTGACCAAATGTGGCAAGAAATCTATTGTGCTTTTTGTCTTTATTTGCATATTGTTTGTACTTATGTGGAGCATCTAAAGTAATCAAGCTTTGCTTTAGCCCTTCACTTTATTGAACAGCAAAAAATACCCACATCAAGGTAAGTGATGTTCAGAGTTAGGCTCCTTCTGAATAGCTTTCCTGAATCGGTGTTCTACTCTTGTCATCCAAACAAATAATCAACATAGAAAGCCTCTTTCTGTAATTGCTAATCTGAAACACTCAGCCAAAACCTGCCTTCATCAATTTCAGCAAGGGGTTAGACAGTCTTAAAACATGTTTCAACTTTTTAGATCAAGGTGGTTTTGGTTTTCCTTTTGTTTTGGGGGTGGTGGTGTTGTGTTTTACTAAGATCTTTGCATGAGATAAACTTGCAGCTACTATCAGGAAGTTCAAGGACTTTGTTAGAGCAGGAAATAGCTCTTTTAGTTCCACATGCAAAGGCAGCTTTTAACGTGGCTGCTGAATTGCATTCATCAGAAGTAAAGGCTAATCCTCCTGTTGACATTTATGGAGTTGGTTGATTACTTCTCTTCTGAACCATCCATGTAGGGCATTGCAGGTTTTTATAAATTCTTTCCTGTAAATGCTTAATATTAAGAGGTTTTTTTCTGATTCGTAATTTAAACTCTGCACATTAATAATTGATAGCTTACAAGGTAAAGCAAAAAAAAAAAAAGATGGATCAAACCTGGCAGAATACATTGAGAGAAACATTTTAACTGCAGTGGCCAGAATTCTCTTGACCATCATAAAACCACTTCCTGACATTAGCTGAGGGCTAGTGTGGCAGGAGGACGAGCTGGAGGCCCGTGCAGCTGCCGGTGTTCATACAGGGCTATGTGCTGATATTACAAAGCTTATGCTACACATAGGGGTGGAACTGAACGAGGGGACCCACCATGTATTCTCTGCTCAAAAAAACCTTTTCACTTCTTCTACGACTTACGCAATTTATTTTAATTTACTTTTCAGTTGTTTTGGAAGTATTCTGCCCCTATGAGAAGAGTACCTATGAAAGGGAAAAGGTTATTAGTATATATAGTTAAATGCATATAGGTGTGTTTTATATTAGAATAACAGTAGTAGCTAACAGACCCATGAGAAGTTAGAGCCCCACTAAATGTAGACTCTAGACTGAGTAGGAATTGGTCACTGCACCACAGAACTGTGTGTCCAACTCTATGAAGATGGACAAAAGAATCATTACGCTCCCAATTTTTAGTGAAATTGATGCAAAACAAATGTAAGGATTCAGGTTTCTCTATGATACAGATCTTTATAGGCCTTGAAAAGAGATCAGATTTTCAAATTAGTTCTCTCCTTTTGAAAATCTGGGCATAGGTGTTGTTCTGCAGATACTAGATTCAAAGGTTTTCTTTAAAGCCTGGCCTGTATCTAAAACAAGCAAACTCCCAACCCAGGGCTTACACCTCTAAAATCTCTCCACTGGTACTGCTGCAACCCAAAAATGGGCATCAATGGTGGACCTTCTGGGTCATCATGTCTACCCCTCTGCTACTGCCCTCAATCCCCTCTAATCCCTTCTATAACCTTATTAGGCCTTGTCTTAAAACTAAATAGGTTCCTAGCAGCAAAGCTGTTACCGTTTTCTCATCCTTCCATTATATCAGAGGGGGTGCTTAAATTAAAATCTAGTTTCAAAGCTGAATTTATCTGAGGTTTATTCATGCTTACTTACTCTTTGTCAGTGTTGTCCTTTAGCCTAAACACCTCTTCTTCTTCCCTTATGTTTACACTGCTTTCCCAGACCCTATATTGATTTTACTGGCAGCAAGTTCAGTCTTGGATTTAGAAGGATACGTGGGCCTTATTCGTGTACTCTCTTGTCAGCTAACCTCTCCACAGCCCATGTTATCCTAAGAGCCCATCTCCACATCTGTTGCAGATTAAGTCTTTCCCCAGTGGAGGTGATCAGACCCAGAAATGGTGTTTCAGGTGACTACTTATCCAGGTGTTCCCTTCAGAAGTGAGAGATCCAAGCTCAGTTCCCTTCTCTAAGTGAGTGAATCTGAGTGGTTATTTCACATAAACCGCAAGGTATTCTGACCTGCTTATATTTTCAATCACTTGTAGATCGTGTTTCACACACTAGAGGAAATTAAATGTTGAAATGGAGCAGCACTATCCCATAGCACTGCTGAGAGTCTTAAACATGAGGCTAGAAAGTCATTCTCTTTCCTCTCCTGTGCTATCATAACTGAGGCAAGCTCCACCTCTCCTCCCTGCAAGACATAAATCCTGAAACCATCTGGAGATCTTCCTGGTAGATGTGTCCTCCTTGTCCCTCAAGCAGAGGCAGGAACTTAACCTGGCTCTCCCTATTCCAAGGAAAAGACAGATGCTGCATCAAAACAGCTTTTCTAAGTTTAATGGCATCAAGAATAACTGAAAATTGAAAGCTTCAGATCAGTCTGGGCTGGGTTTTGTTGAACTTCAGATCTGATACACTGGGGGAAAAAAAGGTGGAAAAAAGAATGACCAGTGCTGCTTCCCTAGGGGTTTGCCCCCTAACAGCCACTGGGGGAGTCTGACTTTCTGCTCGTTTTCAGGCTGCTTGTTCCCATTAAGTACTGATAAATGGGTGTGAACAAAGATGAAACACAGCTTCAACATGCAGTGGAACAACGCAGCCATTTGTTAAGAAGGCTTGTAGCGAGTGAAGCATAAATGGCTGGAGTCAGCTCATGTGGTTCATATTCTCTTATTACACTGCCTTATTGCAGTAGGCACAACTTATTGTTTTCACACAAATTGATTCCATGATGATGAACTAGAGAAATCATTCACTTTGATCAGTGAGAAAGCCAGAACATGTTGAAACTGTATTCCTTATTTTTAGGTTTTGTAAGTAATACATTCCCCTATAAAGTTAGAACAAGAGAAGTAATAGCACAGGGTCAGAGTTAAACTTGTTATATGAAAATTACACTTGGTAATGATCTGAATTTTAAAAAATATCTGCTTCCCATTTCAGAAATGAGACAGCTCAATTCCTTCCTACGTTTCATTTGTTTTAAGGCAGAGAATAGAAATGGTATCAATTTTTCTGCCAGCATATTAAAACATGTTTTTATTAACAAGTAATTGCATTGCGTCTTGGAAAGCATTAGCAGCAGCAGCAGCAGAAAATACTTCTGGAAAGCTGAGAAATGTATTTCAGATTCCTTGAGTAAGAATGTAAAACTACTGCAGAAGGGTATTTCCTTTCCCGGAGCATAGATGGGAGAATTCTTTATAGGTTCTGCAGCTGAGAGCTATTTTCAAATGAGCTAAATCTCATTTTGAACCAAAGTAATCTGTGAAGTGGATGCTCATCTAGATGAAAAGACACCCTGTACTTTTTTTTTTTTTGAAACAAAAATAAGTACCTAAAATATAAAGTTCCTCAAATACCTGAAAGCTTAACAAATTCAAGTGAAATTCAGAAGGAAGTCCACATTTGAGACATATGTGGAATCGTTTTATTTCTGGTTTTGGACTAGTATGGATCGGCAGGGAAGGGGGAGGTTGATCTTCCCTGTTGTGATTTCCAGGACAGTCGCCTGTGTGGATGTGGTTATAACCATGTAAAAGTGTCAGTGGATTAGAAAAATCAAAAGTCATTGGTACGTGAGACTCAAATGTGATGTGGTCAGATGAAGCTGTCAAAAAGAAAATTGAGAAGGGACTTTATTACACCACATAAACATGGTGGAATGAGGGAGAATACCAAAAGGAGGACAAAGCAAAAATACTGGTTAGAAGCTAAAGTCAGATCAAAATCCATTAGAAAAGTTTTTTTGAGTGAGAGTGACTGAAACAACGTGCTGAGGGATGCGGTGGATTCTGCATCTCTGATGGAGGCTGCATCTCTGAGTCTTGGTTGCCTTTGTGAAAACACAAGGTCCTGAGCTCAGAACAGGGTGAGTGTAAGTGTGACTAAAATAAATGGGATTCTCACTGACTGGACATGAGACAGTCCCTCTTGGCCTTGAACACTCAAGGGGTTACATCTTAAGTTTAATCAGGCACAGAGCTACCATTCCTGCGGCTGTGAGTTCAATAAGCTGTTGTGGCAAATGTGTTATTAAAAGGCGGTGACAGGATTATGGCTGTAAGCAGCTGGAGGTCAGTTCTTCGGAGAAGGTGTTAAAAATAATGGCTGGGATTTCCAGGAGGCCCATCTGGATCATGTGGCAGAATATCAAGGAATATTCAGAAGACTTTCCTGAGGAGAGGGATCTCCCCAGATTGCCTCGGAAAGCCAAAAAAATAAAGGAGGAATTTGACTGACAATAATGGTGTGGATGAAGAGTGCTGAAAGTTCTCTTCAGTGAGAACTGAAGGGCTGGGATAGGGATGGAGGTATGGATGATGGTGTGCAAGGGTTTTCCGGGAGGCTTGTACCAACCAGCTAAGTTTGCTTAATCAAGAAACTCTGTAAAAGCCGCGTCATTTTGAGGCATCATTTCAAGCCAGACGCCAGCATAGGGTGCCTGTGCAGGGAATTTGAACAGGACAGGTGCTCCAAAGCCTGTCCTCTTTGCTGCCATTTTATTGATGCTGGGACTGTAGGCACTGTGCAGGCATCATCCTCAGGAATGTTTTAAAGTTTCGGGGGGGAGCGGGGAGAAAAACCCAAACCACCTGTCCTTTCATTTTTCTTTTTTCAAGCAAACTTCATTATCTTTGAAAAGATCTAGTGACTGGCTGAGTCCAAGCCCCTCTGAATCCTAATGGTGAACCCACTTGCTGCCCTTAGCAAAGCCAAGGATTTCATCCTTGCTTTTTAAAAGAACCAAAACATTCAATAAGTGTTTAAGGCCAAACTATTCCATGGAAATTATTTCCTCCTTTATCTCCTGCTTCTTCATCCAAAGGTACAATTTTCTCTTAAAAGCCTCTGCAGGTTGCTGCAGCAATTTTGTAATTTGAGCTTAGAAGGAAGCTGGAGTTTTCTAAAGGAATAAAGAAGCAGTTTGATTAGAACACAGCAAACCTCCCACTAGCCCTTCAAATAGGTCTTTAGAGGAGTGTTTATATCACCTGATGGCACAGTGGGACCGTGCAAGTCTGGGTCACCATCCATTCACCCTTAGGGTTCTTTAAATCATCTCGATAACAGCAAAAAAAAGTTGATAATATTGGAAGCAAGGGCTCAAACCTTTCATACTTCAAGTCTTTTTTTCACCCATTCTTGCAGTGAAGCACATTCCCATTAACACTAATATTGGAAAGTATCCAGGTGATGAAAATATACCATAACCCTGGATTTGGTGGTGGTGGAATTTAATAAACTTTCATCCACAATCCAGCTGAATGTGTGTGGGTCAGTGTGTGGGTCCCTTGGTCTGATCGTTCAGCTGGCGTGCCTGGGTTTGGCAAGTGGGCACATCAGTAGAGTCAATTTTGAACAGACTGTGTCGTTTAAGGAATAAACTGGACTTTGTGTCCTTCCCATTCTCTGGTGCAACATGTGTTCCTCAGCCACCAAGTGCTAGCAGGAAATTTGTGAAGGGTGCAATGTAAGGAGGGTGGAAGGAAAAAAGATGCCACTTAGAACAGATGGATGGAAAATTTCATATATTGAAAAAAGGTGACTGTTTGGTCAAAAACAAGCTGTTAAGTATGTTTGTTATTTTTAGCCAATAATGCACTGATGAAAGAGTGTCCTTGATAAGGAGCAGCCTCTGATGGGAAGGAGGGAGACAGGACCACGGCAGGTAGTTATTAAGGCCAGTTTGGTTGGCAGCTGTAAAAGTGAACAGTGGTGCTGCTCTTGGTTAACAAGCAGCAAATGGGGGATTGAACAAACTTTCAGATCGTTAAACAAATGGAAAGTTCACTCAACATCAAAGTGTTGTTTGGTGTTTAATTTGTACTTTAAAAGAAAAAAAGAAGGGGGGGAAATAAAAGCTGGAACAAAGTATTTCTGGTGGTCTTGTGCAGTCTCCATCAGACCTGCCTGGGAGCAGGGCTGGTGCCACAGAGAGGAAAGTTCTGTCTACCTTCTTGTTTGCATGGGTAGGTCTGCAGTGACATTGGCCTCCTTGCACATCATTTTCCACACAGGTTCAACGTTTTCTGTAAAATCCAGTTATTCAGGGAGCTGGGGACCCAAATCTATTGGTCAGACGAGGGGCTGCAGCCATGGGATTACCCCGAAAGCTTGGTTCAGGCAGGCATTGTGCCCCTATATCCAGCTGACTTCCATTAGAAGGCAATGCAAGGTCCACTGTCAGTCACACTGCCTAATTACTATATTATTGGAGACAAGATGATGATGATAGAAAGTAAATTAAAACTTTACAAATCAATCCCTGAGCACAGACTGCATGCTTGTCTCTGCTGCCCAGGGATGAATTTGAGTCTGTAGTCTTCACATTTACCTATTCTAAGCGAGAAGAGAAATTCTGTACCATCTCTTTATTGCATTTTAAAATAGAAGCAAGCTCATAATTGACATACAGCATCAGACTTTCCCTTGATACTACACACACATCTTCATGCTCTCTCACTTATACTAAATCTCTCTAGCTGACCTCCCACACTCTAGTTTAACCCAGAGACTAACAAGGGGAGAAAATGGTAAAGATGTTGTGTAATTTACAGAAATACTGCTGAAAAAAGTTTGTTATAAAGATGCGCTAGTACTTCAGGGAAAAGTAAATATTTTTTTTCTATGGCTTTTTGTAATGTAAATGTTCTGTAGCAAAGCATGTGGTACCTTCTGTTATTAATCACCCTGGGTATCCAAACTTTCTTTTATAAGACTGGGTCTTTTAGCTATTTGGAAAAGCCCATAAACATGTGATTTAAAAGGAGTGAGGGGAACCACTCGTATACAACCAAGGAAAAAAGCCCTAAAATATAAAAAGAAGGAAGGTATATAAAAGGAAGGGTAAAGCCATTTGCTTTGCCCTCACTGGTCACACCTGTACAGAAAGATGGCCATCTGATTACATAGGCTTTGAGAGGCTCGATCAGCCTGTGCTGGGGGGTTTTATTATCTTTTTTCCCTCTTCTGTCTCCTGCTTCTTGCTTATAATAGAAATGAGGGAAATCATTCGAATAGAAATCCCGGCACTAGTAATAATCAAAGAACTATTCTGTTCTTATTTCAGAATCAAGTAAAAAAAAAAATTGTTGTTCTTTCTTTCACTGTTCTCTGCTCTTAATGTAATGCGTTATGGCCACCTCTTACCTTCTTGTTCCTTTTGGGGTAGATCATGCTTTAGGTGACTGATTGCAGGGGGGAGCAGGAGTTCCCCCTTCTGCGGTTGGTGGGGTGCACATCAAGAACGACAGGAGTCTCCCAGCCACTCAAAGCCAGTGGCAATGCTTTATCTTCCTCTCCCAGCAGCAGGGAATCACTGTGGGAATATCACAAGGTCTCTGTGCTGGGTTTGGCTGGGTCGTTGCCACCCAGAATACCATGACCACGCTCTGGTTTGTTGTGACTTGTCTTCCTCTTTTTGCCTGTCTTCCATCCCTCTTCTCACACCCAGTATCACACTGCTTAGTGATTTTTAATTGGAACGTCACACCTCATTTAGGTTTTCTTTGCGAGATAATCTGAAGTATTTGTGACTTTCTTTGATAAACAAGCCAAATAGGAGAATGGACTCTAGGTGTCTGCTCATGCAGCATACAGGCTTATATCAGTATTATGAAGAACCTCAGGACAGTTTGATTCAGGTGAGCCCCTAAAATACAGGTGTTTACTTAACCATTTGCAAGCTTCACCTTTCCTGTTTTGTTTCCCTCTTGTTCCTTTCACAGCCTCTAATTTTCCAAACTCCATCTACTCCAGTCCGTGTGTCCCAAGGCCCCTTTATGCTTCCCACCACACTCAGGTGCAGACGTACCTTTTTCCCTTCCCCAATTCCCAGCATGTCTGTGCTATCAAGTGTCCCACCATTCCCAGTGCTGCTGTCCTGCCTGGCTACCCCTGCTCTGTGGGTCAGACCCAGGTTTGTCCCAAAAGACTCTTACTCTGAGGTGAGGCTGTGAGGCCAGCGCTTTCCACGTTACCTATTTTATGACAGGTAAGCCGATGAGTAGTTCTCACTGCATATTCAGGGCACTTCTCACCCTGGGCAGTTGCAGGGTCTCACAGTGAGAGTAGGGGACTGGGTCAGGCTGAGCATCTTGCAGAAGAGGGAGGGGATGGATATGGGTCCAGGTCCTCAGTGCGAGAGGCCAAGATGTGTGTGTGTACCTGCAGGAGTTTGGCCACTTGGAGAGCCAGGGAGGGGGCCAGGAGGAGGTGGAGGAAATAAGGCATAATCTGTGGAGGAACTAGAGGACTAGGCATGGCTAAGGAGGAGAGGGAGATGTACTGAGCAGAAGGTATCTTTTATGGCTGCTTGGCCTCCTCTGCCTCTTCCCACGAGGAGTGAGAGAGCCCACTCTGGAGCCGCAGTGAGCTACTCTCCTGTGCTACCCCTGTGGGGCTTTGGCCTGCAAGTATGTGCCTGGGGTTTGTTCGTTAAGTTTTTTTTCTAGTCTGTTCTCAGTTGTGGTCTCAATCTGAAAGGGGCATCATTGCATCTGAGCAAGGCACCAAAATAATAGATTTATTAATCTGCGAGAGGAACAGGTCCAGGAGATTCTGCTGAAATAATTACGCCCCCACGTTTCCTGCAGGATAGATTTGAGGAACATGGTGGCAGCTGCTATGGTTTGTAAGGAAGCTGAAAAGCTATTTGTGTGAAGTCTTGGGGCTAAATTTAGTCTGTTAGGGCTGGGTTTGAGGCCACTCCTTCCCAATCCTCTTCCCATTTCTGCTTCAGAGCTGTGTTTATTATCTTTCAGCAACTGCACAGCAGTCAGCCCTGGGGACTGAAGAGAATAATCATTGTGTTTTGATCCTCAGCTCCTTTCCAGAGCTAATAAATAAGTTAGCTGCTGGTTTATATAACAGTTTGGGAGTCCACACCATTCAAAGGTGTATTTCATTGGCACGGGTAATTAGCAAACATTACCACAGCGCTGTAATTTGCTGTTTGTTTTCCCTCTGAAGCAAATAGATATAAATTGTTTAAAAGGGCAAACCTGTGCAAAAGAAAAGCATCCAGGCACCCAAACACCAGCTTCTAGCAATTAAGGAGATATTATTGGCATCAACAGGATTATTGTCATTTTTAAACTCTGCAGCTGCTTGTGATTACAGTGCTCTCCCGGCAAGGCGGCTGATCACCAGCACGTCAGCCAGCAGGCTCTGGGACGGGCTGGGAATCACCCACTGCTACACCGGGATTGTTTACCTTGGAGGTCTCCAGCCGGGTTTATCTCTCAGTGCCTCGTTATCACTGCTAGTATTTTCAAGTCAGCCTGGATGCCTTGAGCCAAAATTGAAGCCTGCCTGCATGTGGGTACGACCAGATGGGAATTGTTCAATGAAACAGGTTCTTAACAAGAAAGTGCCCATTTGTCAAAACTTGAAACAGTTTTGTAGGAATGCATCCCTTTCGGTGAGTTTCTAGAAGGCTACACAGCTTGTGATAAACTCTTGCGGTGCCCACATGCCGGCTTGGCCCCAGGACCTGGTGCTCCCTGAGGTTGAAGCACTCCTGAACCCAGAGCAGGACTGCCCTGGTTCCCCTCTCTGAACCTGTAGGGTCGCACCGCAATGGCTGGGCACGGGGCTGCACTGGGAGCAGTTGGAGTCCAAACCACTGAAATCCCAAGCCCAGCCTTGGGTTGGCTAACCTCCATTAAGCGTTGGAGCTCCTATTTTACTGGGTTTGCCTCAGATTTTGACATTCAGAAACCAGATCTCAGATAAGTTTTGGGATGTGCTTTCATTTTCAAAACTGAAAAAAGAAAGAAGTGATTTGTTTGTGAAATGTGTTGGGTTTTCTCTGCTGTGAGAGACATCAAAGCTGCTGTTTTGTTCTGAAAGAGAACCATTTCTCTACTTGTAAAGCAGTTTTGGACTTCACACTGAGCAGACGTTGCTGCTTTCAGCCAGCTGGCTGTTACTTTCTGGAGCTGTAGTGGGGTCACTGGCCCCCGTTCCAACGTTGCCCCCCAGTTCTGCTCCCTGGTAAAGAGGGGCAGAGCCCCTTTGCTGCTACAGCAGAGCTCCCCATGTGAGAGACTGTCACAAATGTTTACACAGTTTTAGCTGAACTGAGAAAGAGACAATAAAACAGTCTCTGGTCTCATTTATAATTACCCAGTGGGAAGGAAATTAAAATGACAGTATTTAAGTTTTTGCTGTCTCCTGGTGACATTTAGACATGGGGTCACACTTGGCAAAGGCAAAGTAATCAGCCAAGTATAAAACCTCACACAGGCACATTTCTTGTTGCAAAGCATCGCCAGTGGGCCATTCCATCCCTCTTCTCCCTGATACAGGTATGCCATTCATTTTATTAGTCCCTTGGGAATTCTGTTGCAGACAATGACATAATTGAATTTAAACAAACTAGACTAGACTCTCCTATGGTCTGGTGAACATTTATGTCACTCAAGCACCAGGAGACCTCTGGAGCAGTTTGGGGTTTTGTTTTTTTTTTTTTTTTCTTTCCTTAAATACATCCACAAAAATCAAATGTCAATGACATTTTCTGGAGTAAATAGTTCTAATGGAGCTGCACAGAGATTTGGGTGGTCATATGTTTTTTGTGTGCAACAAAGAAACAGGATTAGTTTTACCTGAAAGGCCAAGTCAGGAAGCTCCCCACAGGCATCTCAGGAAATGCTAATTCTTCCTGACTCAGCTGGATAAAAGATTATGACACAAATGGTTACATTTAAAGGAAATATCTCCTCCCCAGAGGGATTTTTTTTTTTTTTTGCTTACCTATAATGCATTTCTAACAGATTAACAATCTGTTACTTAGATTGGGAGATCTCTATGTATGTCATGATATATGTTGCTCAGGCAATTGGGGACGGGGAGTATAGAGGGTGCTGTGGCTTTCACTTGTTGTGTGGAAAATTTCCTAAGCTGCCGGTGAAGCAGGGCCAGATCCTTGGCTGCGTAAATGTGTGTGGTTACAATCCACAGCAGGAGAATTGTGGCTGCATTTAGTTGGCCTGGATGGTTTGAACAATCGTTTTATGGAAAATAACGTAAATGGTGAGGGTATTGTTCTGATGGCTCTTTTTCTCCATAGGTGGTTCTTGTTGCCATCTGCAGTACCCAAAGGGCTTCTTTCTTATCCTCAGTAGCATGAAGACTAAAATGAGTCTGCTCAATGGCTGAGGTTGACTCTGAGTATGGAGAATCGGTCCCAGACTGACTTCAGCTAAGAGCTGAAGCAGCCCAGAGACATAAACAACCTATATGCCCTGTAATATGGAGCATATAGGTTGACCTCCTGGTAATTATGGAATTCTTTCTAGGGAATGCTTATCCTTGTGCTGAAACCCTGCTGTAGACCCCGCACTAAATTAGAGTAGGCTCCAAGGAGATGTTAATCTTGTGTCTAGAATATTAGAAGAATTAACATTTAAGAAGGTCCTTCTTTTCCGTCCTTCTTTTCCGTCAATCTCACTGCAATAACCACAGTTAGGCAGCTGAGACCAGGCATTAAGAATCACCTCCCTGTATGGTTTCATCAGCTGAGGCCTTCTCCCTCTCCATTAAACATTCACGGTATTTAGAATAAATGTTGCATGCATTGTTCTGTTGAAATAAAAAGCAAACTTCCTTAGTGAAGTAATTTGGATGCGGGTCACGGGTTTTTATATAGCAAGTCACACATTATTTAACTTTGCAGAAATCCTGTGCTCTGTGCTAGGTCTTTTATCAAGAAAGTCCATTTGTTTTTAAAAACCCTTAATCAATAAAACCTAATTAAAATCATATGTCAGATAACTAGTAGTCCTTAAGATTTTGGTTTTATACCCAGGAGGGTTCTAGCTTACTGATGACTTAAGTGTATTTATTTACTGACTAGATCAATAGCCTGCTCAATAATTGTTTTTTGCCAAAGTTACAGGCATTTGGCTGGAAATAATTAGAACTGTTTGCGATGATGGATTTTTTGAAACTCGCTGTAATGCCTGAAGAAACTCCTGTCTGGGTGCTTTGAGGCTCAGACAGAGCTGCCTTTAGTTCCGTGTGGAGCACAATCCTCCTAGCCCTGTCTAATAAATAGATTCTCTTTAATTTTCTATGACCTGGCTTCCAAAACTTGCCATCCACAGGGCCACAGTATGTGCCCCTCAGCTGATGTGTAGAATCATACCACAATTACAGCATATCCAGTTTTGTATTCGGTGATACATGTCTGTGGGAAACTCTGAGGTTTGGTAGTGGGCTTTGATTTCAGAAACTTTGGAGCTTCTGGCTTACAGGTGAGCTCCGAATGGGGTCATATGGCACTGCAAGGACTTTAGGGGGGAAAAAGATCTCCTCCTCCTTTCATTTATGTTTCATAGCTGCCCTGTGTGTGTCTTAATAAGGGGTGATTACACTGCTCCTTGGAGACAACATACAGAAGATAGCAAAAGTGATTAAAAAGTACGTCCTGCTTCGAAGCACCATATACTTTCATTAGGAACTATCAGTGAGAACAGTCAGGGTGGCTGGTAAATCCCTGCAGTGCTGGCAGAATAAGGCCAGCAGCAGCAGAGGGCTCAACTGCCCAAGGCTACTGTGAGGAGTGACAGACTGGCTATGAGAAGCAAAGAATCTGGGGAAAATGGAAAACCTAAATAGCAACCAGTCTTTATTTTATGACAAAGAAGCTTTAATAAAGATTAGATGCTTCTCTGAATCGTAGTTTAAAAAACCTCTTCAAACCAGCAAAGTGACTAAGAACACATTTGGCTTAACTTTAAACACATGAGTACTTCCATTTATTTTGTTTTTAGGGCTGACTAATGTGCGTTGGATTGTTTTTTCCTGGATAAGGTTCCTTCGTTGTTAATCCCAGAGTACTCTGTCACTCAGTGAAGCTCACACTTGCGACCTCCTTCTGTTGTCCTTGCAGGGAGATCCCTTTTCTCTTCAGTGATTGTGGGCGATGAATCTCCACTAGGCAGAGGTGGTTATGCTGGCACACGCCTTCAGCCTGTTACACAGCTCAGTAATAAATACGTCTGATTTCTGCATCCCATCCTTTTCCCTGGGCGTCTGTTTGCCTTTGTGCACAGGAGTCAGCCATACATATTTATTACTGCCATGAAGCAATAATTAGGAACTTGAATTTTGTTTTTTACACTGTTGCTTGGTGTTATGCACAAATATATCGGGGAGTAAACACAACTTGATTGCAATGACATAAAAAGAGAAAAACTATCTCTCTTCAGTAGGAATATAATCTCAAAACTGATTATAGGGATAGCTTTTATCATACTCTTTCTTCATCCCTTTTCCCGTAGGTTAAGACTCAAGTCATTGATGCAATATCCCAGAAATAACATTTCAGTGTATTCCCAGGCGGCATCCTCTGCTGTGTATTTGGAACCACTTGCATATAAATTACAGGGAAAGCTTATAGGAGCATAAAGTATTTTCAGTAAAAACTAAAACCTTTGACTTTTAAGCCTGCTCATGACAAACATCCTAACTACGTAAAAACTAGATCACATCCTCAGAGACCAGAATCTTTCAGTCTTCATAATCATTTAAAAAGAGAAAGATACCACAGATGGGATGGTTAGAAATGAGCATCCTCCTGAATATGAGTGTACCGTTGCATCCAAGCAAGTAGTTGACTTTCATAGATTTAACTCTGCCTTTTAGTGTGTCCTTAATTAAAAATGGAGAGTAAAACATAGATTTTATGCTTAAAAAATATAAATATGTATATATGAACACATATTAATTCCCACATTTAACTAAAAGAATTTACATGAAAATGTGTTTTCCAAAGGAAATCTAATATCTAGCAGGAAAAGCCATCAGGTTCTTGACTTATCTTTCCCTGACAATATCATAAAGTTAAAGAACTACTTAGACTAAGTGCTTGCTTTTACATGGCTAAATTTAGGTAGGATGATTCACCCTTAATTTAAGAGCCAGATTTGCATAACAAGACAATGGCAGTTAAGAGTCTAAATGCCTAGAGCAGATTTTCCAGCTTCCTTACAATGCAAAGCTGTCACTGATCTCAGTGCAACATGAATTCTAGGAAATCAAACTCCATTTGTGGATACAAAACGTGTTGCAAAGACATGGCCCTAAAGTTTAGTTTGAATCATGAGAACAACCACGTAGCATCAGGTTGGCATTCCAAGTCTGAAAATGGACAATAGCATTTGCTTAAGGAAGGAGTGTAAGAAGGAAGGGAAAATGGTTCGATCCTTCCCATGGCATAGCCTCCTCGCTCACCGTGGCCAGCTTTTCAGGGATGGTTTGGACTCAAAGATGCACTTTGACCATTTTATGCTTAGTAGCTACTGATGAGTCTGCCTTCCATGAATTTTTGAGCCCATTTGTGAACCTTTTTCACTTGGAACCCATTTGGCACTTTTTATCTCTAATATTCTGTGGTGATAATTTCCACAGTTTAGCTAATAACTGCCCTCCTCAGTCTAAGAGCCTGATAAAGGTCTGCTCAGTGAAAGGCATGTGATGGGAACATAGTTAATACAACCTTGCTGGAATTAGATTGCCACAAAAACATGCTAGGGAATCTTTAGTTACGGTCATTCAACAACATATTGGTCAAAAGCAATGCAAATCATTTTTCTAGAAGAAAAGGAAAGTAGAAATTGAAGTTTATGTGCTTTGAGTATGAGGCTGGTGTAGGGAGAGACAGTCTTTCTTTCACCGATTTGAGTTAAAAATAAATATTTTCTTTGAAGCGTTGCTTGACATTTCTCAAGTTATAAGACTTTCATAAAAGCTAATGCAGTCAAACTATGCATCCACTGCCTGATGCTCCTTGGTTTCAAAGCCTCTCAGGCATCCTCATGGGAGTATGCCTAGGAAAAGTGACACTTTCTCCAGTTAACCAGAAAATAAAAAAACAAGGATAACCCTTCCAAAACCAGCATCAATTTCACAGGATGACAACTTATGTATTTGGAAGGCATTGTTTTTTGCGTATCTGTAGGACTGACAAAGTCAAACTAATAACTAATCATAAATCTGTCTACAGATGATTTTTCATCTTTGCATTCTCTGGAGCTACTGCTGGCTCGTTGGCGAGTAACTGAGCTTTGATACAGTCATGAGACCCGGTGGTTTTCAGCTCCCCAGGCACCAGCCAATGTGCAGGCACTCTTGTTCTTGAAGTCTTCAGGTTTATACTGCTTGGGTTCAGCCTATCTGGCAAAACTTTTCAGAAGCTGGCTCCTTTCCCTCTTAAGGCATTAGCTTACCTTCAGATAATGTGTTCAAGAATTCCTCATTTTGAAGCAAATAGTCCACAGTCTGAGCTATGTGTGAATCCTTGTCTCATTTTTCTCCTAATTCAAAGGCATCAGGAGTTGATCCTCAGCCTCCAAGCAGATCAGGACATGGCCTTTCTGCTCCCATCTCTTTCTGTGCAGCTTTGGATTTAGGTTCAGGTTTCCCTAAAAGTAGAAGATGCCTTTTTAAAGAAGGCTGGTCTGTGCTTTCAAAAGAATTTGCCCTCACTTTTTACTCTCAGGCTAGCCATTAAGTTTTCTGTCAAGAGATTAGCTGCTCACTTGCCCTCCCGAGATTTGCTCTGGGCAGTAGCCAGCTCTTTGAACAAAAACGTTTCCCTTTGACTATAGTCTTATCAAGGCTTTACAGGCTTCCACTGTGAGCCTTGTGCAATGCAGGGTGTCTCTGCTGGCACTGATAGGGATTTCTGGCCAAATGGATTTCCCAAGAATCTAGTGGATCCATGGGGTGGTTTTTGCACTCACGGATGGTTGGCACAGGGCAAAGTGTTTAACAATGTAGAGCAGTAAATGGAAAACAATGCATACAGATGCATAAATGTATAGTCACTGTTCAGACTTTCATTGGCACCCATTTCTTAAAAAAGAGCATCTGTTTCATAGCAGCAATTTTCTGTGATGACATTGCTGAGCTGTTTTGTGTCAACTCATTTTTCAAAAAGTAACCCTGCACCATCCCATTAGATGGACGAGGACAGTTCCTGTGAGCTCACACAGCACTAACGAAGGCTGGGCTAGAGTGAAGGTGTGGAGGGGAATAGCAAAAGGGAGTACACAGTATAACAACAATGAATTAATTCGCTTGCTACCAAAAAGCAAAATGTCAAGAACTTTTGTTGAGCAAGTATGAGAAAGTGTTTGGTACCTAGTGCTTTTGAAGTCCACATAAAAAAATACTATAAACATCCAACTTCATGTCATTCTGGTCCAGCACATGTTTCTTTGGCAGAAAAGTTGAATTTTCCTTTGAAATCTGTTCTTGTTACTGGATTAGATCTTTTTCCAATAAATATGTAGATGACAGCACTAAAACTCTATGGATTTGTACCTGTCACAGAATAGGTGTTGTCCCAGTGAATTATCATTTATGGATACTGAAAAGATCAGAATAAACCTTAAGTCATCTCAGTAATAATAAGGGATATGCAGCCTGTGTCCTTTGTAACCTACTGTAGTGAGCTCAGCTCCTGCTTCTTAATACTGAATATTCATGAAGTCATTAAATGAATAATTGGGATACATTTACACTTTATTACTGTTATGGGATAGCCTGGGCACCTTAATAAGATGCTGATGATTCATTTTGGCATGACAGTAAGAGGGTGCAGAGGGAATTTGTCAGTATGACTTGCTAATGCAAAAATAATTGTTCCATTTTCCAACTTTAATGTCAAGAAAGACACTGATGTTTAAGAGTGAATCTGCCTAATAGTCCCTTTTGCTATGTATTCGAGATTTGTACAGAGCCAGTACTTTGCAGTTTGCTGTTTCTATTTCTGCACTAAATGAAGAACTGAGGAAGAGGAGGCAGAAATAACACCCCTCCTTCCCCCCTGAAACTCAGAAATGACTAAGAGCTCCTGTACATTGCAGATCAATTCTGATGTGCTTGATAAATGAGGAGGATTGGATAAGTAATCTGATTAGAATGTAGTAGCGATGGAAGGAGCTTTCCATTACACTGAGACCTTGACTCTCGAAATATAATGAAGCTTTTATGGGTCAATTATATTTGAGCTATACAAATATTTACCGTGGCTACATATTGAAAAGTTACATTCCTCTACTCTAAGTCAGCTCCATGAATATATCTCTATAAAGCCATAAAAAGATTTATAAAGGTAGTAGAAATTAAAATTTAAATTAAAAAGTAGGTTTCAAGCCTGCATTGACTAAATCCAACATGCTTATTTTCATGATTTTTAATCATCGTCATCTCCCACCTGGTGTCTTTCCATTTACTAACATTGATGTCCTTGTTGCTATGAGGTGTGCTAGCGGTCATCACAGATCTTGTGTTGTCATAGAATCATAGAATGGTTTGGCTTGGAAAAGACCTTAAAAATCATCAAATTCCAACCCCCCTGCCCTGGGCAGGGACACCTCCCACTGGAGCTGGCTGCTCAAAGCCCCATCCAACCTGGTCTTGAACACTTCCAGAGATGGAGCATCCACAATTTCCCTAGCAACCTGTTCCAGTGTCTCACCACCCTCAGAGTAAACAGTTTCTTCACAACGTCTGATCTAAATCTCCCCTCTTTCAATTTAAAGCCATCACCTCTCATCCTATCACTCCACTACGTGATACAGAGTCCCTCCCCAGCTTTCCTGTAGGCCCCCTTTAGGTACTGGAAGGCTGATATAAGGTCTCCCTGGAGCCTTCTCCAGGCTGAACAGCCCCAACTCTCTCAGCCTGTCTTCATAGGAGAGGTGCTCTGGCCCTCTGAACATCTTTGTGGCCCATCACTGGATCTGCCTCAACAGGCCCTTGTTCAGTGTGTTGAACCTGAGGCTGACCTGTCCTCCCACACAGGACCTGTGTGGGTCTCCAGAAGCTCATGGTGGGTCTGTGTCTCATTCCGCGGGTCGAGACTGTGTCTTGATTGTAGAGGGAAAGAAAGATACCACTGGAAGATGGTCTTTGCAGTGTGTATGTATGTGAGGAACTTCCCCCAGATCTGATAGTTGTCAGAGAGAGGTGAACATAGCAGACTTAATACACTGATAAAGGCAGATGCAAGCCTCCAGGCAGCTCATATACAAGAGTTTCCAGACCATGTACTCTACATCTGGCAGACGGTTCACATTATATGTCTTTGATAAATAGTGCTTATTAAAGAGTTAGAAATTTCTCCTTCCCTGGAGAAGCTGTTTCATACATTTTTCAATCTTTAGGCAAAATGAAAAAGTTTAATGAAAAAGCCCCCATTCCGCCTCCCCCGATGAGCCTCCAGTCAAGACTTTCCTGAAGTATATAAATTCTTAATTTGCTGTAGATAATGTCTACCAGATGATAGTACCAGAAGCACAAGTGGAAATTAAAGAACAGCAGACTTGGAACAGACATTATGAAACACTTTTTCATGGAAGGAGACACCACTGCGTTGTCTTAAGGCAAGGCTGTCAAGCCAAGAGAAGCCAACTGAGGTCATGAAGGCTTTAGATGGTCACCTCCTGGGGCAGGTCAGCCATGCAGGTGTGTATGGGATAGGGTATGAAACTCCCTTTCACCGAGTCCCAATGTGAAGTGCAAGAAAATAGCCTTATGAGAATGAGAGCACACGTTGCTTGTATCACATCTATGAAGCAATGTCGCTTCTCAGACAGGGGCATGTGAGAGGAATATTTTGTGCACCTGAAGCACAGTGTGAGTTTCTTGTGTGAAGATTTTCAGGGATACATAATGTGATTTTCATGGAATCATGAAATTGTCAGAGTTGGAAGGGACCTCTAGACATCATCTAGTCCAACTCCCCTGCTAAAGCAGGAACACTTAGAGCACATCACTCAGGACGGCATCCAGGCAGATCTTGATGATCTCCAGAGAAGGAGACTCCATGGCCTCCCTGGGCAGCCTGTTCCAGTGCTCCGTCACCCTCACCATAAAGAAGTTCTTCCTCATATTTGAATGGAACTTCCCATGTTCCAGCTTGTGCCCGTTGCCCCTTGTCCTATCACTGG
>JAOTQQ010000052.1:24498836-24513410 GCA_026546715.1 Gallinago undulata | reverse complement strand
TCTTCTCCAGGCTAAAGAGTCCCAGCTCTCTCAGCCTTTCTTCATAAGGGAGATGCTCCAGTCCTTGAATCATCTTCATTGCTCTTCGCTGGACTCTTTCCAGTAGTTCCCTGTCCCTCTTGAATTGGGGGGTCCAGAACTGGATGCAGTATTCCTTATAACTAGTATTCCCTATAACTAATTTCCTCCTTATAACTAGTCTAAATCTACCTTCTTTTATTGTAAAGCCATTACTCCTTGTCCTATTGCAACAAGCCCTGCTAAAAAGTCTGTCTGCATCTTTCCTGTAGGCCCCCTTTAAGTACTGCAAAGGCACACAAACTGTGCATGGAGCACAAGAGCACACTGCTGGGCCTGTGGCACTCCTGTGGCGAGTGCCAGCTCGGTGTGGTGCTTCACGGAGCCGGCCAGGTGCCCACCTCTCAAGTGTTCGTGGGTCAAGAGTGCCTCAGCCTTTGAGTGTAAGCCAGGATTAGGGCTCTTCCTTGCTTGCCTTTGTTGGGGCCTGACTGCATGCTCACTGAATGCTTCCTGCGATTTTGGATGGTTGGTGGTGTGTCTCCCTCCCCACCTATGCTTGCATGGAGAAACACTTTTCTAGACACATACACTTGAAGAGGAAGGGGGAGCGTGCCAGACTTTGCTGTGGCTTCCCACTGGAAGCCACAAGCATGAGCTGCCCTCCAGGTCCACCTTCCCTCCCTGGAGCTTCTTCTAGAGCTGTTTGACACCATGCTGTGTCAAAGATGAAGGCACAACCTGTCCCTGATAGTTTGAAGGAATTTGTTAATAGGATTCAGCCCAGCAAATCAGCAGTGACCACACTGCCCTTTTAAAGGACAATAATATCTCCAGCCAAGAGAATAAATTTGCTTGGGCATCCATCCCCTCTGAAGAGGTTTGCCTTTTGCTGCTCTCCTGTTAGGGGCGATGTAAGCCCAGTGTAATATAGAATTCACAGTTCTCTGAATCGATGGTGCTGCAACAGAGCAGACTGTAAAGCCGAGGAAATATCCAAAGTCAAAGTCAGTTTAGTAGAAAAAGAGTGAGTTATTTATCATCAATAGATAATAAGAATCCTATAGACTTGCCTTAGTATCTATTTGCTCTGGGGGAATTCAGGCCACAAATTATGGATTATTTTTTAATTGCAAAGATTTATGATAAAAAAATTACAGTAGTTTCTCTTAATTGCTTGCAAAAATTCATGAATATTGTTAAGCAGCATAATTTTTTAAAATGCTTTTGGACATTATTTTTATTAGGTTTTATTGTATTGTAGGACTATTTATGTTTTGCCAGCAATCTAGTTACTGCATTATTAGTTAAGCTCATTAGCCTAAGTGGCTGAAGGCAGACTTGTGTGCTACAGAAAGCTCCTCTGTCTCTGCAGCTAACCAGCTTGTTGCAGTCCAGCTTGTCTTGGATGCCTTCTGCTGGCCAAATAAATCCAGCCCATTTTCAAGACACCATTTTTTCATGGTGCTATTGAAAACCATAGGAAAATAGTAGGAAATAATGTTGTTCTTCTTTTTAAAATTTTCTTTTCAAAAGTTGTGTTTGATTCTGTTTTTCTACCATGGTAGTTCCAGCTGAGTTAGGAGTAGGTCAGGGCTGCTTTGTGCCAGGCGCTCACCCGCACTGCCTGAGATTGCTGTTTTAACCCTTGGGGAAGGATTAAACTCCCTGTACGTGTAGGAGTGGGAGAAGCTGCAAGGTAGACACTTGGGCAGGAGGACAATAAAGCCATGCTCCCAGCTGCTCTCGTGACTGCTATTTATGCCTGTAAACAGCTGCTGGTTTGTAGACTGTGGTTTGAATGCACCCTTCAGTGCTGGTCCATGCAGAAATGCAGTGTGAGTGACATCCAGGTCACCACCGATCACTGTGGTCCCTAAGAGATGTTGAAGTTCACATTCAGGGCTCCATGTTTGGGTCAACCTGCAGCAACTCACTGCAGAATCTGTAATATAGCAGTATTTCTGGCACCAGACTTGCCTGACAGGGACCCTTAGTCTTGACTGAGCAGCTTTTCACCAGGTATAAAGGGGGTGGAGTGATTCTCCTTCAGCTCTGCCCCATCAGTTGCCTCACTTCATTACAAGCAGCTGCTGCACTTCAAACTGATCAAGAATGAAACATGGCTGATTTTTCAAGCCTTTTAAACCTGAGGGCAAGTGCATTTGTTAGCGTTTTATTAATTTATCAACATCTTGTGAAAATTCCTTGTTTTCTGCACCAGCCATCAGCCTTTCTCCTAGAAAGCGTAAGATGTGCAACCACACTGTGTCACCAACCTGAGTAAATAATAAATAAACGTAGCAGAACTGAATAATTTAAAACACTATACTCAGAAAGGATTAGGTAATTTCAAGGAAACCAGCCTGGTTAAATGTGGCTAATGCACAAGACCTAAGAGCCTTGATGACTTCAATCTGTTTCAGCAAGACGGAAAGGTCTCCAGGCTCTGAGCTCCCCATGGGCAGGCACAGATGGACCAGGGATGAGGGGGAGCCTGAAGCTCCATTAGCCTCCCACAAACACCAGCCAGGCCCGCGGCTGCTCATGACTGTGTATCTTCACTCTTCCTTTTTAGATCAGGGTTGCTGATCACAGTCTTATTTTATCTTAAAGAGTCTCTCTATATATTTTTTTAACTTAGTCCCTTGATTAAATTAGGTGTGTTTTCCTGTTTTGCCTCTAATTCTTTTTTTTTTTTCTTTTAAAGAAAATTGATTCAAACAGTTATTTCTAGGGAATCCATTATCTGGTGTATCAACTAATTGGCTTTTTCCTTATTGTTCATGATGCTGTCTTTTGGTTTACAGTTGGACAGTCCCAGTCAGGAGGCCAGGTTCAGCCCTGCTGTGAACCTTAAGGGAAGATCATAAATATCAATTCTTCTGTGTCTATGCCACCAAATCACTTCTGCTTGAGTTACAGGGTCTCAGCATCTCACAGAATTTGGCTGGGAGGTTATACAGCCTATTAGTCAGTGTGGAGTATTACATAAGATATTAAAAGTGGGTGCTTTCCAACTTACTCTGAATTATGGTTTAGGAGACAAAATGGAAAAGAAACCACCCCAACTTTCTCCTGCCCTTCTCATTAAACAGTGTATTCAGTATTGCCTCCAAAACCAACCTGTAGCCTCCCGGCATTAGTTCCTAGCGGACTTGTGAACCACAGGCTGGAATTGGAGGCAGCAATATGGCAGCCTTCCTCACTTGCTTGTTGAAAAGAGTTGTACTAATTTGTTCAGCAAGGCGGAAGCCCAGATAACCCCAACTGAGCCAAGGTGAAACTGGAACCATTATGGCTGAAGACAAGGCTGTGTAAATTCTCGATTTTTTCCAGCTGGATCCCTCTGTGTTGGGACTTCTCAGCCTACAGTTCTCATCTGGGAGGTAATTTGTCCTTTACAAAAGGCTCACATTGTCTTAACTCCCACACAGGATTGGATTAGGGTGAACCCTAATCACTACTTCATATCTGGGGTTTTTTTTCTGACCAGACTGAAAGCTGTGCACTGGTGATTTTCTGTGTCTCGGGAAACTCCCCCCAGATCTTTCCTGCCTTGCCAATAAGCCCTAATTTTCCAAAGACAAAAGGCCAGTACATTCTTATCCCAGCAAGTTAGCCGACCTCCTACAGGTCCTGATGCTCTGCTACAGCCTGTTATCCTAATTGTTTCCCTCTTCCCATCACTCTCAGGGTATAAGTTATTGATTATTCTGCCAGGAGCTGCTAAACCAGAAAATTTTGATATCTCAAATGAAAATGCGTATCACAACTTATTTACTGAACTGCAGCCAGATTATCCAGAACATTTTTCTGTTATATGTGAGCAAGGATGACTGCCATCAGGTCTGAGAACAAGTTGTGAATGATATAGTGTTTCTTTATCTCATCTTAGATAGAGCCTATGGCCAAATTAAACCTGACCTTCATTACTACACTGAAAGGGTTATTAAGCATTGGCATGGGCTGCCCAGGGAAGTGGTTGAGGCACCATCCCTGGAGGTTTTCAAAAGAGGGGTTGACGTAGTGCTTAGAGACATAGTTTAGTAATGGGGGAGTGAGGGGGTGTGTATGGTTTTATTTTGTTGTGTTTTTTTTTATCAGAGTTAGGTTGATGGTTGGACTAGATGATCTTAAAGGTCCCTTTCAACCTAGACAATTCTATGATTCTACTAACGAGGACCTAGAGCAGTCTGTGCCAGTTCTGTCCTCTATGATACCATAATTTTTCAGTTCTGGTTTATAGCCACATTACAACGAGGTAGTCGTTACACTGAAATGGTAGCACCCATTCGCACAGAGATTCCTCCCTTCACCTTCACTGCCTCGTGCAACATGAAGCACCAACTGTTGCTGCTGCAGAGTCCAGGGCATGTTTGCAGGATCCCAAGGAGGATCTGGGGAATGGTGTGTTTTGAACACCAAACTCCAGGTGTGGCAAGTCAAATTTTTGCATTTCTGATGCAACCCAAAGTTGCTTTTGAAAAACTCCTTCGAGCAGGAGGACATGTTGTAGTGGGAAATGTTGGAGAAGTAGCTTTCGTGCTGCCTCTTCACCAGCTTCCCCTGACTTTCCTGGGTAGGACAGCAGGAGCTGGCAGTGCTGCCCTGGCCTTGGCTCTTGGGTGGAAGCAGTGACTGTGCTTTATGGACTTCTCTGAAGGGGTATTAACTCCTACTTTCTAGCTTCCCAGCTCCATTCTCTACAGTCGGCAACACGAATTAAGCACAATCCCAAAGCAAAAAGAGCACCGTGTTAAAAATAGCAGTGCTTGGTGGGGGGGCAAAGAAGCAGCTTGTGCATTTGCTTTAAAAACATAAAAATAATTTTAAAAATCTTGACTCACTTTAGTGGTGACTTTCAGAATATATTCCACAAATCAGAGCAGAGATCTTGGGTGTTTGACAAATAATTCCGAGATTAATACAGATATATATCCCCGAGTGCAAGGACTTTAATCAATCCCTAATCTCCCACAGAAGCAGTTTGACTTTACCTGACAGCACTGTGAAAGATGATCTGCTTCTATGTGACTAGTATAGCAATAGCAAAAGACATTTCCCCTTCTTTTTTTTTTAATTCCATTTTTAGTATAGATATCCCACAGCTGCTCAAAGCCACATTCAGAGCCTTATGTTGAATACAGGAGGCTTAGGATCAAGCCTTTGGATACTTTCCCGCTAATAAATTAAACCTAACGAAGTGGGCGGCAGCCCTCCAAGTCTATGGGTATTTGAAACTCCTGAAGCTCAAGCAGTTGAGGGTAAGACTGAAAACACACCTGAAAACAGGTAAGAGCAGGCAGAGACCAGGGAGCTGGGAACTGGTAGCCATGGAAGATCTTCACTCGCCAGTAGTTAGCTTTTTTCTTCTCTGGGCAGAGGACAGCTGCCCTGTTCTTTCATTAACAGCCCATTTAATTGGCTGCCAGCGATTCTTGCTTTTATATGTGCAGGGTAACGCAAGACAGATTGTATTCATACAGCCTGTTTATGCATTGTCCAAAAGAGATTTACAGCCCAACAAAACCCACACCCTTATCACAGCAGACCGGAGAACACGTGTATAGAGGGGGTAACGCTGCGGGGCTGAGGCCAGGAGGAAGGTCCGGGGTGAGGCACCCTGGCCGAGGGCAGTGGGGTTACTGGTTCCCAGGGCTTGCACGTACCAGTGCGTGCCCCCATTGCTCCTGCGCTCTTACCCGGCAGCACAGCAGAAGGTGATGGATTACCTGAGAGTCTTTTTCACAGCATTGTTTTGCCGCTGGGCTAACCCAAGGCAAACTGCTTGCTTTCTAATTAGCATTAGCTATCTAATTAAAATGAGAGACTATAACATATCATTCTGGACAAAAATAATAACAAAACCAGATCAATTAGGCAGCTCTGTAAGCAGAGGTTGTTTCAAACTCCAGTGTATTTTGCCTGATGAGCTTCATTTATAAGAGACTGAGAGACCTAACATCCTCTGATGAGACACACCGTGGTGACTAAAATTTTAAGAAAATATCAATAGAACTTTATGTATTGGCTTACTGATACGTTGTTATTTAATGGCATGTTATTTATTGTCTATGTGATTAATATATTAATATCTAAATATATTCTTAAAAGCTTTGCACAATAGCTAGAGGATCCGAGAAAATAGCTGTTAATGAACATTTTCACTCTGGTTTCCTTCTCTTTGGATTGGATTGTGAAACTTGAGACATCCCCACAGGAAAACACACTGAATTAAGAGATCCATATACTTATGTTCTGATCATGCAACATCCAAAGTATGTGTTTAACTTTATCTCCTATGCATATTTCCCTTGAAACCGATGTATAAATTAAGCCTACAGTGATAGAACGGCATTGTTAGTGCTTACTCTTACCATTTAATATGATCGTGGCTACGTGCTTGCTGAGAACATGGCACCATTGTGGCTAGTATTTTACATGATCGAGAGATTCCTGAAAATAATTTCTCATTTAAATAGAGAAGGTAAGGGTGACCGGATTTAAAAATAAGGAAAAAACAGAGCAAAACAGGGAGAAAGGTGAAGCGTCCACTGCATCAGTCTTGGTGTAGGGACAATTCCTTTGGACCAGGGCATGTGGTATTTGACTGCATCTCCAAGAGCTGCTGCAAAAAACACAGGACAAGTAAAAGCTGCCATTCCCTGAGGTGGGGCCTGGTCTTTTAGTTGCAGAATCCTTGTACGTGCCATTTTTATGGGGTTATCCACATAAACCAAAGTCTGAATTTCAAAACCATATTTTGCTGAAAAGGACTTCTGAATTTAAGAGCTAGCATTTGACAGTTAAAAGAATATGCATAGATCCATTTTAACATCACAGTTTGTATGCTATGAAAACAGGAATATAATGTTATAGCACAGTTAGATATATTTTCTTTAAATTTAAATGTCCAGATTCTTGTCTGAGAACAAGCAAGGGGGGGAAGTTACTCTCTTGAGAAACCTGTAAATGACTGAACGCAGGGTTTTCAAACAAAAGTGCTGGGATCTCCAGTGTAATTACAGCATTGCCACTGCGCCAGGGGAACACTTTGCAGCAAACCTGAGATTGTTTATGCATATTTCCAGCAGATTGGGAATTTGCATAACCCATCCATAAACCACCAAAAATCTAATAAGTAGCAGCTATGATCACTTTATCACTGTATCTGAAAACATAGCTCTGTTGTGCCTTGACCTTTTCTGCTTGGAATTTGGGTTTTCCAGCCTCTCTTCCATCTGTTTACAGAACCAGCTCCTCTGGGAAACATAAATAAATAAATCTTTTCCCCTGTGCATGCTCATGACATCAAATGATGTAATAAAATGAAATCTCTCTCCTTCTTTCTCCCCTTTCAATATTTATTCTGGGGATTTATTGTTTTCCCTCCTTTTCAGGCTTCAAGGTTTCCCTCTGATAGATGACCTCACTGTGGAGCATTTCTCACGCTCCCGGTGCAGTACCTCTCAAGCTATTATTTTAAAATGTAGTTGGAGCTGCTTTAAGCTGAAGACAGTGCAGAGTTCTTCATTTTTCTTTCTAGCTGCGCTGGAGCTGCTTCATGAACATTTCAACCTCATTTTTAATCAAAATATTGGTAACATTTAATAGTGATTTCAGGAAACACCTGAAGACCAAAAAACTTTTGTATGTTTACATGTGGGTCCTGTTCCCACAGGGTCCTGTTATTGTTATGATCCTTTCTGCCATCCTAAGCTGAATTCTCATCTGCCATGAGTGGGAATTCACTTTAGGACAGAGATGGACTGATTTAGACCTATGAGTATCTGGTATTGGGATGGAAAATCATAAGGTTGAGTGTCCAAGCATTCTCTTTGATTTTACTTTCTGTGCTGTGAAGAGTTCCACAAAGTCAGTTAACACTATTACGCTGCTCAGGACATGCACGTTTCAACACAGGCCAAAAATCAATCAACACATTAAAAATCCAAAGTCCCCTGGCAGAAGATGGCTCACATTATCTTAGGGGTCTTTCCTACTTCTAAACTTGTCCTAAGGTTTCTGAAATTAAAATACAGTGTTTTTGCAATTGGGGTATTTTCCCAGCAATTACCAGTAACCTTGCCACTGGCTAGCAGGGGTATGAGTGGCACAGGCTGACGGCATCACTGCACAGGAGCAATGGGATAGAATGGCTTACACTGGAGAAAACTGCTTCAGACAGTATGGCACCTAAAAGAACATTTCACTGAAAAGTCACTTAATGATGCCATTTGTTCACATTTGAGCCGTCAAGTCTGAAGTTAGAATCATAGAATCATAGAATTGTCCAGGTTGGAGTGGACCTTTAAGATCATCTAGTCCAATCATCAACCTAACCCTGATAAAAACCATCACTAAACCATGTCACTAAGCTCTATGGCAACCCCTCTTCTGAATACCTCTGGGGATGGTGCCTCAACCACTTCCCTGGAAAGCCCATTCCAATGTTTAATAACCCTTTCAGTGTAGAAATTTTTCCTATTATCCAATCTGAACCTCCCTTGGTGCAACTTGGGGCCATTTCCAGTGCTGCAGGCTGGCTTCTCCTTTCTATCTCCTCATTATCCTGACTCTGTAAAATACAAGGTTGGCTCTTCCTGTATGGGACAACGATTTTTAAGAAGCCAGGGCAAGCCACAGCCAATTAGATTTCTCATCTGCATCATAAATGCAGTAGAAGTTCAGGTTATCAAGGCTTTACTCGACACCCCACCTGGCAGGCAGGAGGAGTGGGGGGCCTGGCTGCCGCCTGCTGCTGGAGTGGCCTTGGGAACCAGGGGCCATTGATTCCAAACCAGTAAGAGTCCTACATGGCCCGTCTCCAGTGTTCCTGTGCTTTGTGGGAATGCTAAAATGGGATTATTGCTGGTGTAAGACTTAAGCCTGTGTATACGCACTCACTTTCAAGTATATTTCACTGTCGCTTAATTTAAGGGTGAATTAATCAGCAAGAATGTAAAGTACCTTGCATCTAGAGTAGATCTGCGTGGGTGTTTAATACATTAATACATTGGATCCAAAGCACAGGAGCAATGAACCTGCCAAAAGCAGTATGTCTGTAATGTTTAACCATCACTATTGTAATACAGAAAAATCCCTGAGCGTTGGTTGTCTAATTCTTGAAGGCATCTCGTTTCTCTCACCCACACAGTGTCCATCTGGGCCTGCCTGGCAGTGCCCGTGGTGGATACAGCTGTGCTCCGGTGGGTGCTGGTGGGCTGCGGGGGCACTTCAGCCCTACTCTTACTTTACAACACCGCTGTGGTCTCTCACCAGGGTCAGACATCAAAGCTTTCCTCTACAGCACAGGGAGGAACCTTGACAGCTGTATTTATTGCAGAGATTTGGGATCTTCTTTCTTTTTTCCTCTTGTGCACCCCTGAATTTCTCAGTGGAAGTTCCTATTCTTGGCTGCTGTTATGTAATCACAGAATCACATGGGGTTGGAAGAGACCTCTGGAGATCATCTAGTCCAACCTCTCTGCCAAAGCAGGGCCACCCAGAGCAGGTTGCACAGGAACTTGTCCAGGCGGGTTTGGAATGTCTCCAGAGAAGGAGACTCCACCACCTCTCTGGGCAGCCTGTTCCAGTGCTCCACCACTCTCACAGTAAAGAAGTTCCTCCTCATGTTTAGGTGGAACTTCTTATACTCAAGTTTGTGCCCATTTCCTCTTGTCCTGTCACTGGACACCACTGAGAAAAGACCAGCCCTGTCCTCCTGACACCCTCCCTTTAAGTATTTGTAAGCATTGATCAGATCCCCCCTCAGTCTTCTCCCAACTAAAAAGACCCAAGTCCCTCAGCCTTTCCTTGTAAGAGAGATGCTCCAGGCCCCAAACCATCTTTGTAGCCCTCTGCTGTCCCCTCTCCAGGAGTTTCCTGGCCTTCTTGAACTGGGGAGCCCAGAACTGGACAGTAACTGTTGTAACAGTGACAGTAACTGTTGTTACTTTTAAGCCTGTTGACAATACATTTCCTTTTGTAGTGCACTCTGATTGCTAAGGAGCGTGTCTAGAAAAGAGGAGAGAAATGTGACTTCCCATCTCTGCCTGAGAGGTTTCCCATAAAACAGTAATTATTGGAGTTCTGCTTCTAAATGCAGTAAAGAGAGTTTTAGGGTGCCCTGAGCCCTCTTATACTGACCAACTTTTTATTTGTCGTATGAAAACTAGAAAATGCTTTTATCTCATGAGTTAATCGTTTAGCCGTATCAAAGCTTTCAGCAACAGGCCCATTGTCGAGTTCAGATTTTTGGAATAATCCCCTGCAGTAAAAGCTACTCTCTTTCCCTGAGAGCTTCAAGGCAATGCAACAGGAGTTGCCTGACCAAAACATAATTCACTATTATGTAATTAGCAGTGCATACAAGAGATAATCTTATTGAAATAAGTATATACCATGGGTGACAATAAGAACCTAAAGCAGTGGCATATACAAAGAGCTCATTCAGAAATTGAAGCATATTGCCTTTTAGTTGTAGAACAGTTTATAAAAATAATATGTGTGCTACAGCTGCATTATCACCATGAATATATTGCAGATAAGCTGTGCAAATCAGCAGGAGTTTGCAATAACATTGTTTACACCCTTTTTTACACAAACTTTGTAATCACTCAGAAGGTGTCCTTAGGGGCTGCTGGAGAATATTGAATATGAAATGTTGCAATTCAGATAGAAATGTGACTGTGAGAATCTGTTTAGCCAGGCAAGATGCAAACAAGTACTGGGACCTCTCTGCCCTCTCGGAGCTACTTAAATACTGGGATACAAGAAAGCAGCAGACCCCAAACTTGTTTGCTCAATAAGTTCTACTGACAAGTAGATGGTCAGAGGCCCTTTGCAGATGAATCATTACAAACGAGATAGGAGACGATTCTCAGACACACAGAATTTTTAGCCTGCTCCAGCTGGCATCGTGTCCTCAGTCAAAGCTGCTGCTGGCTGAACTGTGTATGACAGAAAGAGATGTTTGTTGTAAGATGCCTGGCTGAAGGTTACATCTGTTCTTCAAAAATAAATATGTTTTCCTATATTATTAGCTCTTCAACAACCCATGTATTGAAATTGGCAACAAAGACCCCCAGAGACCCATCCTTTTTTATAGTGGCTTGCAAACAGAGTTGGTCATCAACATGTGGCCAAAGCTTCTATTTCTGGCTCACCAAGAAAGCACAAATCCACATACTGCCTGCCCATGTGGGTAGGCCTCCCTCTAGCCCATATTTCAGCAAACATCACCGGAGCATGGCCATCTAGATAGCTCCTGACATTTCACAGTGTTTCTGATCTATAATACTTGCCTGCAGAGGTTGGCTAACAAATATGATTGTAAGCTCCGAGCCCACTGTCACAGTAGTTGTTCATTCTGTAGTATCACCTTCTCTTGAGAGCGCGTAACTCTACTAGTTTAATTCACACATGCACCTAGATAACACTGTGACATGTGAGACAAAATACACAGACAGGAATAATTCGTTTTGACTGTATTTCTAGGTCTAGTGGTTCTCACTGATGCTCAGCAATCTGCTATCATCAAAGATTATTTTTTTTTCCCCTGACTTCCTTGGTGCTGTCAGGAAAGCTCACTCAGCCACTTACAGTCTAGCTCAAGAATATAATAAAGGAGCAGGTTCACATCTGTAATCAATTGGCATTGCTCTGCCTGGAACCAGTAGAACTGCACTCCAACCACAGACTGCCCCACTGGGGCAAAGCTCAGTGGGGACCAAGGAGCAAGTTCTAAAACCAGAGGAGTTTAAAAAACTGTAGTCTTTTTTCTGCTCTGTACCCTAATCTTTCAAAAGAAACATAACCCACCAGAGCCAGAATTAGAAACATTTATTAGGAAAATGTGACAAGAGGAGGGAAGTATGTGCTTGGTAATTAAGATCAATTTCTGTGTCAGGGCAGTCATATTTTAACTGAAAACCTGTAAATTATCCAGATCCTGGGGCAATGTTCTCTGCCGAGGCATTCATGCTTATGCTGGACTTGGGTAATGCTGTTGTTATCACAAGTTTCATCCCTATCTTCTCTGAGTGTTTGTGTTTCAGTTTGTTCAATACATTTTAAGTAGTTTTACTGAATGTGAGGGCAGTCAGTGACTCACTGGACACCAGCTGTGTTTTGGTAAAGATCGTTCAAATTAGTACAAGTTAACAGTTCTTTGTGAAATCAGGTAGCTTTGATCTATGACCTTGATTTGTATACTTTTGCTATTGGTGCTGAACACATCATTTCTGTGACGGGATACATAGCAATCCCATCGTTGGTATGTGCTGGGAAAACTCCTGGATTGCAGCAAGGCTAAAGCGTAGTTGCTAAATATGCAGCTTTTTATCATTTAGCAAAATGAAGTAAGATGAGGTTAAGTCAGGGTAAAAAGCCCAACTAGAGCCCTAGGCGTTAACCCCAAAGTCCATGGAGCTTAATAGGAGATTTCCAAATGGTTTCAGACAACCCTTTGGAGGAATGCAAAAGTCACGTCCAGATACTGCTTTCTAGGGTTGTACTGGTACATCCTGATAAGGCAACATCAGCATGGACGATATCGCAGTGGAATAAAACAGAAGTGTGCCCCCACCTTTTCATCAAACCATTTTGTTATCTGTGTAAAGATTGAGTTCAGTGTGGATCTTGTCTTCGTATCTGGAGATTATTCCTCACCTCACTCAATACGATGTAATTTAGCATCTCGGGGACATGGACCTGTAGTCGTAGTTTAGAACCTTGTAGGTTATTTCACAAGGCATCAGATGAACGCGATATTATGAGAAGGTGCAGTTCTAAAATAAAACGTGAGTTTTAGAAATGCAGTGAGCATGGCTTGACTCTCCTTCCATTGGAAGCACAATGGGAACGGAATCAGGCCATATCTGAGAGCTCCTGAAAATCTCATTATGTATGTCCTTTTTATTATTTATATCTTTTACGTATATCATGTAGTGCCAGTCTAATAGCAGTAGATAAGAATTACTTCCTTTTTTACACAGATCCTTTAATTTAGAGACACACAGCAGTATTCTAGTGTTCAGATTCTTTCCTCCACTATTTGTAAATCAAAGTCTTAAGCTGTAGTGCTTTATTAAATACAGTGACAAATAGGGATGAACTGCATTCTCCCCTATAGTCATAAAATTGATTTAATATTTCAATTAATCTTTGCTACACCTTCTCCAAAAATTTATGTGAATACATTCTGAGTAAGTCATCTTCAGGACCTGAATAAATACTAACATAAATATCACTTAATTTATTTGTTCTCTATAAAATTCCTTTATATCACTCTTGCAGTCTAATGTAAGTATTGCTTCCACCAACTCCATGGGAGTATCAGATGAGAGTGCCTTAACAAAGGGATTTTCACATTTTCATTAAATACTTTTGCATTCATAGTCCGGTTTCCATATCCAACAAAATGGTTCTTCACAGCTTTGCAGAGGATGGAAATTATATCATAATCTATCCTTTAGTATCAAATTAAAATTAAAAAATATTTTAAAATAAATGAGTTTTTTCTTTCCAAAAAAGAGAAATGGACAGGTACTCATCATTAGGGCTTTTTTTATTCTCCCTCTGACAAAGATTGCAGAGAGGCTGACAAGATTTCTTGAAGCATTTTTGTGTATGTGTATGTGCACTTTTTTATGTGAATTGCTATGGTTCATATTTTGGTTCATATTTTTTCTGTAATGATCCTTCATGGTTATAATTTGATGAAGAGGAGACACAAAACTCCTACCAGACTGTGCAAAGCTGGTCCAGAAGAGGTGAGAGGGATGGGTATGTGGATGGCTGCATTGTTAACATAAGATTTCTGAAGTCTAATGCTTTTTGCGTAAGTACTTTTCCTCTAAACCAGAATCTTAAATTCACTAAATGTAGCAAGCAATTAGCTGTGCATTAACAAGTTATTTGTGGAAGCACACGGTATGAATCCCCCCCTCCCATGCTCACCGAAGGCCTCACCCTGCAGTCATTGCAGTCCTTGGCAAGGCATTTTCTGACTTTAGTAGATTTTTAGATCATTCCCCAGTAGCTTCCTACTGTGAACAATACAGAGCTGGATTAAAGATGAGGGTTTGGGTGTTTTGTGAAATATAACATACTATCCTGAAAAGTAGACTCTAATGAAAATAAATAAAATAATATATGGAGAAAGGGGCTTCTTTCTCTTTTCCTGGGTCTGTCCTTCTGGATATTCTTTCAGTACTAGTTTGTGACCTAGTGATGACTTAGAACTTGAATGCTGTTAGAGGTCCTAAGTAAGGCTTCCGTTGGGCAGTAACGGTCACAAGCAGCAAAAACCTTCCTCAGGACCTTCACACCAAGTTCTAGGCACAGTTCAAGATTCATTTCTTCACATTTTTCATATAATTATAGAATCATAGAATGGTTTGGGTTGGAAGGCACCTTAGAGATCATCTAGTTCTGACACCTCCCACTAGAGCAGGTTGCTCAAAGCCCCATTCAGCCTGGCCTTGAACACCTCCAGGGATGGGGCATCCATGACTTCCCTGGGCAACCTGTTCCAGTGCCTCACCACCC
>JAOTQQ010000052.1:24472576-24498736 GCA_026546715.1 Gallinago undulata | reverse complement strand
TCAGGCACGATTTGCCCTTGGTGAAGCCGTGTTGGGTGTGTCCAGTGACCTCCTTATTTTCCATGTGCCTTAGCAGAGATTCCAGGAGGATCTGCTCCATGGTCTTGCCAGGCACAGAGGTGAGACTGACTGGCCTATAGTTCCCTGGGTCTTCTTTTTTTCCTTTTTTGAATATCGGGGTTATGTTCCCCTTTTTCCAGTCTGTGGGAATTTCGCCAGACTGCTACAATTTCTCAAATATGATGGAAAGGGGCTTAGCAACTTCATCCGCCAGCTCCCTCAGGACCCGTGGAGGGATTTCATCACATCCCATGGACTTAAGCACCTTCAGGTTCCTTAAGAGGTCTTGAACCTGATCTTCTCATACTGTGGGTAGTTCTTCCTTTGCAGAGCCCCTGTTTTTGCCTTCTGTGACTCGGGCAGTGTGGTTTGAGCCCTTTCTGGTGAAGACTGCGGCAAAGAAGTTGTTCAGTAGCTCAGCCTTTTCTATATCCTGGGTAGCCAGGTCTCCAGTTTCCTTCCAGAGAGGGCCCACAACTTCCCTAGTCTTTCCTTTGTCCCTGCCATATCTGTAGAAGTTTTTCTTGTTGTCTTTGATGTTCTTGGCTAGGTTTAGTTCTGCCTGGGCTTTCGCCTGCCTGATCTCGTTCCTGACCACTCAGACCATTTCTCTGTATTCTGCCCATTCTACCCATCCCTGCTTCCACCCTCTCTAGGCTTCCTTTTTGGTCCTGAGCTTGACCAGCAGTTCTTTGTTTATCCACACAGGCCTGCTGACTGTTTTGCCTGACTTCTTCTTTTTTGGGATGCACCTCTCCTGAGCTTGGAGGAGGTGATCCTTTTCATAGGGAGTTAATTAGAAAGCTGTTTTTTTTAAAAAAAAATCAACAACCACAATCGATCCTATTTGTAAGAGTCCTGGGGACATACTCCAGTGATACAGAGTCACATTAACAAAAAGGAGGGTGAACTCTCCTGTTGCAGGCCATTTACTGAGAAGTGGTCCAACGGCCCAAATAAAGATGATGGCACTTCCCTATGCCTACTCCGAGCAGCAGTTATTGGCTTTCCTTGCTGCTTTGCATATGACTTGTAAATGCTTCTTCCCTGGGCACGTGACTGCAACAGAGATGTTTAAAACAGACATATTTAAAACACTGGAATAAATAAGTACCCAGCATGCAGGATTGAAAGAATGGTTGAAATAGAGGGGTTTTTTTCCTCCTCTGTTTCCTCACAGTCTCCCCATTTTGCTAACTTTACAGTTTAAGGAATGGAATTATGGGCCTTAAACTACCTTGCAGTTCAGCTTTTTGAGTTCAGCTGTTAATGAAAAAGCTGGCTGCTAACTTGGGCTGATGAGGGAAGGAGAAGATTCTCTTTGAAGTGGTCTTGGAGGGGAGGAGAACCACTAAACTAGGAGAGCCTGCTGGGAGAAGTGGTGGATATTACATATGTCTTCTTGGTAAGAGCAAGCACACTTAGTGCTTATTATTCCACTTAGCAATGTAGAGACATATTAGACTCTAAAATATTTGTGGAAACAGCAGGTACAGCAAAGGTAGCTCTTTATCACTAGTGAAAAATGTACGAAACTGTTCAGAGCAGCACTGTTATCTGTGCTTTTGGTGCATTCAGAGTGATTAGACAATCGTATGGCTCCTAACAAGGAGTCTAACTCGGGACCACCGTCTGTAAACTTCACTTAATGCACAGTGTATCTGTCCATTTATTAAGTGGTGCTTTTACAGGGCTCGCTGGTCTCTGCTTTCCCACTGTTGGTTGCCAGATGGAATTTAAGTCTTGCTTCATTAAGCCCTAAAGAGCTTGGGCCACATTTGACTTTCTTGCTTTGTGGTACTATTTTGCATCTAGCAGAGGCACATGAGACATCAGTGCCATGCTCCAAAAGTTCTGAGACCTTTGTGGTGAATCTGCCTCGAGAAATAATAGGTTCCTTCACCCTCTCAAACCAGAACCTCAGTGTCTTGACCCTCCTGGTGCAAGAAAATTCTATTCCCTTCGGAGGAATCTTCAGACCTGAAGAAGGGCTGGGGTGAGACCCACAGGTGAGGGCTGCGTGGAGGTGAATCTTGCCTTAGGGGGACAGCTGACTAAAGCTGATGGGGAGTCTGGTGAGGAGCTGTGAGGTGGACGGGGAGAACCTGTAGTACTTTAAGTTAGGTGTGGTGTATGTGAAGTCCAAGGAAATGTAGAAGGAAATGAAAAATTAAGCTCTCAAGAAAAGTAAATGCTGATATCAGTAAACATTCAACTATGTTGAAAATGTGGATCAAATATGATACTGGCATAACATTAGCCGCATGAAGCTGCTGATAATTCTATCCTACTGCTGCTACCAAGTTCTGTGCACAATTATAGAGGTCCAGTACAATTAGCGTCAGCTAAATTAGGTTAAAAATAATCAATAGGAGACTATCATTTTGTGTGTCAGTTTAGATCACACAGGGGCTTTTTATAAATCTCAGTGGGAAGAAAAATAGTTGGTTCTTTTCCATTTTGGTTCACACAGTGAGGGCACAGATGTCTGGCATTTTTTCAGTTGTGTTTTTGCAAGTGGCACCACATTGCCACAGCGTGCAGTGCCAAGCTGGCATCCTCACCCTCCTCTCTCCCCGCTCAGGGCTCCGGCAGTAGATGAAGTCCTCACTTGTTCCTCCTCTTACCTGCCAGCATGGACTGGCAGTAGGCAAACATGGGACAGACTTATTTAAAAACAGGACATTGCTCTTTTCATGCCTTCTTCTATGAAGCAATCTGCAATACATGCTGGGACTATACTCCTCTTTAAACACAGCAGGCGACCACTCTGACTTGCATCCTGGAGAGCCCCAGCAGCTTCAGGAGGCTATAAGGCTGAGAACAATTTGGTCTCCTGCACTCATGTAACCTGGGTGGGATGTCTCACACCTCAGTGGAGGCTCTGGCAGCTTCCCCCCGGTGTGCTTGGTGCAGGAAGCAGGACAGGATCCGTCCTGGAGTTGGGCAGGTCCCCAGCAAGCCTTACCTCAAGTGGAATTACCGTGGTGGCATACACAGTGCAGGCACAGGACTGACATGCAAGGGATGCTCCGCGTACAACAGAGGAATCTGATCTCTGTTTTTCATTTGGGGTTAACTAGTCTTTAGGGCTGAGGAAAGGGGTGGCACGTACCTGCTGAGACCATTCAGCATCTCACTGTACCCCCTGCAATCTGCTTTCAGGCTCCTTCCTGAAAGTGCTCTGGCTGGGCCTGCGCCTCCTCCCTGTTTGGCTCCCTGGGTACCGCAGGGCTTCAAATTTTGCAAAGGCAGGAGGGAAAACCCAGAAGGAAGGAAGCCAAGGTGAGGAGAAGCCAAGTACTGAATGTGAGGGGACCCAATCCTGCAGCTCTCGTCCCAGTCTCAAGCTTTGCCCATTTCACCAGGTGTTTGGGTCTTCTCCCACTCACTCCACTCTCCACCTGCACTGGCCTGAGTCAGTCAGACCCCTTGCTGCCAGTGCCAGCAGCCTTTCTTTTTCTGTATTTTGTTTTGCAGCAATTTTTTTCCATCTTCTGTCACATCAGCAAAGGTCTCCTTGGACACATGCTGTGACACGGCTGCCTGCCTCCTTCTCCCACTAAGTGTGGCAGGGCAGAAACTTCTCTACTGCCGGAGTTGGGCAGGGGACCAGGTCTCCAAGCACCTCTCCAGCCCTGCACTCCCTGTGTATTTATATCAGAGAAACTACTAGAAGGCCAGAGATTTATCCAGCATAAGAAAAAAAGTGCTACTTAGTCCCTGGCCACATGTACCCTTGGGGAGCACCATAACAGTCCCATCTCCTAGGGACCAGCTGCGACCACCAGCTCATCTCTGAGCAAATCCTGAGGATCTGTCATAAGGCAAAATCATTGTAGATGATGAGAAGCAGCATCATGGTTGCTTTTTGTGTGTGTGCCCTCCTTTCTAAACCCCTCCGCCAGCAAAACCGCTCTGAATTCATGGCAGTGCGAGCAGACTGCAGAAGGGCAGAGAAGGGTACATTAATGAATTAGTTTCTCAGTCTTTTACATGTTAAGGGTTAAATGTAGCATGAAAAGCCTGTTTAAATGTCCTTTAAGCATCCCTTAAGCTTCCTGTGTTCCCCTCTTCTCCTTGATGCACAGCCAGAGCTTTGCCCTGCTGTGAGGCCAGAAGCCTGTGTGAAGCTGCCAGCTCTGCGTGCGGCACCGGGCAGAGCAGGAGGGACGGAGGCAGCTGCCATGACCTGACATCGGCACGCCACCCGCGGCGGGCACGGTGGCCAGGCTGGGGCACGGTCACGCCGCTCTGACTCACCTTCACCATTCTCACCAGTTCAGCCAGGGCAGCGAGGGTCCCGTGTATCCCATGTGGGTCTCGGCAGGAGTGGGGATGTTGTGTTGTGTCACTGGCGGTCTGGGTGGTCGGTGCCACAGGGCTCCTGTAGAGCAGATTCAGTGACCTCTCGTGGTTCTCACGTTGAAACAAAGCAAACCAATGTTGTGTAGACACTGATACAGGTGAGCAATGCAAGGGATCAGCATGCTCCAGTGTTTAGTTGGAGCATGTAAAGCCTGATATTTTCTTCAGAAATTTCTCTGCATCTGGAAGCTGCACTCCATGGAAGGCCCCCCTGGCACTGGAAGTCCTGGTCTGGGCATGGTGGGGCTTTGCCTGGGTTTGGTGCTAATCCAGCCCTTGGAGAGGAGGATCCACAGGGAAGGCAATAGCAGCTGTAGCTTATGCTGAGCTAGAGAGGTGCCTAAGCTCCGTGTCAGTCTGAAAACTGTTGGGGGCACCTGCTGGGCTGTGGTCTTTTTATTTAATGATCTATTACAAAAGCTGAACATCTGGGATTCCCTTTGACTCTGGGTCGCTTCAGATGGAGGCCAGCTCTGGCCAGCACATTGGTGTAAATCAGTCCATTGTTTTAGTCATGTATTACTTGTACAACAGCAAAGAGATAGACCCACCTTTCTGAGAGAAAACCAGCTTTGAATTTCCTGTACTGAGGTGTCCAAGCTTCCATATTGATTGTGACAGCTTTCCCAAGGACTTGGAGCAGTGGAAGCAAATAATTCCACATAGGCATAGGAGAAAAATCAGTAGCTCTGTGCAGATTGGATATTTTTTCCTTTTGATTAAATGGTATTGCATTCACAAAAGTCATTAGGATTCCAAATACTTTGCAATTAATCATGAAGAGAGTAAATGAATCATTGATTCAACATTAAGAGAGGTTTGTTGGGTTTTTTTCTCAGTGTATTCTCCTCCCGACTTACATTACCAGTAACTAGTCAATAAAGAATAAAAACATACATTTGGTCTGGTTTAGCATGTGCCTCAAACTTCATAAATATCAATATGGATACAGCCAAGCAAATCTTCTTGCTGATTGTGAGCTCTAGTTGACAACTTATCTAGCAATAAAGCATTTCAGCAGAAAGCAGTCATGGGTGTAGCTTTCTGATTTGTCCATTGTCCAGTTTGGGCAGTTGTGTATGTATTTGCCTGGTTTAGGGGTAGCTCTTTGGGTGAGAAAGGTCATACATGGAGGTGGCAGGGTAGTATTATCTGGCCTGCAGCTAAAGACGTACTAGCTTTGTGTCAGTAGCATGTGTGCATGTGAAAAACTACTTTCAAGGATATATCCAAAAAATCCACGGAAGTATTGATGCTGCTGGATGAGTATATATTTGTGTCCATCTGTAATCTCTTTCACTGGAAAGGAAACCCTGAGAATTTGTTACAAACACTGCATATGTACATAAAAGGTGAAGGTTACAAACTTAAGCACTCAAAAACTAGGAATTGTGCTCGGTGCTGTATAACTGACCCATAGATTTGACTTTCATGGCTGGTGGATTTTTGCGTAATTAGGCAGTGTGACTTCTGGACAAAGGTGTCCCTGCTGTTGGGGAGTCTGGCATTTATTAAGTTGATCCAAATGTAAGTGAAGAAAGCTGCAGCAGGCAAGGGTGGAAGAGGGGCCTGAGTCTCCCACTCCATGGGAGACTCCTATGTCTGCCATGTTCGGCAGTTTTGCAACCACATGCCATCGGGTCAGCCTCCAATCTGGAAGAAAGTGTTGTTTCTATTTTGGTGAGTTCCTTTTCTCTGAGCTTAGTGAGCTGGATCCGAGCACTGCACAGCTGTGCAACCTGAGGCAAGGGAGGTTGCCAAAGCATGTGGAAGGAACAGGAAGGATGGGAGAACGAGACCACTTCTTTCCAACAAGAGCCTGCAGCTAGATTGGATGTAATGTAATCCAAAGCCATAGTCTTAAAAAGGAATATCGCTCATATGTCTATTGAAGCGTGAAGTCACATGTCAGCTGTTTCTTCATTAACATGATCTCTCTACCCCAGCCAATTCCCCATCCTCAATTTATAGAAACATCCTTGTTCTGAGATTTTTACTCTTCTGTGAAATACAGGCTGTAGCCGCTGGTTCACAAAGCATTAGTACCTGCGCAGGTGCGTATGCAAACACACAGGACTGTGCCCCGGGAGCCAGGCTGTTGGACCAGGGGTGGTTCGTTTCCTTCTTTTTTCCTTGTAAACAGGATGTTACATATAAAGACTGGATAAGATAAAGAAGCAGATCAGAGAAAATACTAGAAATAATGGGAAAAGTGCACTCAATTTAGAGCAGAAGAATGAATATTTGTATTTATATCAGAGAAAACTGTTAAAAGGCTAAAGATTTATCCAGCATAAGAAAAAAGTACATTAGTCTAGAATATGTGCTAGTAAGATCCTGTAACTTTATGCACATGAATATTCACCACAGAAGTTAATGCTACTACTTTTAAAGTTAGGTACTTGATTTTAGGTACCTTGCTCAACCACAGCCCATGCATTGAGTTCTCTTAAGGACTGTTGCTTAGGTATGGTCATAGAAAGTTTTTAATGGATTCCAAGGTTAATCTACTAATACCTTATTTTCTTCAAACCCCAAAGTGCCATAATAACTTCAAGCTTCCTTTGCACCCTGTTTTATGTTTTTGTCAGCTCTATTGGTCCTTGAGCTTAAAAATACTCTCCACACCTATGATACATGAGGGAAGGAGGGGAGGCCGTTGTGGCCACAGGATAATTACCCTCTTCTTTAGTTTTTGTTGCATCTGAAGTCCTGGTATCACCTGTAGGTGAACTAAAATGTCAGGCTTATGAAAATATAAAAAAAAGGTAAAATATGCATATATCCATAAATCTATTTAAGCAGAACTGGTGATGGATGAGTGCATTTAAATTTTAGAATCGTATTTCTGCTAACTTACTGAAAGGGGAATCCTATAATTCACTGGAGAGCCTCATTCTTGTGAATTATTGTCTTCATCATTTAAGGAATATTTTATCTCCTGGAGATGATCTCCAGCCACTGTAACCTGTATTTGGCTTTCAGCTATATTTCTTTATCATCCTTAATGTATATGGTCTTGTGCACTTCAGCCCTGAAAATTGGAGTTTCTGCTTTCTAGTTTCTGGAATTTGTTTATCCAAGAATAGTATTTAAGTAAACAGAGTACAGCAGTATGACCAGCTTCAATTTTCTCCCTCCTTCCTTGTGATCATCATTTTTTTCACTTTACCAGCATTACCTGCGGCTCCCGAGCAGCGCTCTATGTATCTTATTTCTAAAGGAGGTGACCTGGCAGTGCCTTAGGCACACATAATGTGACAAAAAGGAAGTTGTTTAGTATGCTTAAATGTCCAGTCATTAAACTAGTGACAAACGTTTTGGTCCCCAGGTAAAACACTGGGCCTGGTGACAGGATGACAGCTGGATTCCTGGCCTTTCCACACCTTGGGCATGTTAGTGGTTGTTCTGTGAGCTCGTGTCACAAAGTGGAGGATAAGGTCTTCTACCCTTGGCCTGTTTGCATTAGTAACTGTAGAGCACTTCAGGCTGTATAATTACATCTGCTGTGCCTGCAAAGGGACCCTCATTCTAGCTGGGCTTCTAAGCGCTGAGTAAAGCGCATCCTGGAGGGACCAGATTAGAGAGAGGATCCACAGTGTTTCTGATGCAGATATCTAATATTTTGTTCCTTATTTAAAAATGCAGTAGCGCGTTTAATGGTAAATGCTGCAGTTGGCAGGGAAGAGCTTTAAGGAGCAACGTGGTGGAGGTAAGGAGGGAGCATCAGGCCAGGCATGAGAAAGGAGCTCAGCCTTCCTCCGGGAAGAAGCGAGTCCCCAAGCCAGCCTGGAGCATGTGATTCCCAACGTAAATCCTCCTGGGAAGAAGACTTGTGCTCTCAAGTTGTATCTTCCCATCCTTGCTCTGGAAAATGAGGATAATAATACTTGAGCTAGCTCCTCTGACTGTTGCTTAATATTTGGATACTGCTTTGATCCCATGGAATGCTGAGGATTATTGCTCTGTATAATCCTTATAATTCTATTACTCCACTAGTGAAGTGTTTCAAGTGAAATTGGAAGTATCTTTTATGCAGACCCAGAGCCAAAATAGAAGTGAAATTTTGTTATCTGTACGTACTGGAAGAAATTAAGCTTAACCACAGAAAACTTTGGTGTTTGAGTCATGCCAATCCACAAAAGTCTATGGAAGTCTTTCTTTATGCCAGTGGGCTTTGAATGGGAGCAGCAGAGGTAGGAAAATGAGACAAAATGGAGAAAGAATCTTGTACATGCTGTTCATTATGCCCCAGATCTCTTTCCAGATCCTTGCTATTTTTCATGTTTGACAATCTCCATGGACATAAGAAAGAAATAAAGTAACTTCCACAAAATCACTGATGTTCTTCTCTGAGCTAGGCATCAAATCTCAGGTGTGAGTCAGCTCGTGTTTCACCTCAGTTGTATGGCTCAGACCCCTCAATAGGCTACGAAGATCTGCCTAGGAAGTTTATTATGGTTCTCCCTCTGCACTTCTTTTTTTCCAAAACATGCCTTTCTGAAACATCTCAGAAATGTTTGTGTCTGATAAGAAGTGACGCCATTGGAGATGCGTCAGTGGGCAGAGCAAGGATGTTTGCAATGGATGGTAGATGAACACCATCACAAAGCTATTACCATCACACAACATGTAGCTTAAGTATCTTGAAGGTATGCATGGTTTTGCTAGTGAAGAAATGACTATGTGTGTAGAAGACATTAGTTTGGGAGTGATGATGTTAATAGCACTGTACCAGGCTTGTGAGCCAGGAGTAGGGGAAGATGAGATCCCTGGAAACCACAGCACCCTGCGACAGCCTTGCTATTTGTGGTGGATATAAACAGTGTTGTGTCTTCTTTCAGGCCTGATGTCTAATTGACAATCAGATACTGTGGCTGAAATTTTATTATTGTTTAAGAGAGTGCCACCGGGTTATGGAAAAATCCAATCATCAAACATATACCCCTGGGTGGTAGGGTACTTGCTTGGGATTTCCTGGGTGCTTGGGTTAGTGCACTGGCTGTTCTGGTGGAGACTGGAACAAAGGTTGGTATGAGGCAGGAAATGAGGTACATTCTTTCTTTGCTTGTGCCTGACCGAAATCTGTGAGATACTTTTTAGACAGGATGAGCACCTTGTTGGGATGTAGCCATGGGAAGCTGTAAGGGCCAACAAGCCCTGCACCTGCAGCCTCTTAATAGCAAATAAGCAATTTCCAGTTTAGCCACCTTGTTGCTCCGCCGCCTGACGACGCTGCCTGCCATCCTGCAGCCCTCAGTGCCACTGAAGAATAACATCATGTTTTGCTTCTTAGTAAATAACTTTTAAACTGATGATTTCAAAAAGCACTTTAGATGACATTTAAAATTTAGAACAAAATGACTGAGCCGTGAATAATGAATCTTGCCCAGTAGATGGATGGCACGTTACCATGCAGTTCTCTCCCTCTCAGTCATTGTCAGCTGGAGCATTTTTCTCTTCCACTTGGTTTTCCTCCTCCCTTCCCTCCCTCACCCCCAGTATACACAAAGCTTATTCAGAAATGCTTTATTTTGAAGAGCATGTGCAGAGGGAAGCTTTCAAACCAATCAGACCTAATAGCAGATCCATTTTTCTCCTTCTCTTCAATCCTCACCTGAGGTTTGGTTATTTATGATGCCCATCTTTAAACTGAGACCTTCTCCCCACATCAGCCCATCCTTACCCGTACATTTGCAGTGTCTCCCAACTGCACAGCAGTGCAACACAACTGCCTGTGCCTCTGCCACCCCCTTTGCCATGCTGCTTTGGACACAAGGCAGGAGACAACACCCAGAGAATAAGCCCCCTGTTATCCCACAGTCTGTAAACCCACACCAGAGGTGCCACCTTCCATGTGTAGCAGTGGCCAATGTTTCAGGGCAGCACGAGGTTGCTGTGACCTGTTGGCAGCTTGGCTGTGCCGATGATGGCTACAGCATCAGGTCCCAGCCTTCCTCTCTGGTTAATACTCCTTGGCCATGGCAGCTCATGCTGTCCTGCCCATTGGCTTTGGATGTGTCTCCTGCTGTCCGGTGCTCTGCCAGACCCATGGCTTCTGCCATCACTTCAAAGAGGTGTGTCTTTCCTGGATGGCTGGCCCCTGCTCAGCTCCCTCAATCCTCTATCCTTGAACCACATCCCTTGCTGCAAAGCTTTGACCCTCCATAGGCAAGGCAAGCACAAGTCACAGTGTCCACTCCAGCTCCCCACTGTGCCCAGACCTTCCCACCGCTGCTGGCAACATTCAGCTGTTATGCTGTGAAACCACCAGCTCCTGCATCCTCCCCCTGGCAGTCCCTTTGTCACCAGCAGGACAGGGAGCAGAGCGAGGAGGAGGGGGGCAATCAGGGGAGGGTGCTCAGGATGTAGCAAGCGGGCGAGCAACAGTGTGCTCCGCGCAGTCTTTGAATCTGAATTTTGCCATCTCACATTGAGCAGGGTCATGGGTGCCACAGAACTAGGGAAAAGGAACAGATCCACGTGCCCTTTGTGTTGCCAGCCCCCACAAATTAGCTAAAGGGGCATAACGGATGAAGCAAGAGGCTCCATCAGACGTGAGCAGGTGATTTGGATTGAGGTTTCTGATTGCCTTCAGCTGGGAGGGAGTTGGGCTGTATTTCCCTTGTAGAAAGGTCTGGGGCTGACGGTTTTGTTTGCCTGCTGTCTGGATAAGGTGGGGAAAAATCCTTGCAGTGCACAAGAAGTCATCCTAAAGAAGGTAAAATATCTCTGTGTTCATTATGGTATTGGTTCCTTTTTCATTGATTTCATGTTTCTGTTCAGATTAATTTTCAACATCGTATTGCATGTTATCTCCCAATGCTATTATCTTGTTCTAGAAGGAAGCTGTGGGAAGTGCTGATTTTGGTAACTGGTCTCAGTTTTTTGAGATGAAAATTACTTCTAGTGGAGAGTGGGTGGGCTACTGTGGACATGGGTGCTTGGACTGACCAGTTGGACTGGAGCAAACCCGTAAGGCTGGATGCAAGCCCTGGGGCTCTGCTACTGTATTGCTTTTAGGTGCCTGTTGCTGCATTAGCCCACTCCCCCACCGCCCCGGCAATTTTCATGCTGCTGTGGTGGGGTTTGAATGCTAACACCACTGAATTCCACCCAAAGACAGAAGTAGCAGCAGGGTCAAGCTGGCTCACGCATAACTCAAAGCAGGAAAGGCTGTGTTTGTTCCTATTTTGCTAGTTGCTCTGCTAAAAGTAATTTCTCCAAGATAAAAAAAACCCAACAAACTTCATCTCTGCCTACTGAGGTCAACTCTACTGCTTGTGCTCCTTGTCTTATGTTTCTTGAGACTTTTTACATGATCCAATTGAAAACATTAGCGAGGAAATAACATGTTTTAAGACTAACTTTCAAATTTACTCTCATGGAAGTGTATGGCTTCTTAAAACATTATTTTTTTCCTCTTCTAAGGTTTCCCATTGTTTTGACACCTGGATTAGAGCCTCTTCCATGTGGGGAATGCTTTTCTTCGGTGCAGATTTGCAGAGTGTTTGGCCAGAGGGGCCACGAAGGAAGTGCCCTAGTGTGGTAAGTACCCTCTTGGAGGCTAGTGCTCTGTGGTAGGATGAACTTCTAGCTCTGTGGGGCATCAAGTAGCAATCAATAGCTATGTTGTTCTGTGTTTATAAGGAAGATAAACAAATGTTGCAAACTATTGTTTACAAACCCTGCTTTCACATTAAGGAGCAAGGTAGAAGTGAGATTTATTTTCTTTTTTAGTATATGCTAACTGAGTGTCAAAGCTGCCTCTCTAACTCCTTTGTATGCAAAACAACAATGCAGAGGCAGACTAGAAGATAGAAAATTGTCTTCTGAGACAGTTATTTGAAGCAGTAGCAAAGTAGCACAGACCCCACCTGAATCTCAACCTATTCACACCCTGCAAACCTTATCAAATTAGTCTCTGCAGAGTTATGTGAAGAGCAATAAAGCTTATTTTTGTAAGCAGGGAGGGGGAAAGAAAAGATGATCTAGACCCTGCTTCACTGTCTAGGTAGTCTAGCGTGGTTGTACCTTGCAGCTGGACTCTGAGGTGGTCAGAGGACAGAGAGGTATGGTACAGCTGAACCGACATAGGAAAGGGTGACTGAAATAGGGCCTGCAACTGACTGGAAATGTCTCAATAAAGATGAGGGGGAAACAGTGCTGTAAATTCTGGGATTGTTCCAAATAGAATAAGGTGATTTTTTTGAAAAGAAAAAATGAGAAAACTTAGTTGGTAATTTTAAGTCAGGAAATGGCAGGTATTGGATTGCTAATGAGCTGTGACCTTGACTGAACCTAATGTATTGATCTAAGGTAATATTTTCCTAATCTTGTTCTTAACACTTATTTACCCTTCATTAAATTTAAGAAAAAGTCCTGTGCTTAGGACTCAAGGTAGCTACAACTTTCTACTGGTCGACTTGCTTTGCACTCTAAGTAAATAAAAATACATAATATGGTGGAGTTGCATGTATAGGGAAGCTGGTATCGTGAAGTGGTGAGAGCCACAGCTTTTGAACTGTATGCTTGGGTTATGTTCAAACAAATAGGTGTCCTGTGTACGTATCACAGAGCATTGGATCACCTTAATGAAATGAAGTTTATTGCCATGGCATGTAGAATAGCTAGTGCTTTTATGTCCTAAAAATTGCAGGCAGTAATAGCAAGTGTGAATAGGGTGACTGTAGTTACCAGTGCCTCTAATAGTGTCAGAGTGGGAATTGCATTGTATTCAACAGCTATTTGCTAAAGCCTCAGTAGTACAAATAAATAAATGGTTTTCAAAGGTTAAATATGCTGTTCTGCTGAGTTGGCCTTACCCAGCAGTGTCGACAGAGCACACGGGCCCACGTGCTAGTCCCTGGATCACTATTCAAGCTGCTCTGTGAAGTTGGACAACTTTCTCTAGGTCTCTTCCATTCCATTTGTGCTGGAAATGCTCAGGGTAACAGCCTCCTGGAGTTAACATAGTATTTTTACTTTTAGTCCTATCTAAAATGTAGCAAAAGCAAAGGAGGAAAGACACACATCAACCAAAGATCATTCCCAGGGTACTGATTTAGCTCTTAGGAGTCAATTTGTCTAAAAGGATAGTGGTCCTATTTTCAGCTCTCTTGTCTTTTTTATTTTGTGGTTTAATATTTTTTTTTTCTGTCCCTGCCTTCCCTCAAAGATGCTTCTTCCCTGGATGTAAAGCCTTCCTTAGCTCCTTGCCTCACAGCTGAAAGGAGGGAAAAGGGGCAGGAGAAATAATCTGTGTATGCTCGGAATCCATGATGTCTTGTAAAAAGACATTGTAGGTCGTTGGAATAGATGCTGGGAATGCGACCTTTGTGTTTGAGAGGGTGATTAGCGAGTGTGAGCCTTGGTTCAGCACAGCACTTAAGAGTGTACTTAATTTAAGCCATTCCCTAACAACTTTGGTGGCTCGCCTGCAGTCTGTGCTGCATCAGGGCCAAATACTTGCAACTGGAGAAGGGGATTTGAAATATTAGCCGATTTATTTTACAGGTTCTTTTCCTCTCACTAAGGTGTTCACAACAAAATGTTTTATTGCAATATCAAATATTCTGGAAACATGATTAATAAAGAGCTTGCAGGAACTGAATTAGCAGGCAAGAAATTGCTTGTATTGATTTACACTACGTACATGCAAAAACTTCTGTTGTGACATGGGCTGTTTCTTCTCTTTCTGCAACTCCTGGCAGCAAGTAGAAAGCAAATTTCCACCAGATGGTGCAGGGGCAGCTCAAACTTTGTGTTCTGTGTGTGATGGCACAGGTGTGGGCCTGTAAGGAGACTGAAGGGCTCACTGATAAAAGGCAGTGCATTGCAAACTATGGCTAGGAACCAGGAACTGACTCTTCCTTGGCCTGTTACTGATGCTGGAATTACTAAAAAACAGTTTTTGAGTGTAACCTGTTGCTGGCAGGTGTGTAACAGCAGCACAGTGTCTAATCCATGTGAATAATGGACACTGAGATCTTTCCTGAAATACTTTAAAACTGTGACCATAAGAGAAAGTTTTCTGTTGTTAACTACCCTTCCCTGAGAGTGTTTGTGGGTTCTAGTTATGCCATGAATAGTGTGGTACGAACAGTTGGAAAGCCACTGAGCAGCACAGATGTGTAGGTTGCCAAACCCAGGCTGGACCAATTCAAACTTGCCGTATTTATCAGGGAATGCAGCTGATGTGGCTGATCTCAGCCTCACAGTGAGAACTGCTGCAAGCAAAGGAGGATGCTTGCTGTGCATTTTTGCATAACTGATCCTGAGAATGATTTTCTACTTCATTTATTTCATAGGAGAGCTTACAGCGTCTGAGCTTGGACTCTGTATACAGGACTGTTTTGGACATGCCTGAATTTCCACTGAGTATTTGTCTGCATGCAGTCCTGGGTGCCAATTTAAACTTTGTGTGGCAAATGTAATGGAGGGTATAAATCTTCAGCTTGCTTCTCATCCAAACCATAAAAATTATCTAATCTGGTTCATCTATAGCTCAGTCTAAAAATGAGTCATATATATGTATGTGTGTATATACTTATATAGGGGTCATTACTGAAATTCCTGCTGTTAATAGGTTCCTACAAAATCCCTTCCAAGGGAAGTAAGCCAAATAGCTTTGCTCTCTCATCATTCCTACAGAGGCAGCCACTGGGTCCCAGCAGGGATGTTAGCATCAACCAATCTGTTATGAGTGAGACACCAGGAAGCACGGTTTTCTGGGCCAGTATTTCAAGAAAACATATGGCAGCATCTGCTACTCGTGAAAGGCAATGGTGTAGTCAAATACTGAATCAGGACTTTCCCACTGCACAGATTTAGAGGAATCCAGTTTTCTCCATACCACTGGATTCTAGAGCAAAGTTATTTTGCATTTTCTACTGTAGGGCAAATAGAAACTGTTTTGCAGCTAACTCATGCAGAATTTGAACTCCCTATCACCAGCATTGAACTCTTCAGGCCCAACAAAGCCCAAGCCTGTTAGCTAGTCTCAGGAATGGGTAAATGAGCTTCTTAGACAAGGAAACCACTAGGGACTGTCTTCTACTGTAAGCTGTATTTTAATTCCAATGTTTTAATGCACATCATGTTAGATGGAGCTATTACAAGGCAAATGGTGTTGTTTCTAATGCCCTGTTAGGATGATGAATTGGGCCTTCAGAGCAAATCTGGGGAGAAAGGGCACTTACTGCTGCTGTATCTTCAGTGTTCAAACTTGTATCGAAACTCATTTTGGTCTGCCACCCTGAGCTTGTGGCACTTCTGCCTCATTGCTACTGCACTGTCCACACTGAGCTTGTTTATAATCAAGTGTCAACATAAGAGCCATTGCAAGTGGGCCTCTAGACTTGTCAAATAAGTTTAAAAGTCTATTAGTTGCCTTATTCTCTAATACAGTGGTGTTCTGCCAGCTCTTCTTAACAGGATAAATAACTTTGTCTTATGAGAATCTCTTGACTGTATTCTTCTGTTAAAGAGCACTTTCACAATTCAGTTTCTAGCAACAGAGTATTCTGACTTCTCAGAGATCCCTAGCAGTTTGGGCATCAGGTGACTGCAGGACAGCAGGAACTTTATTTTTAAGCACTTAGCGTAGTGTTATCTTGCTTAGCAATTTTTCTGTCATTCAGGACCCAGTAGTAGAGTAGCTTTTCCTTCAATGTAGAATGACTGTTATGCCAGGTAATTCTTTTTTTTTCCTTTAATTTCAAATTATGATTGGGTTTTTTTTCCAATATGTAACCAAAGTAGCAGTGCAGTGTCAGCTGTAGGTGGGATTATAACCAAGAATTGCCAAAGCATAAAAATATTAAGTACAGATATTCACACAGTCAGATGTTTCATAGGGGTTGTCTTCATTAAAGTACTGTATTAGCAGCTTCCATTATGTTGCGTCCTGTGGTGCAAGCATTCTGGATCAGAAGAGACCTGCCATTTCACATGCGTTCCAGCTGTTCGCTTCACCCACCACAGTCAAGCTTAGTATTTTCTTATTTTTAATGAGTTACGTGTGTAGAAAGCCAAAAAAAAAAAGAGAGAGAAAGCAAAGCAGAGGGAGACTGTTGTTTCCAGCATCAAGAAGCTGGGTCAAATCACAGAAGGTCCCAAGAAAGTTTTTCACAGCTGTGTGAAATGCAGAACTGCAAGCCTGACTCGCTTCCTTGACCGCTCATTGTGATGGACCAACAAAAGGGCCATTTCCTCTGTTCCCTGATGCTTTTGTTTCTGAGAGCACTGACAAGTTTTGTCCCATTTTCTAGTCTCCTTTTGTTCTTGCTCTCTGCTTTCTGGGCTCTTTATTATTCTGGTTTGATTCTGGTTTTACTGTCCTTCTGGGATGCTTCCTGTCTCATCTTAAAACTACATGTGATTCAGGGCTCTTGCTGATGGCACCAGGATGGCTGGTCATGGCCTTGATGCATGTCATGGTCAAGCAAGCTGAAATCCCAACACAAATCCGTGCATGATCCGACACAACTCTTATGTTTGTCATGGAGTAAGGAAGAGCTGTGCCCAGTGGAGCCAATGCAACAATGAAAACAGTGTCCTTTCATTAGAACTGGTCCAAGATTCCCCCATGACAGTCCATGTAGTGCCTACATGTGCCCTACCTGCCTCTGGCAGTTCCGGAGGCTTCTTTCTGTGTGCTCAGTGGCACACTTGCACTGGAGCACTGTGCTTTTGGCTTTCATACCTCTTCTTCTGCCAGCATCATGCCTCCTTCATCCAGCAGAGCTGTCCCTCAATAGGTGTAGATCAATCCTGTAGAATGTCCTGATGGTGGGCCTCATCTGTGGGTACCACTGATATTCAGTTCTTAACTGGTGGCATTTGGGTCCTCTCAGCCTGTGCCATATTTGAGATAGGGGCTTGCAGAGCAGGACTCCTGTTTTGAAATCCTGCTCCATCTTCTACAGAACTAGTGTAACCATGACTGCAAACCTGAACGCGAAGCTGTTCCTTGTGCTCCTCATCCCTTGAAACTTCGACTAGTTGCACAGCAATTAGCAGAAAGCTTGCTGACCGTAACACAAACTGGCTGGCCAGCACACGGGACTCGCCCAACTCTGGGCGTGCAACCAACAGAGCATGTAAGATTCTGTTTCTCTCTTTCTTTGAACCATCCTTCTGCTTCAAATAATCTTCACAGAAAAGGATTTAAAAGCTCCATATCGAAGTCATATCCTCAGTGGTCATGAAGAACTGCAGAATAAACAAAACTTGTCTTGTAGCAGGGCTGAGGTAAGGGAGTGGGTGCTGCTGCTTTTGGGTTGTTCATCACAATCTTAGTATGGGGTAGGGTCTGGGAAAGTGGCACTGAGCTGGTAGAGGTCAAGCGGAGCAGCATTTTAAGGTCCCTACTCTCTAGCTATATACCAGATCAGCCTTTACAATGTGAATTGCTTCTGTATCACTTCAAACCCTGCTGTGAGGGAGTAATCCATTTTGAAAAGAAGGATGGGTTAAAGCTCTGGAGGTTTGATATGGAGCACCAGTACTTAAAATATTGCCAGAATGCGTTACTTGTCTCTGGAAGCCTTTTTCTTTTTTCTTTTTTCTTTTTTCTTTTTTTTTTTTAATTTATTGCAGAAAGTAAAACAGGCCTGAGGTTACAAACAGTGCAGCCTGTGCCAGGGCTGTAATTCTGTTGCAGTGGTAAAGACCATCACTGACATACAGAAGCAGCTCAGCTAGCTTCTCTGGCTTGGTGGCAGAGTATAGGTGCTTGGATCTCACGGAAACGGATCTCTAGACCTGGCTTGGCAGAGGATTTATGGAAGATATGCCCAGGGAGGGTTCTTGTGAAGACCGAGGAGGGAGGTAAGAGGTAGCAGAGAGAGGCTTCCTGCGCCTTGCAGCCACCTTCTGGGGGCACTGCCTGTCTCTTGTCTGAGTAGTCTGTTCTAAGACCAACATGTAATTGGAAGAAAGAGGCTTGGTGTGTGTGGTGAGCAAATAGGCACTTAACACAGCTGGGAAGTGTGTTTCTATAACAGACTTCCTCTCTTTAGCAGCCCAGTGCTGCCCTGTTGTACGGTTCAGGTGTTCCAGCTGTGATGCTCAGCATCACTAGCACCACTAGCTGAGAAACTCAGAGTGTTTTATTTTAGATTGCACTGTAAAGCTGAAATAAAGAGATAATAAAGAGATAACTCTCCCCTTCTTTTACAGAAGGGGAGACTTGCAGTAAGAAGAACTTGTATAACTGCCCTCGCAGACACTTTTTTAAAAAAGTGTAAGCAGGTGAATGTTTAATCAGTCCGTGTGCACTGGATGAGTACAATCATTTAATGGGTAGGATCTGTACCTAAATTCTGTCTCTTATAGAAAATTTAATTAACAACCAGAGTAGTCTCTAATCTGCTGAAGAGAGCTTCTGGAGAAAGGGAGATCTATCTTTGATAGAGAAGGGTGAAGCTAGAATACATTTAAATGAAGAGGACAGATATAAGTCCCTGGAACCTGCTGGGATACACCCATGAGTGCTGAAGAAGCTGGCCTGTGAGGCCACTCAATCTTTGAAAGGTAATTGCAACTGGGGGAGGTTCCTGAGAGCTGGAAGAAATCAAATGTCAATCCTATCTTTAAGAAAGAGGATCTAGGGCAATACAGGTTAGTCAGCCTGGCCTCAATCTCTGGGAAGCTGAAAGAGTGAAGAATAATAATGGAAGTAATTTCCAAACATGCCAATTAATGGGAGCGTGTCTGGGAGAAGTCAGCAGGGATTTACAAAGGGGAAATCTTGCCTGACCAACTTGATAGCCCACTGCGATCAGATGACTAGCTTGGTGGACAAGAGGAGAGCAGCACATAGTGTCTATCTTAATCTTAGCAAACCTCTTGATGCTGTCTTCCATAACATCTTCATAGACAATGTGATGAAGCATGAACTTAAAAAGTGTGTGTTGAAGTGACTGAAAACTGGCTGAACTGCCAATCTCAGAGGGTGTGATCAGCACAGCCTCCAGCTAGAGGCTGGTCACTAGTGGAGTATCCCAGGGCTTGGTACTGGGGTCAGTACTGTTTAGCACTTTTGTTAATGATGTGGCTGATAGGACAGAGTGCACCCTCAGCAGTCTATAGATGATGCCAAACTGGGAGGAGTGGTTGATAGACCAGAGGGTCGTGCTGCTGTTCACAGGAACCTTGTTGTGCTGGAGCAATGGGATGATGGGGACTTCATGGTATTAAGGCAAAGGGAAATGATAAGTCCTGCCCCTGAGGAGGAATAACTCCACCTACCAGTATACTCGGGGGGGCTGACTGGCTGGAAAGCAGCGCTGTAGAAAAGGACCTGGGGGTCGTGGTGGACACCAAGTTGAACATGAGCCATCAGTGTATCCTAGTGGCAGAGGCAGCCAACAGATTTGTGGTCTGCATTAGGAGAAGTGCTGCGAGCAGGCTGAAGGAAATGGTCCTTCCCCTCTACTCAGTGCTGGTGAGGCCTCATCTGGAGCACTGGGTCAGGGCTGGGATCCACAATATAAGTCAAACAAGGACTTACAGGAGCAAGTTTAGCAAAGTGACGCACAAATGATTAAGGGCTTGGGGCATCTCTTATATAAGAAGAGGCTGAGAGAGCTCAAATTGTTCAGCTTGTGAAAAAGAAAGGTCTTATTAATGTGTTTAAACCCCTGATGGGGTGGGCTGTTCCCAAATGGGAATGTCCCCATGGACACAAACTGAAATTTAGAAAATTCTATTTGAGAACTACTCTACTGAGGGTGGTCAAATCCTGGAACAGGCTGCTCAGAGAAGCTGTGCAGTCTCTATCCTCAGAGAGATTAAAAATCTGACTGGCCGCAGTCCTGTCAGGTCTGGTCTGCTCGAGGTGACCCTGCTTTGAGCAAGGCATTGGACCAGCTGATCTTTGGAGTTGCTTCCAGCTTCAGTCCTTCTGTGATTCCCTGAGAAATAGTGGTTCAGTGCATGCACAGTAGTTAAAGCGCTGTCTGTAACATAACTCAATGCTCTGCGCTTATTCCAAGAGGTCTATTGGCAATCTAACTTTGAAATCTGCATTTCCTGGCTTATGAGATCACCCGTGGAGGTAGACTCTCATTTCCCAAAATGATAAGAGGCCGAAAGATAAGCAAAGGGCAAGAGCTTGCTCAATCTGTTAGTTATACAACCACATAAATACAACAGTCACTTTTCCTAGCGTCAGGTACTTATGCTGTAATTGGTATCACTTAAGGTAAAGCGTTGTTCTCCATTTCCCTTCTCAGTTTTAATGGGTGATGTAATTGCAGTTTTGCAAACGGTGGGAGCATATCAATGCAGCCGCTTCTGCAGCGAGTGAAGTACTTGGTGCTTTTCACAGTATGTTAGTCTAAGAATTGGGCGATCACAGAAATAGGACCAAATTGTGGATGCAGACAACTCGTTTGGGGCCATGAAAGGAACAAATAGTAAGACAGTACTTGAAAAATATATTTATTTTTTAAGTACTGTAGGTATCTATATAAAATAAGAATATTTTTCTACATTAATTGTTTCAGATACAGAGATTACTGCAACTACCTGAATTTTCATGAGATAGGTAGAAAATTTCACTGAAAAGAGAAAATGCAGATAGCAGAATGCAGGGAAGTTACAAAATGCATTAAATAGTCTGAAAATTCACAACTGCAAAGTGCATGTGTCAGGTGTTTGAGCCAGCACTGCAGTTGCAGAGCTTGTGGCCAGTACCTGGTTTCACTGAACATGCTCACCTGTGTGATAACTGACTTGGGCATGAGCTCCACCAGGCTTTGGGGCTGCTCCTGTCTCTCTTTTATCCAGGTTGGAAAATGAGCTACTCCAATATAAATAGTGATCTGATTAATACTGACCCTGCTAGAGAATTAAAATTGCTCCCCCTTCTGTAGCGCCTGGCTGGCTGCAGTGCCATTCGCCGTTTCACCTATGTGCCTGCCACATAGTATAGAGGCAGCCTTGGCAGGTCACTCACTTGGTGACTTCTGGATATAAATGAGATGATCATAAAATCAGCTGGAAGCTGTGTTCAAATGGCTTGCACCTGATGCACTGAGGACAACTGCTTAATTAGAGGAATATCATAGAAAAGAAGATGAGATGTACGATGGAAATGAAGGTTTTCATTCAGCGTTGCCTCAGGAGTAGATCAAACTCAAATGTTACTTACTTTTTTGGTTTATTGTGTCCTGTGAGACCCCCTGCCTGCCACCTGGCCTCCCGCTGCACAGAGATGAGCAGAATTGAAGATGTGGTGGAAGCACCAGACATGACAGCGGAGGAGTGAGCTGATGCCTGTGGATTTGCCACTCGGTGTTACAGTTATCCTCTTAAGCTGTGAGGCAAAAAGCTTGCTGGATAATGGGAAAGTAAGCTTAGCTGGGGGAGTGAGGATCATCTCCCAAACACCTGCATGTCTGAATAATGCTTTCAGAAGAGCTGGTTAGACAAACAGGAGTTTTCCTGCAAGAAATACTCATAAAAATCTCGTCTTTGTCTACTTCTTACTGGACACTGACGTTTCCAGCTTTGGGGTAGGGAAAGAGGAGAGAGATTTCTGTCTTCACTGTGAATGGTCAGCAGAAGAGTGAAAGCTCCTGCTTGGAAATACAGGTGAGGTCCTCATGAGAGCTGTCCTTTGAAAATTTTCCACAGAAAAGGACAGGGATTAGCTCTGGTCTGAATATTAACTTGGTCAATTTCAGTAAACAAAAGTATGTTTTCATCTGCAGTGATGTCCCTCCTGACTAAAATGCACTTGCAGTGGTATTTAGGACCTCACCATCAGTTCACCGCAGGGACACCAAAGGGACACTTCCCTTCCCTGGAATTGTCTCACTAATTCTCATTAACTCAGGTTTACTGGGATTTGAAAACCATGATCTCACCTCCCTGCCCACAGTGCCTTTCTGTCTTTAACAGAAACGATCAAACACAGCTCTGAGCTTCTTATTTTCCCCGTGTGTCACTAAAATATTAGTGTGATGTGCTGCTACATCTGTAGGTGATTCTATGCATGAAGGAGTATATTGATACCTCTGCAAAATACTAGATTGGGGTCACTTCTGAAGCATTTGGTAATACTTCTGTTGAAGGGAGAAGCAGACTGTTTTCTTTACAGCGCAGGAATTTCCTTTACTTAAAAATGGATCTTTAAGAGCCCTCACCAGCTGTAAAACCAGGGTGCAAGCTGGCGTGTGGGTTCATTAATGTTCTGCTCACACTGGAACAGATTTTGGCCTGTTTTCTTGCACCATGTATAGACAAATCCAGCAAGTTTGGATTTCCCTCCTCCCTCTCCTCCCCCCCTCCCCCCCCAATGACTAATATGTTCTTGGGAGCTTTATGTTTTTACAAAACTGGTGGCCTATCCAACAACACAAGCATTGAAGATGCACAGTGTGTGTGCGCTATTTGAGTCAGTGCAGTTATTTCCATGCCTGAAGTTCAGCCCACTGACTGCTTGGGCCAGCACACTGACAGAGCTGGAATAAAGGAAATATTTCTGGATTTCTCTTTTGTAATGAGAACAAAGAAAGCGCCAAAAGCTGTTTGTTCTGCTAAATTGACACATGCCCATTCCAGAAAGTAGTTGTGCTGTGCATGGGTTGAATTTATGTTAGGTTTTCTATTGCAATTACATAAGGAAAACACATCCTACCTGAGTGATCATAGGTGCATGGCTTTAACAGCAATTAGTTCCACTGATAGGTTATCTGAATGGCTGCCAGAAATATTGATCAGGGAAAAAAAAGCTGTTTGGAATAGTGACATCTGAAACAATTCTTTCTAAACCAGTCAGAAATACAGTTATTGATTGACTGAAGGGGATTCTTCTGGCTTTTAAGTGTACAATTTTGCTTTCTTAACTGAGCAGGATGCTGTGGCATGAACTTTTGAGAATAATTAAGAAAAAAAAAAAAAGAATGCAGTAGGGGTGACTGAACATCTTTCAGAGGAAAGTACGGAGTATAGGAAGCCAGGGTTATTTTCCTGGTTGTTACTCAGCCATTCAAATCTGAGATTAAATCTAGGTAATGTTTTCAATCAGGATGATGTTAAAAGGGCCATTGTTCAGAATCTGTCTGGAAAGTCCATACACACATCACTTCCCTGGGAATCGGAACTTTCCTGGGACTGGGAGATGAAGTTGTATTTGCACGCTGAGGAACATGGAAATTGGTTTGTACTGTTGAGCAGCTGATTAAGAAATCAGTACTAGGATTTGTTCTAGAACTAGGCAAACAGTCCTGTGCTGGGGGATGGATTTTACCTGAAATGTGTTTTCTTCAGGCCTCTGATTATCTGTCTTAATTTGTACCTGCATGGAGGGATGGCACATGGCATTATATTGAACCTTTGCATCAGGAAAAATTTCAGGTAGTGAAATGGTTGACTTAAGTATTTTTCAGCGTAGCTAAAGAACAAATGTCTCTCGTTTCCCTTTCTTTATTCTCTCTATTTCCCTTGCAGAAGCAAATAAATGTAAAGTACAGTCTGTAAAGACTCATGATCCAGACAATCGATTCATGTATCCAGAGTCTGTTATTGTGCGTGGTCCGATACGCACCGCACAGTTGTGTCTCCATCTGCTGAATGAGGCAGTTGTTTGAAAGATGGCAACACAAGTTACAGGCTAATCATGCTTCTGTTGCTATGAGTTGAAGTTTCTAAATTGATCTTTCCTGTTTATATAGCTAAAATGAACTTGAAACACGGAAATTGAAATTTAATGTTTCCTTTTAAAAATTGATGTGCATAGAGAATTGTCTTTCTTTCCCTTTCCTTCCCCCGCTTTGGAATAATATTCTGTCCTTTTTGCCTGCAACAGGGGGAGGTTGTGTGCCGTGGGCCTTCCTGGGGCTTGGGTTCCTGGGAAGGGCTGAGTTTGCTGCATGTGTTGTAAGGTGGTGGAGCTGAATCAGCTTTGGCTAAGGAAGGGTAAAATCTCTTCCACCCTCATGTCATATATTCTGTGTGTAAGGAAACATGATGCTGTTCTTGAATGACCAGCCCTTGCCCTCTGTATTCTAAGCTGTTTCTTACTTAAATGCTGTTAATTGTTATGATCATATCAAAGGTCTCTGGTCAACCAAGACTGTATCCTCAGTGTGTGCGCAACAGAAATGCTTACAGCTTTCCATGAACCTATCTCTGTTTCTTTTGTGTCACCATCTCTCTTCTGGGAATGAGAGAAGTGAGATGTGACAATCTAAAGTGGCTTTTCCCAACGTCATGCAAACTGCCTGTGATAGAGCTGGGAAAACTGACACAGAACATCCTAGTCCCAGGCTAGGGACTAGGGACTCTTGGCCTCCCATTAAAGCACAGGCTGGGAAAACCTGTTTTCCAGGGCTCTGTGAAGCGTACGGATGGTTTTCCTTCCTCTCCTGTGCTCTGCCAACAACCCCTGCAAGGCTAAGACTGATGTCAGCCTCTCTCCAGGGTAGTGGGAAGGGTCCTGTTTTGCGGGAGGCTGAAGCTTTCTGAGTGTGGTGGATGCCCGAGGCTCAGACTTTCAGTTAGTGCAGAGCCAGTTCATCCGCTACCTTGGCAGAACGAGGACAGCCAAAAGACCCCTTCATTTCCAGTAACAGAAAAATCCTGGGACTTTGTCATATACAGCTCTTCAGCTGAAGCAGCTAGGGAATCGAGCATGGAAATCTGACATGGAAATAGCCTTTCATTACAATCATGTCTATGAGCATTCCATGAAAAACTGCTTTTGATGAGCAGCAGGCTTGGTCAGTATTGCCTTGCAGAGGTTGCAGTCCTGCCTGCAAACCTCCAGGTTTCTTTGCTACCCATGAATATGATCATCATCACCATTATCCTAGACTGTTATTTGCAGGGCGGGAGTACCTTGGAGCTCCTGTGAGGGCTGAGACAACACCAATAAACCCATTTATAAATAGGGATGAGAAATTCTGATCAATGCTTATAAATACTTGAAGGGTGGGTGTCACAAGGATGGGGCCAGTCTTTTTTCAGTGGTGCCCAAGGATAGGACAAGAGGAAATGGGCACAAACTTGAACATAAGAAGTTCCATCTAAACATGAGGAGGAACTTCCTTACTTTGAGGGTGGGAGAGCCCTGGAACAGGCTGCCCAGGGAGGTGGTGGAGTCTCCTTATCTGGAGACATTCCAAACCTGCCTGGACACGTTCCTGTGCAACTCGTTCTAGGTGGACCTCCTTTGGCAGGGGGTTGGACTGGATGATCTCCAGAGGTCCCTTCCAACCCCATATCACTCTGTGATGCTGTGAAATGTTGCCACTTCCCTGTGGGGCTCTGCAGCTGTGGGGGGAACAGGGGGCAGGCTCCAGTGGGATGGAGGGCAGGCACGTCGGTGGGGACAGCCACTGGCAGGGTTTCCAAGAAAGGCCTCATCTCCTGGTGCCATTTGGAATCCGCTGCCCGGGAGCCCTTTCTCCTGGCCCGCCTGGGTTGTGTCGGTGCCGGCTGCCTGGGGCCGCATCAACCCCCAGGGGTTCCTCGGGTCGGCCATCAAGGGTTTGTAACCGAAAAACGCGGTTCTGCGTTTCGGGGTTTGTTTTAACGATCCTCGGTGCTCCCGCAGGAGCAGGGCAGGACGCGGAGCCCGGCCTGGGGCCGCCTCGCCAGCGGCGGTGTCGGGCCGCCATCTAGCGGGCGGCGGCGGGACTGGGCGCGAGGGGAGCCGTTGGGCGCGAGGGGAGCCGTTGGGCGCGAGGGGAGCCGTTGGGCGCGAGGGGAGCCGTT
>JAOTQQ010000052.1:24455239-24472476 GCA_026546715.1 Gallinago undulata | reverse complement strand
CGAGGGGAGCCGTTGGGCGCGAGGGGAGCCGTTGGGCGCGAGGGGAGCCGTTGGGCGCGAGGGGAGCCGTTGGGCGCGAGGGGAGCCGTTGGGCGCCAAGGGCCAGCGCCCGCCCGGGGCTGAGGGCCCAGAATGGCGTGAGGAGAGCCGGGCCCAGCCGGGTTAGTCACAGAAAATCCTGCTGTCCCTTCAGAAGCTAGAGGTGGCCGCGGCTTCCCCGGCCGAGTGTCCGGAGGAGTGGGGAGATGCACAGCACAGGACGGGGAGCAGCCTGAGCAGGGTAAGCTGGTTTCAGCCCCCACGCCCAGCTGGAAGCCTTGGGTGCTTGTCAGCCATCACTTGGGTCACTCTCTTATTGGCTGTATCTGTCCTATCTAAAGACTTAACTGCTTTGCAAAATGTATATTTAACTATGGTAGCTACAGTGTCTGGAGCATGAGGCGGTATCGGTATTGTACAGTCAGATTAAGCCCAGGACTGTCAGTTTGAAACTTTTACAATTTGTGCCTTAAAAAGTGTCATAAAGTGGATCTCGAGCTTTAAATTATTAATGCGAATACATTTGGAGGTTTTATTTGCCCTGTGAGTCTTGAAGCCTTTTAGGTTTCAGAGTTTTTGAGGCAGCACTAATGAGATAACCTGTGGTAACTGGGAGATTCCCAAACCAGTGCATTAGTGTCAGTCTGTTACAAGCTCTTATTTGTAGCTACTAAGTGCTCACAACATACTGGGGGAAACTTCCAGTTCCACTGAAATGGAGGGAACAGCAAATGTTCCCCATTCGCTTCAGTGCGCTGTAGTGGAATTGCAACAGGAGAGAGCAACAACTAAAGGTACTTCTAGGAATACAACCCAAGCTAATTAGTGTGGTTGCATTTAGCGACCACAAACAGGACAGAGAATGCAGCAGAAGGGAAAGCAGTAGCAGAGGCAAAGCCCAGCTCATTCTAGAAGCTTTTGCTAGTTCAGGAGCATGACAGTTCAAGGAGGTATTACTGCTAAGCCTTGCACAGGAATTTACTTCCCTAACTTGTCCTGGTGCCAAAATTTCAGTAAAGGTGGGCTCTCAGGTGGGCAAAGTTAAATGTACACAGTGGTCTGCTTAGCCTAGTAAATCAGTCATATGGAACTGATAAAATAAGCATCACCATCATAGCATGCTGGGGAGAAGAACAATGTGTACTCCTGCGTTAACTGACTGGTTGAAATAGTGGTTTTGTTTTCATTCCTTCCTCAGATTAGTGGCTACAAAAACTGCCACCCTTTGAGTAAAAACAAAAGGTGCATAAAGTAAGGATAATTGTTTACAAAATATACTGTTGTCCTTCTGACAAATAGTTTCATTCCCAGCAAATGTATAAAACAGTCAGCCTTTAGGCGTAGACCTCATTGTGGTCATTTAGTGTCTTTGTCTGAGCAAACTTACTGATTGTACTCCACTGAAGCAATTCATAAACGGGAAATACCAATACAGCAACCAGTAGCATTTTGCCCAGAGCAACATCTGTGCTGCAAGCTGCTTACTGTAATACTAAAGAGTACAAATCTGTTGATGTGATAATGCAATGTCAAATGGTAAATCTGGATCAGCGTTGCATATATCCAAGATTAAGCTTTTCTGAGTCAAAGCCTTCAACTCCATTAAAAAAGAAATAGGCCTTAATTCTAATCTTGGTATAGTGATGTTAGTGCAGAGTTACTTTGCTTATTTTTACAGACATTACATCATCTTTATTAAGCGGTAACTGAGATGACTGAGGTATGCCTGAGCTCTCAAACAGCTACAGTTTTAGATAATTTTTTTTAACCAAGTCAAGTCAGCCTTGTAATTGCTTAGGGAAGATTGGAGCTGCACAGAATTCATCGTGGCACTGTTTCCTTGCAAAGGAAACCTCCTGTAAGCTGACTACAGGTTTGAAAAACATACACTCATCTACAGACTAATTGAATGAGAAATGTTGAAAAAAGGCTAGTAAACATGTCCGGACAAAATGACTACACTTAAATACGAATTTTATTTGCTATAAATTATATCATGAGAATGAGAACATATAGTAAAACAGCAATTAAGATAGTGCACAAGAACATGAAGGACCTGGGAGTAAAGAAACATTTGCTGCATGCTACGCTCCATGATTAACACACATCTTTCTTAGTCATAGCATGAGAAGGAAAAGCCACAAACACGCTTGAGGAACATGGGTGCAAATTCTCTCCTTTACTCAGCTTGCGTAGCTGGTTCCATCACCACCTCCACTGAAGAACAAATAAAATAAAGCCAGTGTTGTGTGATAATAAGGGTAGCTCCATCTAGAAGCTCACAGTGTGCTTCAGCACTAGAAAAGATTAGTCTCTGCCAGAAGTCAGAGTGGTTGCTCTGTAGATAAACACTTTTCACCTCTTCCTCTCTAGTTTGTAAGCCCTTACATGCTCACTAGAAGTGGCTGACTGTCTAGCTCCCCATGTTTAAGCCGACAGCTATGTTGTTACTTGTAACTTAGATTTCGGGAGGAGGCCCTGTTCACCTCTTTAGTGTGTTTGGGCTTACCAGAAGGCTGTCCATTTCCACCCTGCTCTTGGGGAAGCCTGGCTCTGTCCAAAAGTCAGATTAACATGGACTCACAACCTCTGTAAGCACTGCCATTTAATTCTGAACAGACTGTAACTGCTGTAGAACAGATTAGTCATCCTGAGCTGATAGTGTATGCTGCAAAAAACCAATGTCACTGTAGTGACTGTGGGCCTCCCATAGCTGTAGGGAGACTAAGCATTGAGCCCCAGGCAGGAAAGCATGTGCTTGGGTGCTATGCAGGTATAACTGGAATCAGTATCGTGAATGGCACCATTCAGAAACAAACACCTGTTTAGGACTATTGTTTCAATTTGTTTTGAAATGATCTTGCTGCTGTCTCTTCCCATCACTATTGTATCACCTATCTGCAGAAGCTAGCGTGGCAGTCCCTCCAAGTCCCAGAGTCCACTCTGGCCCTTAAGCTCACACTAGCCTCTACCTAAATTGTAGACAGATGGAGTACTGGACTGGGCAGAGAAAGGCAACTGGCAACAGGGGGTATGGCCATGTCTTCAGGAAGCAGGTCTGAGCTTTAACAACCAGGGCATTCAAGTGGCTATCCCCGTGCTGCTGCTTTGTGCACCAAGACATTTCCACTTCTATTTCTGCAGTGAGATCAGAAAGACTACAAGCCCCTGCAGTAAGATAACTATTCTTTTGATGTAATGCTCTAGTACAGTTTTTGTACATTGACTTTCTAGTTTCTAAATGCATATGCTATCAGGATAGAAAAGTAGCCCCTTATTTTAGTACAAAACCAATTTATTGTTACCAAAATGAAACTAGAACCTTCAGCTTCAATTTGTAATTTTTTCCCCTTTGAGAAGGGGTAAGATGTTTGGAGGTTTTTTTTTTTAATAGAGACTTAGTTCTATTTGAACTTTTAAAAAGATAATTTATTGCTTTCAGTTCAACCCAGGAATATTTTGCAATCAACAGAGTCTTTATCTTATATGCTTCACTTGGAGAAACTGGGGACCTAGGTTCACTTATTTCCTGTGCAAGGGACATGTTCCACTGCTGTGACCAACAGCTTTTGGAGGGAGAAAAAAAAAAACCAAACACACCAAAACCAAGTGTGTGTCCCCCATTCTCAAACTCTGAACTTAAATTATTGGCTGATAACTTTGTGCTATTCTTTTGCAATCATTATGGAATTCAAAAGAAATCACAATGATGTTCAATTGTTTTATTCTTCCCCCACCCGTTACAGTTAAATATCACATAGGCAGAAGAGGAGATAGTGGCATTCTTCAGAACTAGTTATATTCAAAGCACAAACGAAACAGCAGTGTAGACCTGTAACCACTTCAGGGTTATCTCAAGTCTTAAAAAGGGTAGAAATGTTCACTTAAGTTCCAGACAGTCACCATCTCTTTCTGACATCAAGGGTATAAGGCCTCTAAGAGAATTTCAGTAGTGTACTCCAATTTCTTTTGGTTTGGACTAGCAATAGGAAACTTTTACATTATTGTTCTTTTGAACCTCCAACAAGTCCTTCCAGTACATACCACTAACAGAACAAATGCAGCTTGTATTAATCTGTGAAAGAACATACATGCACATTGGTGTGTGGCTCTGAGCCAAAGTTTCTTGAAAGTTTACGTTCCCTGGGTTAGGCTCACTCTTGATAATGCAGCCAAGATTCTGAAACAAGTCTGTTTTCTTACACTGATTTCAGTTTTTCTTCCTAAGAGTCATGAAAGTTTAGTGCTTCCCCTACTCTTCTCCGAGACCTCTATTGCTTAAAAATGTAGGATAGAGCCAAGGCAGCCTTAGGATGAAATTAAAAAGGCTGGGGCTTGATCTGAATTTATATGAGTACAAGTTATCACCTATTTTCATCTTTCCTGACATACCTGAAACCCTATGAACCTTAAGGAAATCAACCTATTTCTGAATGAAAGCATAAGAAAGACTTAACATAGTAAAACAGTATGAATACAGGAAGCTGAAAGTGGAAGTATAAAAAATAAGTCCTCTTACTATAAAGAACTCAGGCACCCTGCCTCTTTCACCTGAATAAGAAAGCATGTGCATTTCTTCAGAGCTTGCTTTCCCCTGCCAAGCACAGCTCAGCACGGACTGTAACAGGCTACACAACACACAGAACAGTTGCACCCCACATTACAGTCCATAGCACAGCAGCCTGCAGGAGCATGATGTGTAAGGAACCAGACATGCAAGCAAAGCCAGCCAGGTTCCTTGGAGTGTCTTCCTTCACTAGCCATGGAGGGAAGAAGAAACCTGCTGAGAAGGGAGTGTGCATTGAGCAAACCCAGGTTCAGCTGTGCTCAAAACTAGTTGCATATGATGAACCTGGTTCAGGAAACCTTGGAGGCCAAGAGGCAGACATTCCTCTGGCAAGGAGGCAGCTGATACCAAAACACCTGTGTGTAGGTCTACTTGTGCTGTTTGTCTCTCCGCTCTTAACTATTACTGCCTGCAGAAGGCTTCTGGTAGACCCAACAGAGCAAGGGTTGTTCAAGTTAGTTCTCCTGGAGACTCTGCAGAGTGATAGCAGTAGTGAGCAGAGGCACTAGGCAGTGGCCTCTTCCTCAGCAATGCAGTTGGTATAGTGCCTGAGGCAACTGTTATACAGATGAGGAAGACCACTTGTAAAGCTAAAGATCCATTACTTCCATCTGATTGGAGAATAGTGATTCAGAATAATGAAGGAGGTGAAACAACAAACACTTGTCTTCCTTGCCACTGGTGATTCACGTTTCTGGGAGAATAAAAGAACTGAGGAGTGCTGCCTGGTGGTTTGCTTGTATGTTCCCAAAGACAACTTCACCTGCATGGTGTGAGAGACAGATATAGGACTCCATCTAAGAAAATACATTACCAACTGCAGGTAAGTTTAAAAATAAAAACAATTCTCAAGCTTGGCAGGCTACTTAATGCCAAGGAGTTCCTGCTGAGCTTTATGTTTGTCTAGGGAATGTTCAGAAGCCAGTAGTACAAAAACACTAATGCAGTGCTCCTGTAAACCTCCTATTTGGACCAGATTTAGAACCCCCCCAAAATAGTGGGTTTTTTTATGGTGTTTACAGTATCAGTCTGTTTGTAAAGCTAGTGACTGTACCATGTTACGTTGATGTTCATATTGATCCTTATTTGTACAAATCCTTGTAACACCAAACATCAGAACAGAATTCAAGAGCAGCACATGCCATCTCCAACCACTTAACTAAATGGTGCCTTTAAACTCTCCTGGACAGTTAAGAGTTGGTTATTGAGATGTCACTACTGAAAAACAACTATTGCATTTCTTAAAGTTTAACAGTAAACAACATTGCCAATGTATTATTGCACACAATAAAGGTTTTTGGAACTACAAAGATAAGGAACGGGTAATCTAGAAGACCCAGAATAATGATCCCAGAGCCATTCCAGTTGCTGCTCCAGCAAGCATGCCCAGTGCAAGATCTCCATCGCTGTCACGGTAACGCTCTCGAATGATGACATGGTTTGTAGGGGGTTGCCCATAAGGTCCTAGGTAATAAGAGATTGTTAGGAGGAGGGCAGAAGACATGTATATCCTAATACTATGCATTGCAATTTCAAAACATGCCCACTCTTTCACCCTCTTCCTTCCATTGAAGACTAAGATGGTGTCAGCAACAAAAGTAGAATCTACCTCTGCTTTGGATTCAGCCTCCGCATGTATAAATAAATCCAAAGGCCTAGTAACACTTCTAGCCTTGTAAAAGTTTAATATCAGGGAGAAAAGTTAATCACAAATGTACAACTGAACATTGTTCTGCATTTATATTAATAAAGAACCTATGAATTACTTGTATCATTCTTTCAGACACTTAGAGGAATCAGTGCAAGAAATAGGTCTAAAAATAGATTCAACCTTGAAGTTAAGGCAAATAGTGCAGTTCCCCCCCCAAAAATCTTTGGCAGCTCTGAAGCCAGTTGTTTGTCAGAAGCTACATATCAGTTATGTACAATTACTGCCTACTACTTCAAGTTAGCTTTCACATCCTGGATTGATCAGCGGTGGTGACCAGTGCGGTGACAGCTGCTAGGTTTATTTTCAGATGAAGCTTGGCTCAGTAGTAAGGAATTAACGTAGGACTCAAGAAACAACCAATTGACCCTTGCTCTGCAACCAACTTGTACAAGCTCAGCCTGTCATGTTTTGTGACTTAGCTCTAACCTGCAAAGCAAACATAATAGTATTGCTTTCCCTTCCAGACATTTCAGGAAGATTAAGTATTCTTGAAGATATTGCAGTGTTTTTTTATAACAGATACAGTAATTCAACTAACAGAAGTGGTAAAGACTCTCAATGATAGTAACCTCATGAGAAGAATTATGTCAATTCAGAGAATGAGCACTAAAACTGAACATACAGGGGTTAAGTTAGTTGCTGCGGTGAAATTCACCCCTAAGATTTAGTTGCAGTAACCCAGTGAAGGAAAACATTGAGGCTTGGTTACTATGCTGAGCCTATAAATAATATCTTAATGCACTGGACTTGCAAACTGTTTAGCAGAGTTCCTGTTTAATGCTGCATTTTTATCAGAGAGGTTTCTGAAGTTTGATTTCCAAGACCTGCTGGTAGTTTAAAAATGGTTCTTGTGACATTCAACAAGATGCTGAGAACCAACAGAACCCATCTTCCTCTGTGTTTGTGTATATATGATCTATATCTTAGGACTTCACTAACTTAGATGAGAAAAACTTTAGGTTGATGCACCTCCCTTGTAATAAAAAATGGAAAAACAAGTGAAATAACCTGAAAAATGTCAAACGGAAAAAAAAAAATCTGCCTCAAAATTCTGAATAGAGGTTCTTGTTTGCAGAACCTGATCATAAACAATTAGTAAGTTAAATATTTTGATTTGCATTGCCAGTACTACTCTAAATCCCCAACTCTATATGATTTGGGCTCTGTGGAAAGCTAATCCTAAACTAATGTGACTAAGCTTAAAAGAGCACCCTAAAATTTTAGTCTTTTTTTCTTCCTTTATTGGTATTGAAAGCTATACAAACCTGAACAGAGCAATAGAAGACTTTACAAGGCTGAATGTACTGCCTTAGAGAAATTCCAGCATGTGGGGAAAGTACCAGTTACCACTGTGCTTTAGGAGGGGATTTACCTTGGAAACTTGCATTTAACTCTGAGGTTGTAGCTGAACATCAGTGTTGAAATAATAAAGCCAGGTATGAGAGCAACAGGTGAATTAAAAGCTCCATCAATGCTCAGTATGGAGTACTGAATCAATCTTGTTCTGGCTTTTCTGTCTTTCATTAGAAAACATGCTGCCTACTGTAGTTAGAGTTACTTGTGCTTCAGAAACAGTTTATGAAGTAATTTAAATATGTTTGAATCACATGGGAAAGGTTAAATCACCTAATATAATTTCACTGCACTCGCTTTGTTGTGAAAGGGTAAGGGGACTTGATTCTAGTTACAAGTCAGGTTTATTTCTGACTCCATTGTGCGGGAATGGTATGTGGTAAAGGGTGGTGATTAATAGAATTAATGCCAGAAAGACTTAACTCAAATTGTCTCTATAGGAAGGAGAAGGATATGGTCGATACTGATTACCTTGGTATGGATACTGATAGGGAACAGCATAAGCTTGTCCATTGGAGGCATAGAAGACTTGAGGACCAGTAGGGGGATATGCACCGTTGTACTGATCGTAGCCATAGCCATAAACCTGGTGAAATTACAAACATCCATTACAAAAGTATTCTTTGCTATGTATCTGATTATGCACTTTGTTTAGTTGTCTCTCACTTCTAACGCAGTTAAAGTGTCACTAAAATATCCAGTCTGTACTGATAAAGTCTTATCTACTGCCTGGAGAGGATTTAGAAGAGCTGTTTGAAAAAATAAGTGCCCCTAAGCATCATTCACTTTCCTCTCTTCCTGGATGGTGAATGGCAGATGCAGGGCCTGGACCATCAGGCAGAGCCACAGCAGCCTTACCAGCTTCTCCTCCCTGCCCTCGTGCCAACAACAGCTCTCTGGAGAGCTCAGGGGTAGGCAGCAGCCGATCCCAAGAAACTCCAAGCAACTTTCCTCTAGTAGACTCTATGTAAATGTCAGATTCAGGACAAATACTTTGTAGCTGTATGTTTTGAAAGCAATTTTGTTCCCCTAAAGAGGAGGTCTGCTGCTACCCCCAATATAACTCCCAGTACTGCATCTAGTTCTCAACTATTTTTAATAGCAAGGGGCTGGAGCAGAGCACCTATAGTGCAACAAGTAATACTACCCCAAACTACTACCCCATTGTTATCACTGCATGTGAGTCAGAACATTCAGAAACCCCCAGTGTATACTGGTTTGGTCCCAATGCTGCTCTTTTCTCTACTGCAAAAGAGCTGGGTATGCAGAAGCGAGAGGTACTGTGTTGCTATGACATCTTGGGTACAACAAAATCCTTCTGTGTTAAAATGACATCTTCAGTCATTAAATCCTATTTTTAAAACTCCTGATTTTATATCCTTCCTGTGCTTACACAGTGTGAAAGTGTAGTCACACCTCCTTATGATAAAAGCTGCATAGCAAATATTTTTCAAGATTAGCCAAATAACTTCTGCCCTGTCTTTAAGAAGCTTTATTTTCCAAGTTTACTGAGCAGCCATCCATTTATATACCTCCCAACCAAATCTGCCTCATCCCTTTCAAAGGAAATCCATCTCAAATAGAAGTGACAGTAAATTGTCAGTACCTTACTCTCGCTCTCTTTTTGTACAAAAGAGCTTGATCTGTGAAAGACAGCACTTAGGGAATACAGTTTGAGAGTCTGAAGGATGGCCACTTCTGCTACCTCACTTATTTTAATGCTTCCCAATTGCAACTCTTACCTCGGGTGATGGTGTAGCATAAGCTGTATAGGGAGGAGGGGCTGAAGAAATGGCTGTCTCATCATACATCACATCAGATCCCACGTAGCCCTGAACACCATGGAAAGGTAACAGTTATCACCTTTTCCTACAGACGGGCAGTTAGAGTAATGCAAAGATTAAGACTTAATGACCCCAGAGAAGGAGAAACCTTTAGAAATGCTGCAATTAAGAAAGCAGTACCTTATAAAGTAATGCAAAAAAGAAGCTATTTGGGGAGCAGACCTGGGAGAATACAAATGGCTGATGAAGCACAGGAAGGAGCCATACAATTTCTTACCTGCGTGCATGTGTGCACACATGCATACACATGCATGCAAGCACACTGACTCCTTCCCTCATTTTGCAGCCTCAGTTTTAGAAATTACTCCGTTTTTCATCCTCCATTTTCAGATAAAGTTTTCACAACTAAGTTAGCTGCTTCCTGGCACCCTAAAGTGCTATCACCATATTCTGCAAGAACAGATAAAGGAAACCAATGCAGTAGCCAAAAGTGGCACCTGAACTTCTTAGCAGAACACTGTCACAGTTGTTAGACACCTCTCACTTTTTGGCTGTGAGGAGACTTAAAAAAAAAAAAAACGCAATAAGAGAGGTTTAAAGGCAGGGGTTTGACGGGCTTGGTTGGTTTTAGGGAATTACTTTGCAAATGCCACCAATAATTCTGTTCCTTTTTGAAGGCAGCCGTGAGGCAAAACTGGTAACGTACTTGAATCCATCTACAAGGAGCTCTCAGAGACAATTAAGATTTATCACAGTAGCCACATATTCTTGCCCCTAGTAACAGAAATCTACAGTGATGCTCTTACTCAGCGCCCTATCCTAAGAAAAAAAACAGCTCCCTTTTTTAATTTACAAATGAACACTTTAGTAGCTCAGTAGAGAATGTTCCTGTTGGCTCTTGCACCTGGACTGTAGAAAGACTCTTGAGGGCATACTATGGCCATATCTCAGGTCAAACTTGGTTGGAGATTCTAAAGATTGCTTGAAACACACTGTTGAAAGCACTGTATTAAGAGGCAGGTGTTACTACCACTTGAGAAAAAGAACAGCAAATGTTTACATCTTACCAATAAATGCCTTCTGTTCAGGGAACTCTGTACAGGCGTATGACACAAGCCTGCAAATGTCTGTAAATGGCACAGTTCTTAAAGGTAGGGTGATCACCCTGCTATTCCAGTAAAGTTATGAGGATGCTGGATGCTCAGTATTTTTGAAAGCTACCAGACACCTGAGTAGGTGGCCTGTAGGTCAGACACCTACAGATGGACTCAAACCCAGTTACCTGGTTAGTTCAAGTCCTTGTTAGAGATCTTCAATAGCTCTGGAAAGTGCTAATTTATGATATTACTTGTGCAGAGAGCTGCCTGCTCGACTATCAGTAGCAGGGCTCTGCCTGGGCTGACAAAGGTGATGAAGTGCCAAGTTTTGAATGCCATCTATCACGGTCAGCAGCAGAGTGTGAGAGACATGAAAAGCAACTCCCAACTCCTGAAACGAGGAGTCACCATCTCACACATAAGCAAGATAAAGCCCCTAAAGCTAGAGCAGACAGACCATGAGTGTTGTGTCCTTTGTGTGAGGACAATTCCTTCACTTCTCATTTAACACCATGGAGCAGCATAGTATAGCTACAGTCAGAGGCAATCATGTCTGGGGTAGCTTTGCTATGACAAGTATTTGCTTTGGGTATCCACAGATCTAAGCTATATCATATGACAGATGCCTCAGTAAAGTGGAAATGTTAATGTGACTCATCAACAACCGAGATAAGATTCTAGAAACCCCAGTGTTTCCCCATGAAACAGAAACACCTCAGGTTGCTTCCGTTTAGCCATCTAAGGAAAGCTAGTGCTGAGGAGTACTCTGGAAGACAGTCTGGAGGAAAAACAAATTAACAATACCCACAGGTGGATGGATGTGGTTCCCCAAAGATAAAGCTCTCTAGAGAACTCCAAGACTCACAGAGAGGCTTTTATGATTCCTGACCTCTTCACTCTCCACAGCTAGCATGCTGATGCAGAGGTGGTATATTCCTCCCTGGCATGCCTGCACTCCCCTGCCAACACCTCTTGCTCCTCCCCTAGGCTCCATAAAGAAGCATCCCACAATGTAATGGATCTACATTAACAAACAGCTTCATTTTCTGTTTTCTAAAGGAAACAGTAAGCTTCCTTTAGCACTGCACCTCACAGGCAACAATCACTAGGAGTGGAAAATGCATTGATTGCACTGATTGCAGAGGTCCACAGCCTCAGTGACCACTTGGCTTACAGACCAGCTTCCCAAACATTCATGTTCACCCAGAGAAACCATTCCCTGAAATCATTCATTTCCATCCAGTCTGTGTTTGCCTGTACTCAGCTGAAAGGATGACATGTGCCTGTGATCCAGAGGATCATTCTTCCCACCCACAAGCCTTGCCATCGTGCTGATGACCCTGTTTTGCTCTAGCAGAGAAGGATGGAACATGATTTCAGAAGTAAACTGCTGGACCACAGCTGCTTTCAATTAGTAGAATGTCTAGGTAGAAGACACTTACTGTGTTTGTTCTGGCATCCTGGAGAGCAATTTTCCATGCCCTGTGAAAAAAAATAGCCACATCATTTAGTGGAACATTGATAAAAATTAATGCCACTTTTTCTTTTTTGGACTATGAGAAAAACAAGGTTTGGACTATGAAAAAAACTAGATGTACTGCAGGAGTGGAGTTTAAGATACTGCATATTTGATACACTAAAATGAATGTACAGAGTGTTGCACAAAGACTGAAAAACAATTAACTTTCTTTGCAGAGCTGCAGAGGAACACGAGAAGAAACAGATGTGGTTTTGAAGGTCCTCGCTGCAAGCACAAGAGCCAGGTAACACACAGCCGTGCTCGGGATAAGGAAATAGGAAGAGGTACACCAGGGAGGTTGTATCTCCTGCCTGAATAGTTGCGTCTGAGCTGACGAGGGGGTGTGGGTCTTGGCACTATTGCAGTCTGAACAGAAGGTACATACGCTTCACACAGATCCTCCCATGCCATATGGCCGGGAGCATGCTCGATGCACCACGCATACTGGGCAAACACTGATGCTAGAAGTTATCTAACTTTACATAGCCAAGCTCATTTGAGAGCTCACAATAATGGATTTACTACTGATCAGGATGTCCTTGGGCTATGCAGGGTCATGTACTACTTGAAGAATGGGAAAAGTGGGGGGAAAAAGATCAGCAAGTCTTGCATTAACCATATTAATAAGCTTCTTTTACTCCTCCTCACCCTTCAGTGTTTTCAGTGATTGAACTTGCAGTTAGTTTGCATGAGCTACACAACTTCTTAGAGGAGAGCTGTATTTTTTGTCATTGAAAGCTTGCTTTTACTTGTTTGAAAACTTTCTTAAAATGTGTCTCTGAAAGCCTGAAGAAAGTAAAATAATTAGGGAGAAGAGAAAAGAGGAAAAGGCAGCAAACCCAATATTCTCTGGCAGACTTACAGGCAGTCATCTGCACTCTCTGCACAGAGGTTGACTGTCTTCCCATCACGGCAAACAATCTGCAGTAAACAGTCTCTCTGCTTCCCCTCTGGAGGCTGGAAATCTGAGTCAGAAAAGAGATAATTATGAAATAGCTAAAACTAGAATTTCATGATCGAATTTACAAGAAGGGAGACAGTTTATGCAGAACTCTGGGCAAAATATAGTAGGGCCAGTTGTAGCTGCTTTCCATGGCATCAGAACAAATTGCAGAAGGAAATAACCTGTTCTCGTTCTTTAGTGTCCTGAAAGTAAGTACCTCTGAGCATCATTCCTAAGGAATGCAAGTGTCTTAGAGCAGGAACAATCTGTATTTAGCTATAAGTACTCTCTAATACTTGTGTCAGCATCAAGTGGAGTATTAACAAATGCTAGAAGTGAACTTAGTAATACTTGAAAAACAAATCTGCTGAGGTTTCCTATTTCTAGTCCTGCCTATCACTCCAGCCAGCGCTCTAATTACACCAGTAACACTCTAGAATCAGACACACAAGTCTGCTGTGAACATCCCGTTCTCACGTGCATGCCTGCCATCTGCATACATGGTACACTCACTACGTTTTAAGAGATATCAAATGCCAACCTAATTGTCCCTCTGGGTATCTATAGTTGGTTGGGCATGGAGTGTTTTGGGTTTGTTTTGTTTTTTGTTTTTGTTTTTTTTAACAACAAAGAATTTGCACACTTCTTGGATACGTTTACTTCTTCAGTAGTGCTGTAAATGGTATGCTGGGCAGGCATGGAAGTTGTAAAGTATCTCTGAATACACAAATCCTGAAGGTTTCATTATTACCTCGACATTCATTCCCCACTCTGAGGTTGATGCAATGGATTCGCATGTGGATTTTATCTTCTATATCATGGCGGTTTTGATCATCATAGAATATTAAGCGGCCATCAGACCACAAGTCAAACCAGTTCTTCTTCCAACGCCGTAGAATAGTACCTTAAAAATCAGACAGACACTTTTAAGGGCACATACTGCAAAGTATTTGTGTCCTAATTAATAAAAAAATAAACGAAGAAATTCTTCACAGTTGCCCCCAACATTCTGAGGTGCCAAGCAAAATCCTATACGACAACACCTCCACCTCAGAACATTGCAGAATTGAGTTCCATATTTTATCTAGTATTCAAAGTCATAACTGACTTTATTTTAAGCTCTTAATATGGTGCTTTATTTCTAGTTTGCTGCAAGAACAAGCAGAGGGCATGACTAATTGAAGACTTTAAGTTTAGGTGTCAGGTAAAGTTTCCAAGTCTCTACTTATACAGCACTAATTACAGAGCAGCATCAGAAGCTGAATGCCAGTCAGACACCTCAGATAAGGTATATCCTGTTTCCCACTAGCATACCCAAAGGGTCACATGGAAATGCTGTCATGAGAGGTCATTTTATGAAATGTTCTAAAGATAAAAAAAAAAAACCCAACCAAAAAACAAAACAACCCACAGGGCTAAAGACTCTAAGAAAGACCTAGGAATTACTAAGTTGCTCTGATGTTTTTTGAAGTTAGACACAGTGAGGGGAAAAGGAGGTAAAAGGCCCATGACTTACTTTGCCGGAGCAGCCACCCGCTCTTCACAAATGCCATTGTTGCTTAATCTAGTGAACAGAGGGGGAGAAAAACAGTCTTCAGTATTTCACAATAATACATTAGAAAAAGGCATCTCAAGGCATAGTATCATATTTTATAGCTGTGTGTACCCAGCTAGTATTGCAGAGAGGCAAGGTAGATCACAGCTGAAGATATTCAGTAAAGCAAAACTAATATTCTAGGACTTAAGACATGGGACAAATGTGCAATTGTAGCAATACAGCTTTTAAGTTTAACTGCAAAGTGCATGAGTGTACAGTTACCACTCTTGCAACATAAGGAAGAGACTGACTGAAGTGACCGCTTCCTGACTCACCACCAGTTCCTTTTAAAGTTGTTCTCTTGACATACGCGTGCCTCCTGTATTCTGCAGTCTCAAGTTGCTAAGCACCCTCACTTCTTTCTTAGCTCCCTTCTTCTGTACTTCTTGGATTTTTTTCATTTACTGGCTTGAAGTCCAGCCAAAACAAAAGCTGACACAGTTCAATCTTAAATAGGAAAGAGAAAGCTGTTTTTATGACTTGCATTTCTTCTAAATCATCACTAGCTTCCTCCGAGATAAACTGAAATAAGTAAAAGTTAAGCCCATAAAGCAAGATTCTTGTTCTTCTCAACTTTTAAATGAATCTTGAAATGGCACGGGAAGGACCCTGCATTAAATTCAAGTTATTACATGACATTAAGCACTTGGGCACTGCACTCTGGTTTATGAACATGCTAAAGAAAAGAGGTCAAGCATAGGATACATTGGAGGATGAGTTTTTATTTTATAGCATAATGGTATTCTGACTATTGTTCTAAAATGGATCAATAAAACACAACTATTTGGATGCAACTGAACTAGAAAAGCAAGAACAGAAGCATTTTAAGCCTCCCTTGAGAAGGCTGCCTCTTTTAGAAATTATTTGTGGGGCTTGTAAGCCAATATGAGAGACACATACTTAAACCTTCCAGGTAACATTCTACTTGTAGCAGTGTAAGAAGAGGTGGGGAAAGGTGGCTTAGTAGATCTGATAGACAGAGGAACTCCTCCCAGACAGGGCATGTGTTTAAAGCTGGGATGGAGGAAGAGAAGTTTTGTTATCTTCTAATAAAATACAGAGATAGTAAGCATCCACTTATTTTCTGATAGATGTATATATGTCAGCTATTGGATGTAGCTGTGTCCTCTTCATAGTACTGGGCAAATACTGCAACTCACAAGTAAAGACTATAGCCAGCAGGATTTCATATTGAAGGAATGCCACATCCAGCCATTGGCTCAGGTGCGATGGTGAGGAACACCTGCAGGTAAAGTTTAAACTCTGAGATAAACCTCTTACTCTTGGCTTTTGTACCAGCTCACTAGGAAAACAAATATTTAGCTGGCAGCCCATTGAAAGGGAGTGTCAAACTCCTATCCTGCTTTAATCCTGGTCATTGGGTCCTCTGAGGTCTGAGCATGCTGTTGTCACCTGTCTACAGAGGGAGAATTAGAGGCCAATTTATTCTTCCAAAGTAACAAACCAGTACGAAGGACCTGAGCCTCATTCTCCCACCACCCCAGTATATGCTCCTCTCTCCCTAGATTCTTCTTTACGAGGAAACAGTCTTATTCTTCATTTTCACAGAAACATGGCTCTCCAGTGCTGCTTCCATGTCTTCCAGTTTGCCTGCTAAGGTGAAATCACTGTATATTTCCAGAGGCTTTTTAATAGTCTAAGAACCAGTAAAGATCTTGCACGAACTTCAGTTCTGTTGCAAGTACTCCATTAGGCCATTGAATGTTTGCTGCTGTTTTTAAACCTACTCAGTTACACAACAGTATAAGTAGATTTACCTTAGACATGGAAAGGGGAAGAAATTAAGAAGAAAACAAGAAGAAAACATTTCTCTTGACAAATATGCTTTGTTTGTCATTCCAGAACCAATCAAAATCTCACATCACAGATTGTCTCACAGCTATCCGGGGCTACAACAGCGCCTTGCATGTAACCTAGATACAACAACCACATTTTCCCAACACAAAATTTAAGTGCCCAAAAGTTCAGCTCTGGATAGAGAGAAGGGAATCACGCAGAACAATCTGCCAGCACTGAAGTAGGAGGTGCAAAAACAATTAGATATTCTTCTCTGGCCCTTTTTTAAGCACAAGCACTCACTTGAAGTCCTATACAGTATTCACAGTGAACCCACGTTATTGTTTAAAAGAGCAAGATCAGAGCTGGCATCATCAGTTATTTGCTTGTTAAACTAGCTTCATGCAGAGCAACATGGAAAATGGGATTTCAACAAAGATAACCTAACTGCTGAGCCCCAGGCCGTCAGCTGTGCCCACTGACCCCCCCCCCCCCCCCTTCCTTCATTCCCAAGACTTCAGGTAGAAAACTATACAAAGCTCAGAGAGGAGTACATGTAACCCTATGTTCAAGTGTAACCCTATTAGCCCCCCTCCCCCTTCAAACGGGTTTTCTATTTTTGGAACTTCCTGACTCTGACTCATGCAGGCCTTTTTTCCATGAAGTTGTGTTTATTTTAGCCAACGCCCCAGAGACGTGGCTCTCGGTTCAAAACCTGTTCACCGGTGAGGAGTCGGTGTCGGGGAAGAGGCGGTGGGGAGGAGGCACCATCCCACCTCTTCCCTCTCCCCCCGGGCACCGCTCCCCCGACCGGCCTCCGGGGCCCGAGC